>BMAW01064220.1:2446534-2464039 GCA_019974015.1 Nephila pilipes | reverse complement strand
AAATTTTGCTATATAACTTTACGTCTTGATTTTTCTTGGGCAAATTCATCGATTATTTTTGCAGTATCTATTTGGTCCAAAACATCTTGTTCTATATATAATATGGCCATGCTGTTCAGTTTGTCTTCTCCCATACTACTTCTTAAATAATTTTTAACGCGCTTTAAAACTGAAAAAGATCTCTCACCTGATGCATTTGATATCGGTATAGTTAAAAATATTTTTAAGAATATCTCTATATTAAGGAAAGTCGAGACCATTTCTTTTGCAACTCGATAAATTTCTATTGGAGTGTTCATAGTATCTTTGTTTTCTTTTAAAAATAGCAAAAACTGATCCAATTCATCGTCAAAATTAAACGATTCAATATAGTCTTTGTAAATATCCTTTAATTTTTGTACAGCTTTCTTCTTAATTTCAGGTAACCTCTCGTCAAAAAGTACAAAAAGCGTTCTATAACAGTTTCATATATTTCAACTCTTCGGGATAGTTCTGCACTTGTCCTATCGCATATGACATAAAATGAGTTGACCAAGAAATTTTCCTTATTTTCAAATTCATGGCCTTCTTTAGTTTCACCGAAAAATTTTTTTTTCCTTCGCTGCCTACAAGCTTGTCCAACTTCCTTTTCAAATGAGAGCCCTGGTAAAGCAGTTGCTTATAGTTCTACTTTTCCAAATTCATTCCTGAAATTGTGTATATAATTTTCTAAAGATTTCAGTAGATTAGATCCTTTTAATAGCTCACACCCAACTGATTGTAATGATTTGCTAGTAGCACTCACGCTCTGGAGTATGGTATCCCGAATCACGGTCATTAGGGAAGTTTCATACTTGCCCATCTGTTTCAAAAGGGAAGTTGCCTCCAGTATTGTGATCTTTTTCTCCTCATTTGTATCACGGATTTCAGCCAGGGCCTCTTTTATGTGTGTATAACCAAGTCTTATAGCTCGTACGGCATCTGCTCTTGCTGATCATCGTGTATCTGAAACTTTTTTCACAGATATTGTATGTTTACTCCTTTCCAGATTTTTATTTAAAGTTCGCCAGCGATGGGTTGACACAGAAAAAAAATTGAATAATTTCTGCACAAGCATAAAATATTTAATTGCATCGCTACAACTTTCTGTTGCTAAATTTCCTACTAAATTTAATGAATGACTGGCACAAGGAATATAAACTGCGCTTGGACTGTGTTCTTTAAAACGTGCTTTTAGACCTGAGTACTGCCCGGACATATTAGATGCATTATCAAATGATTGCCCTCTGCAATTTTTAATATCCAGTCCAAATTTAGCTAAAATTTCTAGTACTTGTTATTTTAAATATGAAGAAGTATGTCCTTCTATGGGTAAAAATTGCAGAAATCTTTCTTTTATTTCACCACTAGATGAGACATATCTTACGACGAATATTAGTTGGTCAACATGTGAAAAGTCTGGCTTAGAGTCAATTATGATACTGTAATACTTCGCATTCTTAATCTCATTAATTATATGAGCTTTTACTTCTTTCCCAATAATGCTTATAAATTCAGGTAGAATTGGTGGGACAGGTAGCTAACATTGCCTCGTCCTCGATTGGCGTATTTTTGAAGGCGCAACTTCAAAAAAGCATCGTATTCACTGAGATAATTCAGGCACGTTAAATAATTTATTTTCCTTGTAGACTCCTGACCTTCATCGTGTCCTCTGAATGCTACCCCTAAACGGCTCAAAAGTTTTATTGTTGATATTATTCACTTCAAAACTTTCATCCAATAAAGCTCTTCTTGTTATCTTTTCTGTAATTGCTGACTATCAATTCTATTAAATTTAGATGACCTTTTATACAAAGTGCACATAGCTAATATATGTTCTTTTGATATTTCGTGGCCGGACAGAGTTGCTGTAATTGTTTTCCAGTTTTGGAAAACCAGTTGGTAATTTAGATGATATCGAAAAGAAAACAGTTTACAAGGATAACAATAAACAGCTTTGCTTGTTTCGGAAAATACTAGTCAATTTCTTTTTTCTTTCACTCCATTTGTTTCACTCCATTGTTCACTTTATCTTACGCAATGATTAAAATACCTGAGCAGTGAATCTTAAAAATCTAAAAGAGAATTTGAAAATGAAAATATAATTAACCTTTTTTGTTGTTTAAACACGGTTCTTCGATTTGTCTGTATAAGCGCAGGAAGCTAAAATAAATTAGTTCAGAAGTCAAATTGACGCAGAATTTCCTCAGTTTTCTTCGAAAAGAGGTCTTTCTCAGAGTCTTTCTGCCCCATTCTTTTCATTCGTCCTAAAGCATGTCATAAATCTTGTTCGTGCTTTTCATCACTTTTGTCCGATGTGCCGAAATTCTTCTTTAACGCGATCCCTCCCCCTTCCCCATGGGACCAACGTTGAAAACTCGTGAATACTCGTTAAAAAAAATGGTTAACTATAGACTTGGAGGGTGACAGAAGACTTCTGGCGCTTATGGTCCTATCTTTTCTCGGAACGGGAAGCAGTTATCGAGCCCTTGCTGACCATGAATCACATTCGGTCTTTTGGTTATTACAGAAATAAAAGAGAACCGGGATAAATAAAATATAATATTCTCTTTCACTGGACCATCTCTGAAAAAAATTCCGACTAAGGGCCAAGTCTTCGTGTAACTTCTTAGTGCGACGCTTATTACTGTCAATCAATCAACAGACGAAGGGGTTATTGTCATTTACAAGCAAATAACATTCTGAATGGATTTTTCCCATCCTAAGTGTTATCTGTATTTCACTTCAAACGATCTTTCTGTCGATACGCTTTGAATGAGAAGTTTTTCTTACATTCCGAGCTCACATCATTCCTTGTCTTCTCATTATTTTGAGTAATTTTACCAGCTTTTAAATTTTTCTTATTGCGGGTCCTGAGATTCAGAATTCACACAGAAAACATATATCGTTTTAAGCCAGTGACATACTATTTTATAAACGTAAAAAGGAACACTTAATATGATCATTGATAACATTTTACGACTTTTTGCTTACACACGTCAGGGGTCCCTGTAGCTAGGGGGCCCCGTATCATTGATACGGTGGTAGCTACGCCCCTGATAAGAAGGAATGTTGTTAAAGAATGTTTCTCAGAATTTGAATTCCATTCTTATTATATGCTCCATCTGTGGTAGTGCTAACCGTTAAATTCTGCATGATTTCAAGAATTAGTTTGCAGATAGTTGAATTTCAGAGATCTACAATAATTATGTTTACGACAAAATTCACATTTCGTACGATAGGAATATTGTTAAGTTTTCATGTGCTAGAGTACATTTTAGTTTTTGATCATGCTGGGGCCCCGGTGCATAGCATCCGCCACACCATCCACATGACTGGCCTTGTCCATAGTTCCCTTTCTCTATATTACAAAAATTTAAAATGTAGAAATACTAAAAGGAAAACATTATCAAACTAGAAACACACTAGTTTTTCTCAAAAATCAAACATATGATAGCAAATAGTATAAAAATGATCCTATGAAACCAAAACAATAAAAAAAATTAAAGAACAAGATGCACATTACCTGAAATTTTAACTTTACAAGTTAATCAAATTTAAGTTGATCAATGGTAAAAAATGCCAGCAAAATTCAGACCTTATGAAAATATGCAATTATCAATGTGATCAATTATTTCAATAGCCAAAGATCCTCTATAGTTTTTTCAAAAATTACTTTAATCAATTTCACTATTTGATTCATTCAGCAATTAGAGAAATCTCAATCTCACTTAAATATTTCGCTATTTCTGTCATGCTGACTGAAATAAAACTAATACTTAATTTACAAAATACTTCGATCCAGTGTCGGATTACTCATTAGGCGGAGTAAGCGATTGCCTATGGGCCCCGTGCATTTTAGGGGCCCACAAAAGCGTGTTCTGCTTTCTGTTAGTGATCCAAAAACAAGCTACAGGGCCCCGAGAACTCGGTTGCCTAAGGGCCTTCATGTCGTTTAATCCGACACTACTTCGATCTCTTTCCCCACATTCTCAAAACATAAACACAAAAATCCAGATAACAATAAATCACGAACCTTCAAATGCCAAATTATTTCGAAAGAACTAAACACAGGTAGATATTTATAGTCATTAATATCTGGGATAAAATTTTTAAGAACTTGGAACCGAAAACATATATTAAAGACCAAAGTTCTGGAAAACAATTTTCAAAAAAAAAAAAAAAAAAAAAAGGATTTTAACCGCAATTACATATAATATATGAGGGCAACACTAATTGTTATACGATTCAAATCATGAGTAATCATTGGGTTTGCAGTATCAGTACAAGATTTTTTTGTTGCACGTTGAACTTATAGAAGTCCATCAGCCTGGTACCCCTGGCGGCCGCCAGGTCCGCCAGCCGCTTAATCCGCCTCTGTGAATTATCGTTAGGTTTATAATGAAGAAAACTATGCATATTTTCATTATTCCTTTAAATGAGAATTCAATTAAAAATGAAACAAAATGCCCGAAATATTGGGGGAAAAATAATGAAACTGAGATTCAAAAAGAGAATAATTATTAAATGTCGAGTTTATTTAGACATTATCGTTCCTTACAATTTTAAATATTAAAAAAATATTGAAATGTGTTTGGGTCAAAAGCTACTATCGTACTTTTCGTACCAGTTGGATGCACGGTAAGTTACGCAATATTGAATTTCTATTCGTTGTCTTAAATATATTAATGAAGAACAAAATGAAATATGATATGCATCACTTTTACGAATTCTTAAGAAAATTCGTAAAAGTCATGCATATCATGTTTTTATTTTTTAAAAAAGTCGCATAGTTTTAAACGCTCTAAAAAGCTAATTTTTAACTATTGGAGATCAATATGAGATTCAGAATTTTTTTCAATAATACAGAGGTTCAAAACTTAAAAGAGAAATTGTGTTTCTTCCTCCATAATATCATAAGAAATAACTCGAGACACAAATTCCGTGGCATGACTTTATTTGCTACCAGAATGTCAAAGAAAAATAAAGAACATATAACAAATGAGGGAAGGATATATGATATGGATACAAAAATAAAAATATTTCATCGAAACAGTAACATTTGTTCAAATAAATGTCTTCCCACTGTTCCCTTTAAGAAGTGCATGTTTCTCGTATGGAACAGGACTTCATTTGCTGTTACTTAACATAAAAGTATTGAGTAATTCTTGATGAAAGAATGCCTCGATTCAGCTTCTGTTCGTTTCCGTACAGGTTATATGTGTGTGTGCGCGTATATATATATATATATATATATATAGGCTGTCATTGAGTCCATAAAAATGAAATCCGCATTGAAACAGACTAATAAGGATAAGATCACCTGTAGACTGCAACAATCTCCTCCTGGTGTTTTTATTGAAAATGTGGAAATCAGTGTAAATATTATGTAAGGTTTTAGTATCGAGGCAAATAAAAAAAGTAACGGGGCTTTCGAGTAGCATAAGGGTTAAAAACATGCACAAAATTTAAAAATTTAGTTACAAAATGACAAGTTTTTGACTCTCTGAGCGGATTTGGACAGAGAAGTAAAAACTAGCAGTTAATACCAATTTTACTGTGGTTTAATTGTAATACTAGTGAGTAACTGTTTTTTTTTTTTTAAATTTTCATTAATACTACACAGTATAACTTTCATCAAAAGTACAATAATACACGTGTATTACAACTAAACAGAAGTATCTCGAGAAATAAAAAATAATCAGTAATGATATCATTAAAAAAAAGTATGGCTTGTTTAAAATAAATACCATAAAAGATAATTTGTCAAAATCCAAACCTGTTAATTTACTCAAGTCCTTGTTTTATACCCCATTATATTACAAACTATACACAGAAAGTTAAATATTCTTAAATATTGTTTGCCAATAACATTTAATTAGGTGTTCAAAAAGCAATACAATTAATTGTTTTATAGAAAGAAAGAGATACACTGTTAAATAAGTTTCTCAGAGTCACATATGTTTAGTCTCTCTTTTATAAAACAATATTAAGTGTCTTTACTTTTATGCAGAATAGACTTCCATACACTCCTCCATCTTCGCCACCCTTTCATAGAGCATGCTGCACCTGTTACGGAAGTCTCCACTTTTTGCAGTGGTGCTATATATGAGGGTTAGTCGCGACGCCTGAGTCTAACAGCAGTGCCGAGATACATGCCAGTGCATTTGAGTATATTTCTGTTGAACAATTTCCTTAAAATTTAAGTATTCCAGGACACGCGGGGGATAGTAAAATACCGAATTTAAGACTCCTTGTTTTTGTGACATATGTGTTTAAAAATTGCTAGTTAAGTTTAGATTTTTCTTGTGTGCCTAATAGTGATATTTCAATCATTTTATAAGAACTATAAAAGTAAATTTTTTGTCAATTTTTTTTCTCCTTAGTGGCATTTGGATATGATTTTCAAAACATATTTGCTTTCCGATACCCTTATTTTTTTTTTAAAAAAAAAGTTATTCCTTAAATATAAAAAAAATATTACTCCTCATTTTTAAGACAATACACAAAAAATTAGAGAACCAACATTTTGAATTATATATATCTGGATATTTTCTTTGCAAAATTGTAGAACTTCTTAACTTCTTACAAATTTTAATTTTAATTATTATTTTTTTCTCTTTTTTTTCAACATAAGGAAATTATTTTTTTAAAATTCAGATATTATTTCCATATATATTTTTTTTCATATCGATGGGGAAAAAATATTCCATTGATGGAAAGATACTTATAGAAATTTTAAAAAATATTTGGTGTAATTTTGTAGCGTAACAGTTGTTTTTTAAGTGGTACTTAAATGCAAGTATGTCTCAAAAATCACAGATTCATATTAAACTAATAAAAAAAACTTTTCTGACCAAAAAATTTTTACATTTCTGTAGAATAATTAAAATATCCTTATTAGGCACACACAAAATCTAAACTCCACAAACAATTGCAAAAGATATTAATTACAGAAACAAGGAGTTTTATTTACGGTTTTATACTATTTCTCGCATGTTCTGGTACTCTTAAAGGAACGAATGGAAAGATAATTAAATGATAAGAGAACATGGCGAATACAAAAGTTTTATTAAAAAATCCTAGTCTCAGACGGCTGAAATGGAATACAAAAAATGATCCTAAAAAAGGGTGTACCCCTCCCCTTTCGCCGTCACCACCATTTCCGATAAAATTATCAAGGTGATCAAATTTTCTCTACGGCTCTGTTGATTTCAAACACTTTATTTCAGCGTTATCTCAAATATTTCCCCAAAACAACACATACGAGATATCCAAAACCGCATTCGCCTCAAACGAACCACATAACCTCATTACAAGAGAGTTTACGTTTGCACGATATCCATTAAATGCAAATCCTTCTGTCAAAACTCATTTGAATTCCTCGCTGAACTCAATATTCAGAAATTGTCAGGATGTTGAGAACTTTCTTCCTGGTGTGGGAAGGGTGATTAAAAACGCCGCCCGCACACCCTCATGTGAAACATCATGTTAAGCAAATGTGATGATGACTTCCGCCATGATGTCACCTGGTGGCAAACACGGAAAACGCCGACTGCGCAAACAAATGAGAAAATAGATAAGCCTCGTGGTGGCTAGGAGTCAATGTACCTTTGACTCGAGCTGATTAGAAGGGTAGCGGCATCGTGGTTGATTAATTAAAATCGTATTCCGTACTTAAATGAATGCCGATGACAACTGTAGCGAATAATTTTATCGTTGAAATACCTATCCTTAATTATTTGAACTCTAGCTTCTTGAACTTTGGACTTAAAATATATCGTTATGGATCACATTTTTTCTATTTGATATGTATCTTCAATTTTTATTCTTATTCATTCATAATGTGAGCATGCACACCAGGAGAGTAGGTTGAAATAAATAAAAAAAAAAAAGTTATATACTGTTAAGCCATAGTTACATAGAATTAAATTCAGAAAAAAATTCCAATTCAATTTAAATAGTTTCATGTTCTATGTAAGTTTTAATGCTCCCGTGTTCCGGCCATTTTGATTTCGATAGCTTAATGTTAATCCTACGGAATTTCGACTTTTGCTCTTAAATCTTTACTATTTCATCTATTTGAATGCAATAAAGTGCAACTGAAAGAGCAAAAAATAAAGAATTAGTTATTTCTTTCTGAGGAATTAATTTTTTTCCTCCGATTTTTAAAAATACTTTAAATATTTTTATAAGACCAGAAAACTCACAAACAGTTCGTTAAAATAAAGGTAAAAATGTTTTTTTTTTTTAATCTACGAAATTGCGAGAAAAAAATTAATTATGCAGAAGCATTCGTTATTTTTTGCTCTTTCAGATGTACTTTATTGCATTCAAATGGATCAAATAATAAAGATTTGAGAGCAAAAGTAGAAATTCCATAGGATTAACATTAAGCTATCGAAATCAAAATGGTCGGTAGACGGGAACCTTATAATGAAATATATATATATATATATAATCAAAAGGAAAGTTCGCAAGTACTGTTTCAAAATTTTAATAATAAAAAATATAACAATTAAGGAATATCTTTGGTCAAATATTTGAAAAAATTTGCTTTGGGAGTATTTATTAAAACCGATCATTGCTATTACTATCGCTGAAATACATGACCATTGGCAAAGGTAATTCTGCGCACACCGGTATGGTGTTGCAGCAATTCTTCAATGGACCAGTAAATGAGAACCAATTTACTCGTATTCACAAAATAGAATAAAAAATATGTATTAAAATATGCAAATAAAAAACGAGTACAACAGAAAGTCTGTGCAACGAAATATCAATTGCTGAGTCAATTTAACAAGATTTAGTTAAAAAGTTATGAAATATTAATAAAAAAATTATTTTTTTAAACAGAATTCGCATTCAAAATGAAAGGCCGTTTTTTTGTGTGTGTGTGCGTATTCACTGTTACTATATAATGAAAATGTCACCAAATACTATTGTAGCTGACGCTGGTTTAACTTGGTTTGATTGATTGTTGATTACTTCCTTTTTAGAAGCAACACGAGGGCTATCGATGACGAACCTCGTAATTTTGAACCTCGGTCAAGAAACGAGGATGACACCCAAACTGGCACCCTTTCTCCTAACTTCTATACCACATCAACGCAAGGATTTGGAGATTCAACATACACCAGCCTCTCTATACTATGGATCTTTAGTGGAATCGGTTTTCGAACCCACGACTCGACGGAAATAATGTTGGCCGCGAGCTCGCAACTATGACAACCTGCCCACCGATGCCGTTACCAACGATAGGTACAAACGATGCGTAATAAAGCTCAAGTAACATTTTATTTGTGAAAGACACGCCAATCGGAAGCACTGATTTGTCTCGAATACGAACATTAAGTACAAACGTGATAATTCTTGATGGCAATCAGTTTGTTTATAATTTATAGTATACGTTTATAAGAGAAGTAAATGCGGGATTTGATTCATGTGCAGTACTCTCTGTATAATCCGGTACTTCAGCTTTCCAACCCTGCCATTAATCCGACGTTTTTACTCAGGCAGACAAGCCTTACAGACGTTATTTTATGCTATGTGTCATTCACATTGCACTGGAATGGAATACAAATAGTTGCATTGGAATCAATACAAATATATTTTTCCCAGTTTTATATATTTCGTATTTTACACTTTATTTACATATACTAAATTTTATGTGACTGTTCATAGTTTCCGCAGTTTAAATACTTTATTATTCGTATCAGTGATTTTCCAGTAATCCAGCGGTACTCTGGTCCCATGTCTGCTGAATTACCGAGAAAGTAGTGTAGTAGAAAATTAAAAATGCTTTATTTCACTCAAACTAATACACTCCATGGTGAAACAGACCAATAACTAAACATTCTCTTTTTTACTATTATTTAAACAATAAACTCTTTTTTACAAACAAAACAAAAAAAATCCTGAACATGGCGTCGACTGCAGAATGTGGCGACTCTCTTCAACAACAACATCAGAAATTAAAACACCTTAATAACTGACCCGGCTGGGACGTCTCTTTTGGTTTAGTTGCTGAGCGTAGCAAAAAGCGACTGGTCAACTTTTCATCGCAACCAATTGTCAAGGGTTCGAAACATCACCAGCAATCCAAGGTCAGTCAACTGTCCTCACCCACCACGGGATCGAAAATACCTTCCACAAAAGTGGTGACTCAGGATTTGAACTCTAGATGGCAGCACAGCCTAGAACTAATGATTGCATATTCCCCTGACGCAAAACACTTGCCTCTGTGTGTCTAAGACAACAGCACATAAATCACAACTGGTGATATACCCCTCCCGGAGGGAGATTTATGTTAAAAAGACCCTCCACTCAATTCGAGATAGCCGCTGATGCCAAATGGAAAGCATTCAAAACAAAATTTTACAAGGAGGGGATGCATACAAGTATCAATTGCAGCAATGGCTGGAAAAGTTACCTTCTCTACAATTATCATTTAGAATGTTTCTCTACGTGTCATTACTATGATGCTGGAGAGGGGAGTATGCGGCGTCTCTCTTCGACAACAATGCCAGATGTTAATACTCCTTAATAACTATGCCAACTGGGACGTCTCTTTTGGTCCAGTTGCTACGAGTATAGCAAAAAGCAACCAGTCAACTTCTTTTTCTTCAGAACAATGGTGTAGGATTTGAAACGCCGACGGCAGTCCAAGGTCAAGCCTCTCCCCTCTCCACGGGGTAGAGAAACATAAAACGCCGAAAGTAATACAGTTATTCAAAATAAATGGGATACCCTCAAATAGATTGCACAATCTTCATTGCAGATGAATGTAACATTATAAATGACAGGATACTTAGTACTAATTACACTAATTTAAATTACACTGAGAATATCGAAAATTTTCGAGAATTTTAAAAAAATGTTTTTTTTTTTTTTATCAATGACTGTGCATGCTTGGCAGCTTCTAAAGAATGGTTGCCTTACAATTTCAAAGATATAAAATGCTTTTCTTAAACTTGTAGCTGCAAAAAAATTTCAGCTATTAATTCCACTACTATAATTCGTGTGAATGAGGCTTTCCGATAATCCCAAGAAACGTAATCGAATCTCATTATTTGTAAGGATATTGTTACGCACGTGGCAACAACGTTAAAAATGAAGAATATATATCCTTTCCAGTGTGCAAGTGTGGCTCTTAAAGTACTTGTGTAAGGAATTGAGAACTGGGTACTTTTTGCTCGTACATTCGTATACAAAAAAAAAAAAAAAACACTTACTGTAATGTTCTCTACCACATAACTTCTCAAAAAGTAAATTATGAACCTATTGGAGATCGCGTGACTTAATTTGGGAGTTTCAACCATTTTAAGAAAAATAAAACAAAACTCTGTACATGTAACAACTGAGAATAAAATTAAAAACAAAAAAAAGAAAGAAAGAAAGCTTTAACTCAACAAAGCGTTGAAGGTTATATCTCGCAATATCAGATATTCCTCCGATAATAAATTCTTTGCGTTTAAGTACAAGTACTTCCAATTTATCAGTATGTATGTAGGTTTTTCTGTTTAATGTATGTGTGTGTGTGTGAATGGTAAACTCAAAAATTATTAGAATCAAATTGCAATTTCATTAAAAATTATTTTTTAATTTGTGTTTCACCTTTATGTTTATGATTAATTTCGGTAAAATTCTTATTCACACCTATTTTGCTTATAATAATTATTTTCTTTCATGTCATAAGTCAGCGCCATCGATCAAATATTTACCATTTGTGCGACGGCGTGTTTTGTTTTGATAGAATAAGTGGAACTAAATTCTTGCTGTTTCCCCCTTTAATTCGCAAAATGTTCGCCGCACCAAGCTGCGACATTTAATTAACGCTTTCTTCAAAAAATAGCTCTTTGGTTTTTGACCAAGAGTCTTCAGTCATGCGCCAATTATATATGTTGTTGTGTCGAATGCTGTTGGCATCTATTTCTATCCCACTTAGAGATCCACTTGTTACAGCTAAATATGCCTTGTGGACCCGATACAATATACACCTGGATTGACGCCATTTTGTATTTGTTGGCGATGATCCTCTTCATGTCAAATTTCATAAATGCATATTGTCATATTAGGTTTAAGGTTCCCATCTTCTGGACATTTTGATTTCATGGAAGTAATTTTTAACCTATAAAATTCCTACCAGTTTGAGTAGCAAAGTAGGAATTTCATAGGATTAGCATTATGTTAACGAAATCAAAATGTCTGGTAGAAGGGAACCTTAAATGACGCAGCTGTTAAGTTGACTAAGAAAATCCCCTTCCCGGAAATATACTGCATCTCGACCCGAATCGTAATTTTGAACTTCAAATCAAATGACGAGATTGACACCAAAGCTGACACACTCTTCTCTACATCCACATCAAGCCAAACTGTATTCGTATGCATACCGAAGAATTGTTATTAAATCAATTATATATACAGTTAATTACCAGAGAGTATTCTAATTTATGTTTATATACTTGATCTACCAAAGGTCACGATTTTTTTTAAAGTTTTTAGATATTTATTTTTGATTATAAGATAGATAGTTAATAAAAAAGTTGGTAGCAAGTCAAAAATGTTTCAGAAATCCTCCTCCACCACGAATAAAAATATGCATCATAAGTTCTGAATCACTCTATAAAACTAAAATAACTTTGTATATATGGGCCACACAATCCTAAATGATGTGTATTACGTGTGCGACCTATTTCCTAGAATAATGCAAACCTAGAATTCTTGTATGCCAAAATTAAAGAATCAGAAGATATTTTATTGCATATTTTGCATAGTAAAACATGCAGACATAAATTTAAACTTGACATTGAAACAATATTGAGAAACACAAGACATCGTTATCGATGACGCAGTCGGATGTCATTGTTTAAAGCTATTCTTTATTCGAGAGAATAGCTATTGTGATTATATGTGTTATACATTAGACTAACGAAGACTTAGACATATATGTTTTGTATTCATAACATAAAGCTTTCGTATAAGTTCGTAGTTTTCCTACCCAAATATAAGAGCGGTCTTTTTTTAAGGTGGTTTTAAATTTTATCCTGACCCCCCCCCTTTTTTAAAACTACATCAAGTTTGGAATGACATTAAACAAAAATATTAAAGAATAGAAACTAAAATTTCAAATTATTAGATTTCTGTGAGTAATATTCCCTTATTTTTTTTATTTATATTTACCTTTTGTTAGTTTTCGTTAAAAATTAATTATAAATTTGATTTGATAAAAATCAGTTTAATTTCAAATGAATAAAAATTCAAGTAAATTTTGATCTTTTTGGAAGTATTTTCTTATTCTTATTTTTCATCGCCTTTATTTTAAAACTATAATATACATTTCATCAAAATGTTTTCGGGTTGCTTTTTTCCCTTAAATAATATAATATCTATTTCTGAATACCCACAAGAAATCATTTTATATTAACTCAATAATATGAGGTTAACAACACAATTATGGCCGGCAATATTTCAATCAAGTCTCGCGTTCAAGTCTTGATTCAGCTCAAGTTCTATCATGTAGATGGGATATAGCACGTTAAATCAATTGGGGTCCAAAGTTTTAGCGTTTCTGTGGCATGTAACAGCGAAAGTGCCGATCTCGTCATCTAACCAGGGTTCAAAAGTTGATATATATATATATACTTCTGTGACATAGTGGGCACTAATTCCATTGTTGAAATTCTACGGTTGAGCTACTTAAATGATCTTTGTTTGTTTTTCTTTGATAATATTCACTTTGCAATGAATATTTTTCAATAAAGCGTTGTACATTTTATTCTTTAGACCAGAGGTATTCAAACTTTTAAACTTCGGGGAACTCTTTGAGCTAATTATTTTCTTGAAGAAACTTCTTGATCAAAGAGAAGAAAAATAGGATATCAAAGCTTTATCCTACTCAAATTTATAAAATTATTAATTCATCTCTATTTTATCACAATAGAAACGTCTTAATAAGATAATGAATGATAAGGTATCTAATGGGTATTTGGGGGGAAGGGTCTCTAAAATATATTCTATGAATAATAAACAAAAGCAACGATATTTTAAATTATAACAAATTAATAAAAAGAAGTATTTTTAACGACTTTCTACGTCTAGAACAATTGTTGAAATCTGCAATCTAATATTATCTTCAGCATCCATTCCGTTTTCAAGATTTTCGCATACATATGTTGAAACATATGACATTAGACGTTTCACAGCTATTTTGGTAATTCTAGGGTATTCTTTTCTAATGTTAATTCAAAAATATATAATATCAACTTGATTAAAACTTAGTTTCGGCTGAATGTCGGTCGAAATATCAATTTGATGTTCCCTTTCTTTTATTAGGAGTTTGAAGTTGTCACAGTCTCGAGAAGGAGTTTGGATCTAAGATATTTTTTCTTTCTGAACATTGAAGTATTCAAGAAATGTTTTTTGCAGATCTGATTAATGTTGGATCAAACTAATTTTTACATTTTTATCGGGATTAGTGTTACAGTCTAATAAAATACCATCCAAATTCGGAAAGCCTCCAATATTATTTTTCAAAATACAATCTGCCAAAAATTTCAATTTTAAAAAAATGGCGTTAATTTTACTTTATACCTTGAAAATGCTGAAGTAAGTGGACAAATAAGTGAGTGATTCTTCACCTGAGAAAAGAGTGGAGACTAATATGTGACCCAATGTGTTTCAATTAAGGTATTTGAAGCACGTGGCTTTTACGAAATTTAAGATTTTATTCATAAAATGTTAATTTTTAATTTTACAATCAAACTTCCTTTAAGAATTCAATCTTTTATGAATATTAAAATTAAACATAAAAATTCCAGGGAACTCTAGGAGTCCGCGGAACTCAGTTTGAAGAACTCTGCTTTAGACTACTGACATTTAAATTATAATGTTACCTCTTATTACCCGTTATTACCTCTTTTAAAACTTTACTGGTTGTTATTTTAATAATTGGACATGGTGCCCTTTATCCCTGACGTACAGATATATACGAGTATCAGGTGAAAGCTTTAGAATTTAATATTCAAAGCAAAAACTTTTAATACATGTGCGTAAAGTTATAATTTTTTATGTACAAGTATTTTACACAAATAATTTGTTAAATATATTTTTATTAAACTCTTATGCTAATTAAGATTTGTTTGAATAGCTTTTAAAATTTCAAAAAGCAACAACCGTTTCAACAAATAACACAATGATATAAGTATAATTAATAATAATAATAATTTCTTTTTCAAACAATAGGCTCTTTATATCCTATTGTACAATATCAATTCCCTTAAAGAAAAAAAAAAGCGCATTTTAATGAAGGTGCTTTGTCAGGTTTAATAAAACTCATAGCTTTTATTCTTATGAATAGAGTAATTTAAAATGATTAGAACATATAACAGAGTGCAACTTGCATTAAGTACGTGTGTTCTTATTATGATCCGTAATGATTCTTTTCAGTTACTAAAGCTATTAATTGAAGATAAAAATAATGCTTTATGTTACGTAATTCGTTCGTTTGTAATAATTATACCGTATTCAATTGATATTGGCTCGCTACTATACAAAGAATTTTCTAATTCAATTTAAGACTTCCGTCTACACGCCATTTTGATTTCATGGGCGTAATGTTAATCCTATGGGATTTCGACTTTAATTCTCGCATTTTTATTATTTGATCTATTTGAATGCAATAAAGTGCATCTGAAAGAGTAAAAAATAGTGAAGGCTCTGTGGAATTACTTTTTTCCTCCGATTTTTAAAAAAATATTAATAATTTTGCATTCATAATTTTTTGCTTTTCGGATGCACTTTGTTGTATTCAAATAGATCAAATAGTAAAGATAGGAGAATTCGAAATTCCATAGGATTAACATTACGTCCGCGAAATCAAAATAGCGGGTAGACGGGAGCCTTAAGTATGATTATAAAATTTAATAACTTAGACAATCATTATTATTACAATATTAACAAAAGACGTAAGGTTTTTTTTAAATACTTACTTTTAGCTAGAAAAGATATAGTTGACTTATGTATTTCAGTAAAGTTTGTTTTTGATTTGAATGATAAGATAACTATATAAGACTAAGAATATATTCAATACATATGAGAGAGACTTCCCCTTGTTATGTTTGTTTTGATTGCGATTCATAGTTCCCGAGAATAATATCACGATACTAGGAACTTTTAGTGATGATATAGATCTAAAGGCACAAGAGAGAAATTTTAGATTTAGAAAAATTGGGGAGGTTCTTAAAAAAGAAAACATGTTCTCTTGAATTGGTAAGGTTACAAGTGGAAGCCCTTTTATAAATGTAATGGTGATTTCTCACCCACCTTCCCCACCAAAAATACATGCAGTCAAATAAAAAGAAATGATAATTTTTTTTAATTGAAAGGAAATTTTTCTTTAAACACTGATGTTGATGTTTTTTGATAAACAGGGATCAACCATTGTTCTATAAATTGGTTCGCCCGCTCGTCAGGTAAAATATCCTTAAAAATTAATCACGATTACTGATAGTCTATGAATCTTAAGGTTGCACATTGAAGGTTAACGGGGCTATGACAATATCGGCTTCCTGAAGGCTGATATGTCTACTCAAATCTGTCCAACGTAGGTTCAATCCTCAGTGTTATCAATTTGTCGACGTAACAATTTTGAATGGCAACAGACCTTTCAATATATGTGTGTGTTTATAAAGCAGGTTGAATTATATATAAAAACACGATACAGTACAAATGAATCTATACATATAAGCAAATTAAAAATTATTTAAATAATGTACACATCATAAAAACCTGTTAATGAAAACAAAGGAAGTCAAAACTAGAAAAAGTAATTTAAAACGCTATGTCTAGCTTTGGACAAATAATGCTGGGTTGAACTTGTTTTGTGAATCCAAACCATTCCATTCTGCAAATTACCTCATAATGAAATAGTAACACCAAAATCAATAGCGGCCGCGGTAGCCTAGTGCTCATAGTCGCTGGCTAGAGGCCGGCGCTTTTCTGCGAGTCGTGGATTCGAGACGAAAGGCCACTAAAAACCCGCCGTGTAGCTAGGGCTGATGCACATAAAATCTATCGATGCTCTAAGTCCTTTTCTTGGAGTGATGTGAAAGTTTGGAGAGGCACGTGAATTTTCTTCGTCACTTGCCCGAGGTGACGAAGTCACTTCGTCACTTGCTCAGGTATTTTTTTCGTCACTTACCCGAGGTTCGAAATTACGAGATCCGTCGCCAATAGCCCTCGTGCTGCTTCTAGCGCGACGTTAATAAAACCAATACAAAATAAAAATAAAAAAAAGTTCCATGCAAAGTTTTGCAAAGAACAGATTTAGCCACACAAGGTGCGCTTTTTTATATAATTATTATTAAATTTCTCAGTTAAATATAAGAAATAAAGTAAACAATGAAATATCCAGAAATGGACAATAGTAAACTTTTCCGATATTAAAATTAAAGGAAACGATAATTTATTTAATTTCAATATACATTA
>BMAW01064220.1:2352882-2446524 GCA_019974015.1 Nephila pilipes | reverse complement strand
ATTAAAATTAAAGGAAACGATAATTTATTTAATTTCAATATACATTAAACTAAATGTAATTAAAATTAAAGCAAACGATAAATTATTAAATTGAATATTGTATCAGCTACATGAAAATTAAAACTGAAGCAAACGATAAAAAATACAATTGAATATATTTAAGCTAAATATAATTAAAATTGGAGCAAACAATAAAAATTGAAAAGCGATCCGGTACGCCAAAACACCCTACCTAAAACAATAGGCCCCTGTGTGGCAAAATGAACTAAAATATAGACAAATCATGAATTACTATCGAAAAGAATACTTAATAAATAATGATATCATATAGTACATTTGTGACGTCCCGATTGCATTTCTATTTATAATTTGTTTCACATCAAAAGTTAATAAAGTTCAGTCACTAATTAACTATTCTAAATAATCACAGAATCAAGTCCTTAAAGGTATCAGGACATTCGAGGAATTGTGGAATGCCATATCTAAGACTCCTTCCTTTTCTGATATATGTCTTTTCAAATTATAAACAGAGCTTAGATTATTTTGTGTGCCTCATAATCATATATTTTAATCATTCTATAGAACTTTAAAAGTAGTTTTTCAAAAACGGTTGCCCCCCCCCCCCCTCTTAGTGGAATATGGACAGGGTGTGTGAGACATATTTGCCTTTTTAGGTGCCACTTTAAAGAAAACTATTACATAACATGGTTCCAAAATTTTTATGCTTCTATGAAGGACATATATGCATGGATAAAATATCGTTTTCTCTAAGTAATACCTAAATTTTAAGGGGAAAAAATATGTCAAAAAGAGAAAAAAAAATTTAAAATTTTCAAAATTACAAAGTTCTTCAATTTTTCAAATCGAATACACAGGGATAGCGTTAAAAAAATCGGCTCGCTACTTTTTGTGCATTGTTTTATATATGAAGAGCAAAATAATTGGTATATTTTTGGAATGTTATTCTTAAAAATGGTACCTGAATGCAAATATATCTAAAAAATCGAAGTCCATATACAAATCAAAAGGAAAAAAAAAACTTTTTGACTTTTGTAGTTCTATAAAATGATTAAACTAACATCATTAGACACACAAAAAATACCTAAGTTCTACGAATAATTTTAAAACACATATATGTCACAAAACGAAAGAGACTTAAATTCGGTATTTTATTTTCCCACGCATGCCCTGGTACACTTAAATAACTTTCCTTCTTCCTAATAGAATAGTGCAAATTCAAGATATTTATCAAGTCTGTGGAGCCTCACTAATCCATTAAAAAAATAATCAGAAATTGACACTTATCTGACGTTGCTAAAGCGGGTTAGAGTTCGAATCAATATCACCTCAGTTTCAGGATAATCATAGGAATAATTACGAAGTTTAAATCTTCCTCTCTCTCTCTCTCTCTCTCACCTCATCCCTAGTATTAAACTCTTCGTAGCTTATTAATATAAACTTATCAATATCATCCCCTACTTCAATACTTCTATTTTAATTTACGTAACTCTCGGTTCATTCATAAAAAGAACCGTGAGTTACGTAAAAACGTCATATGAAAGTCCCTTGAGGAAAAAAAGGGGGGAATACTTACCGTTAGCGTTGTAAATAACTCGTTATAATTTAACTTCTCAAAACTTTTTGCGTTACAAATATTCATATTTTCAAAAATATATATATCTAAAAATGTAAAATATTTAATGAAAGTAAATTAGTCTAACTTCTGTTAAAATGTATATATATATATATATATTTAAAAAAATAGAACAATATGTAAGAACTCATTGATGTAATATCATTGAGTAAAATAATATACAGTGTTCCATATATATATATACAAAATACTGTAATATAAAACAATAACACAAATAAAAATGAATAAAAAATAAATATAAAATTTTTATTTTTATTCATTTCAATTTTATTTTATTTATTTTGTGGATATAACAGATAAACGTTTTATACTGAAAAACTTTTGGAATAAAAATAACTTAAGTGAAATATTAAATTGACAACTACTAAAAGTATCACAAAAAAGATAAATTGATAAATTTAAAAAGACCCAAAATTTTTAAGAAGAACAATAAAATGGAGTAGCAGTCTTACTGAAGCTGGCCCTGCATCATTAGGCTAGATTATTCCAGAATTATTGGCCACATGATCAAAATATATTATCAAAAAATGATTAAAATAGTTATAAAACCAATGATATGTTTGATAAGTGATTAACAAATCCAAATTTCTTATATAAACAATTAAGAAAGAGGCAACCATGAAAACCCATAGAAATCCAAAATATTAAAACATGCAAGTAACAGAACACACACACACACACGTGTGTGTGTGTGGATACAAAACTGTCCATTAAAAATGCGCCACCAAGAAGAAATTATCTGACGAACGTCAAAATCTCACAAAAGGAAGAAAAGGGTAGGATATGCAAATTATCAATATTTCAGCTCATTTAGACAATCCAAGAAGGAGAAACGACATATGAAGAACTGCGTTTATTCAAATTTAATCATTTTTTCTTCATGTCACACTGTTTGCGTATAATGATTATCTTTTTTGTATTTGCTTTCTTTAGTGGTGTTGCAATTTTAATGTCTCGTAGATATATATATATAAGGAATAACGAATATATATATATGAATTTCTTCATTATAAACGTTACGATAATGTCTTTAACATTTTTTTTTAAAAAAAAACTGAAAATACAAAATGAGTTTTTTGAGAGTTTAATATCTTGTGACGCCTGCCCGATCCGGACTGCCTCTTGTGCCATAGCTAACTCAATTATTAAACACTAAGACACAATAATCAATCAAAGAGACACTAGAACAATTTTTACGGAATTTATTAACTTCTAATTACTATAACAACAATTATTTATGCTCTCCCGGGGAAGAATTCTATTAACCTAATTCAACTCACCAATAGTAATCTAACAGACTTTTACTACTAATCCTTCCTCGACTGCAACTCAGACTCTGGATCAACTGTTAAAAACTGTAATAACTAAATCTCTTGAATCACGCCACTTTTACTCTAATCTCCTCCTTCAACCTCTCTTTCCACTTCTCCTTCAGCCTCTCTATCGCGACTTTCAGTCGGAGTTTATATATTTCCTAACTCTCCCGCTTCACGCTTCACTTCATTTCTACCTGCTTCCTATTTACATATTCACGTTTCATTTTTGGTTGGGCAAAGGTTGTTTAGCCAAAGCAATCAATCTCAATTAAAAGTCCCCAAGGTTAGTGAAGAGAAACCGCGAATAGCCCAATATCATAATCTTATAAATAGTAAATAACTGCTGAATATCCAATTTACATATACAAGCATCCCTATAACGAAAACAAAGCTATTCAAAATGATTCATCCGATTTCAAAATACTATATTTTCAAAAATAAGCGACACAGAAAGATAAGTAATACATAAATGAAAAGGAAAACTGTGGAAACTTTATATTGTGAACAATAGATACATTCTTCGTGAAGCTATTTCACAAAAACTGGCTTAGAAGTTTTCTGGGAGGGCAGTGGACCAGATGACTTAATGTTATACAGCTGGTCACCTAAGTCACCTGATATGGCCTCACGCAATTTCTTCCTTTGGGGGTTTGTGAAAGATAAAGTGCACACACCATCATCATCCCACACATTTATTTGAACTGAAACAACGGATTTCTGCTGCTGTACAATCAATTACCACTGACACTTTACAAATTGTTTGGCAGAAATTTACGAATCAAATCGACATTATACGTGGAACTAAAAGAAGTTATTTCTAACACTTGTAAAAAAAATTCCCGTATTTTCCCTTTGCATTCGTGTATTACTTATCATTCTGTGTCGTTTATTTATAAAAATATAGCATTTTGAAATTGAATGATTCATGCTGAATAACCCTGCATATTCTACTATACATATTTGTGCTTATCAAAGTAAAAGACTGTGTAGCTATTTTTCTAAAATTTAACTTATATGCTCCTTTTTTATGAAAAGGTTCTTTGGAAACTAGATCATAACTGGCTTATCCATTTAGTACCATAAAGCTTGACTGCGTGATATGTGTTAGGTTAAATATAGTAGTAATCGAAAATACATTTCTGTTTCACAATTTAAATGCTCGGTCATGTCTTAAATTCCCTTTGTAAATAACTTTATGTACTTACTCATTGCTGCTTAGTTACTTAATTCGTAACCTTCTTCCTTCCTTTCCCAATTGAAAAAAATGATAATAATCTTTTCAAATCTGAATGAAAAATACAAAATATCAGTTTTACATTCAAAATTAATCTTAATAAAAATCGTGTGAATTATCTCAATATTATTCATTTATTTTATGAAGGGTTTTTAAGTTCTAATAACCGAATAATTTATCAACTACTATCAGTTCAGAATAGGGCCGCGGTAGCCTAGTGGTCAAGGTCGTGGACTAGCGGCCGGCGGTTTTCGTTCAGTCGCGGGTTCGATCCTTGGCCGCCAAAGACCCGCCGTGTAGCCGGGGCTGATGCATGTTAAATCTGTTCGGGGCCCAAAGTCCTCCCGTTGGCGTGGTGTGGATGTTAGGAGAGGGGGGTGCCAGCTCAGGCGTCATCCTCGTCACTTGACCGTGGTTCAAAATTACGAGGTCCGTCGCCAATAGCCCTCGTGTTGCTTCTAGTGCGACGTTAATAAAAACTAAAATCAGTTCAGAATAATTCAGTCTAATTGGGAGTGCCCTAAGAGTTTTATTTTTTTCTCAGTTTGAAATTTTGAAAAGGTATTTCGTCCTACTTCCGCCACAAAGATAATATTTAATCTGTCTTTTTTTTTTCCTTATCTCACTTACGACTTACTCTTGTTACATATTTAGGTGAAGAGTTAGCAGCATCACCTGTCTTGATGATTCAACATTATAAAATTCTTTCGATTCAAAAGTGAATGCAACCCTCGATTAGCGTTTTGGTAAGCTATTATTATATATTTCGGCAATATCTCTGAAAAAATGAGGCGTAATCTATTGCTTGTTTGAAAAATTCATATCAACACTTTTCGTATTCATAATATAAAGTGACTAAAATACAAAACAACTTCAGTAAAGAGCTGTACTTTTGCCATACAAGCCTAATTAAAGGTAGAAAATGTTGTAATGTTTGCGTTGTTTGTCGTGCTGAACGCTACCAGCTGCCTATTTTTGCCTGAGTGAGGGAGTGGCAATAAGTTTATGGCGCAAGAACCAAATTTGGCTATGCTGCGCTACACTATGTATAACTGTAATCTAGACGAAAGATGGATGGAAGTAAACAGAAAAATTGGTGAACAAGGTAGCAATTGGTGAATGATCGAAAACAGGGAAATATCAATCCCCCCCCCCCTGTTTACCAAAGACAGATTACCCCATGGAAAAGAAAAAAAGATACCTAAAATGCCTCGGGATCGCGATTCCCGAACTCATCTAAAAAGAAGATAAGTACCTGAGGGTTTATTTTTGCCCGAGGCAAGATCCATTTATAGTCTGTTACTTTACAATAGGGGCTTCAATGTCCCAGATTTTTTTTCCTCTACTGCCGTCTGTAACTATGGCAACAACAGTTGAGAATGGACATCATTCCCCCCCACACACACTTCTTTTTTTTTTTTTCTTTAACAGACTTATGAAAGCGAAATTTCCGGTTTCACGATCATCGTTAGTTTATTTATTTTAAATCTGCATCATTTAAATACTTGTTTAAAATCTGTATAACATTTTATAAATATTGTCAACATGTTAATTGAAAACATTTAATTTTCTTACACCTTTACATGATGGAACTAAAAAACTCATTGGAACGTTTAAAATTCAATAAATTTGCTTACGTATAGGAATTATATTAATATTTTACAGGGATATGTTTTAATAATTTAAACACTTTCATTTTAAAAAAATTATCATTTTGAAAAAATGAAACACATTATTTTAGATATTTAAAATAGATTTTACTTAAAGCACGTTCAAACGTAAAAGGAATTCAGACCTCAACTGAAGTGTTAAAAAAATCCAATGGCGATGGTAAATTAGTTGCTGCCATGGTAACCGATGGAGGAGAAACGAAAATGAGTGACCTTGACGCGCCTATACTAAAGAAACAGACTATATTACAGAAAATACGCATTGCAATTTTGGGTCAGAGTTAGATGACGAGGTCAAAATCTGAATAATACCACACACTTTATATATATTCACACCATATTAAAGTGAAGAATTTGACGTGAGTCTCAATAAGAATAAAGGACTCGAGCACTCGGCTCGATTTAAACATGGCCGTCAAAGATTTCCCGATCTTGATCAACCGTCTACCACAGCCAAAGTAGCTGCGGTAACCTGGGTTCATAGTCGGGAAGTCACAGCTGGCGATGTTTCCGTTGAGTCGTGGATTTGAGTCATGATGCTACTCGAGATACGCCGTGTAACGGGCTTATGCAAGTTAAATCTGTTGAGGCTTCAAGTCCTCCCTTTGACATGGTGTGGAAGTCTGGAAAGAGCATAGCTAGCTCTAGCGTTAAGTGTGACCATCATCATTCGGCCGAGGTTTAAATACATCAAGTTCATTGGCAATAGCCCCTCGTGTGCGACATTAATAAACAATCAATCAACCACGGCCAAACATACATCAGGTAAGACTCAATAAAAAAAAAAATACAGAGAGAGACGCGAACTTGGTTTTTAAATATATTAAATACTTTGCAAATTGCTAAAAACGCTCCTATATATTTACATAAACATACAAAAAAGGAAATGAATATTTACTCTAATACAAAACAATATTCTGAATGAAGACGGTAAAAAAAAAAAAAAAAAAAAAAACGCCGTAAAATTACATGTAATAAAATATTTTAAAGATAAATTAGTACTCTTTAGATTTCACTATTAGTGATGAAAAGGAAATATTACAAAATAAAAATATCTGACGAATTTTAAATAAAGATTATTATCTGAACACCTGAATCAAAGTTAATATTTTTAAAAAATTGTCAATGCTGTGTTGCGACTAAAATCTCGGAATTCATACAAATCCAATTACTGAAGTTGAAGAACTCACCAGCAAAAGTTAACTTCCCACGCCGGGAATTGAACCCGGGCCTCCTGGGTGAGAGCCAGGTATCCTAACCACTAGACCACGTGGGACTGTAAATACATAAATAAAGTTTTGTTGTGTAGCTTGAATTAACATCGTTTTTGAGCAAAAACACTTAAAGAATTGTCGAAAAGAATTTTTGCTCAATTATTCTTCTTTTATTTTGTTGATCAATTATTACAATTTTCTATTACATACAATTGTTAATTATGAAATCATCATTAAATGACGAGTTGTATTGTATGAGATATTAAGCAAGAGACAGGTATTTTTTTTTTTCAATTACCCACAGTTAATCAGCACAGTATTGAGTGAGTGAGTGAGTGACTGTGAGGTTTTATGGCGCAAGAGCCAAGGTAGGCTATTCTGCTCCAAACATTTGTTAAAAAGAAAGCACAGTATTGAACATTTCCGGTTGTCTGGTTCTGCTCGATACAAAGGTCCTCTAAACGCAGGCAAAAAAATACACCTATTAATTTTAAGCAACGGTCAACATCTGAGCAGGCATTTCACTTCCCACATCCGCGCCAATGAGAGTTTCAGACCCAAAAGGTTTAATGTGCTTTCTCCCCTCTAGGCAACGAGTTTTAACCGGAATCAGGACTTTTAAAACACACGGCTCGACTCTAACATTGCCGATCACAAACTAGATGCCTTGAGCACTCAATTATCATGGCTACGCATTGAACGTTTTTGGTTGTTTATTTTTGCCGGACGCAAAGGTCCGCTAACCACCGCTTTGTGATTTTAATCTACGGTCATATGACGCGGTTGACGCATCAGTTGGCACCCCCCTTTCCTTATAACATAATAATATTTCCCGCAAAATTTTCCGAGCTTAGCCAACACCTCCTAGAGGTATCTAGGAGGTGTTGACTTAGCATGCATGTTTAATAAATCAGTTACAATTATTTCCTTTTACACATATTTAAATACTGATCAATTTTTTTTTTTGCAATTATTTACTTAATTTGAGGGTATAGTTTAGTATTATATTAACGTCGCACTAGAAGCAACACGAGGGCTATAGGCGACAGACCTCGTGATTTTGAGCCACGGTCAAGTGACGAGGACGACACCTGAGCTGGTACCCCCCTTCTCCTAACATCCACACCACGCCAACGGGAGGATTTTGGGCCCCGACAGATTTAACGTGCATCAGCCCCGGATACACGGCGTGTCTTTCGTGGCATCAAGTCTCGAACCCTCGACTGAACGAAAACCGTCGGCCATGAATCCGTTGAGGGTATAAAGTAATTACATTAAGTTTCTAATATTTTAGTCATTGATCTATATATATTCTCATGGCATTATAAATAAAATTAGTACAAAATACAAATAAATAAAATAGTACAAAATATATTGATATATTCTTTCTAAGGATCCATTAAAAAACTATGAATAGTTGTTATATAAGATAATTTTCTTCTTTTTAACACAATAAAAAAGTACTTGATGAGAACATTAAATTTTGTTTAGTTTCTGTAGCGTCAACAATTATTTGGTACTGTTGCTATGTCAAAAGAAAGTTGATATAAAGGCCTTTGATCTCATAATTATTAATTCAAAGAGCTCTGAATACTTTTTGGAATCATTTGTTAAATGTTTCCGAAGCTGTAAAATATCTCAGTATGTTAATTAAAATGTTCTAACTTCTGAAAAATGGGTATCTGTTTTATTGATTAATATTCCACTTAAAATACATTTCAACAACTTAACTTTTTTTAATAAAAATATCTTAAGGGATTCGACAACGTTTGAACTTTGTGGCTGACAGAATTCCAATCCTGAATCAAACAAAAATCGTCTCAAGGAATAATGAAGTTACTGTACACTAAATCGAACTGGTTTTCAGCATTCCAACTCATTCACATACCATCATTGAATCAATCTACTGAAACACCAGCTCAAGTATCATTCTAATCTTAAAGGTAGCCAGCGAATATATTGTTGTAGCGCAATATCATACATAGCAAAAGCATGATGATAATAATAATTAAATGTTTTATAATTACTTTATCACAACTTACCAGATTGAGAAATTAGAATTATCAGACCATAAGCAGTGCGTTGATCGGTCGCACTTCGAACAGCATAAAGAATTAGCTGCAATGCATATTGTACTTGTTTAGTTTAATTTTTCGTCTGTTTCTATCCTTCGCCCACAGACTATATGCCTAGTGGTTTAAATCACGGTCACATGACAAGGTCAGGATATGAACTGGCACCCAACTTTCCCCGTGAAGTCAACTTCCGAGAACTTAAACCCCCAACATTTTAAACACGTATCAGTTCTTCTATATAATGGGTCTTTAGTGGTATCAGAACTCGTAACACACGACTCGTGTGGGGCATCGCTTGCGAATAGTGTAACGTCTGTGGTATATCCACATTCCTCGTCTTCTTTAATGTTTGTTGGTCGATCTGCCAAATTTGACAATCTTGCATCTGGACTGTTCGAGCGACACCTGATCTCCAAGATGTCAACAGTTGGGGATCGTAACTATTTCGGCAGCTTGTGAAGAGATTCGCCGACGAGAAGCCGTTGGCCCTCAAAGAACGTCAGTCTCCACTCTGGACAGACGTCTTGATACCTCCTGTCATGAACTTTTGTAAATAGCTGTACTTAACCATTTTTAACTTAAATCAGAATTTACCTATTTTCTTAATAACATTTTAAATTATCTTCAAACGGTACAATAGCTCCATGACATGACCACAATACTACGGCTTTGTACTTTTGAACCCATCAGAGAACATCTGAAAAGGTATTTCCACACTTAGCGGTTGGTTCAATTGAATTGGCGTCACTTTACAGCTACACAAGAACTATTGGCAATGGATTTTGCAATTTTCAATAATAGTTAAGATAAAAAGAAGACATCTGATGAAGCCGTGGCAATCTGATTCATAGAGAATGGATAAATCGCGGTTTCAGGTCTCATACTTCCGTACCAATACCCATCATGTAGCGGCGCTGATGCATGTTAAATCATCTATCGGGGCTCAAATCCCTTAAATAGGTAATGTGTAGACAATGGTATGCTAGATATTTCCACATCATCTGACAATGATTCAAAATACCGAATCTTATTAATTGTGTTTAACTCTTGTGTTAAACTCTTGTCAAATATTGTTAATTGTGTTTAACTCTTGTCAAATATTGTTAATTGTGTTTAACTCTTAATTGTGTTTAACTCTTGTCTTGTGTTAAAGAATTGATTTTTTACAAACGTTGCGCGCAATATGGTTTATTGTTGACGAGCCATGGTCAAGTGACACGGACGACATCTGAGAAGGCACTTCATTCTCCATACTTCCAAGCTATCGAAACGTGTATTAGTCCCGCTTCACGGTCGGTCTTTCGTGACATCAAGACTCGACGGAAACAAAGCCGGCCATGAGCTTGTGATCAAGGTCATTCAGCTGCTGTCGGGCAGAAACAGGCACCTGGGAACGTTTAGTAGACAAAATCTTAACTCAAACACAGATAAGTAACATGAGGCGTTTGCCAGACTGTGAATTAATGACGAAGTAAAAGCTACACAACGCAGTAACTTAGTTGTCATGGTCACAGACGGTATTGATTTCGTCGAGTCCCGACCACTAAAGACCCGCCACGGGAAGAACGGGGCTTATGCACAGAAGAACTGGATTAGTTTTGTTTTTATTAACGTCGCACTAGAAGCAACACGAGGGCTATTGGCGACGGACCTCGTAATTTTGAACCACGGTCAAGTGACGAGGACGACACCTGAGCTGGCACCCCCTTCTCCTAACATCCACGCCAACGGGAGGACTTTGGGCCCCGAACAGATTTAACGTGCATCAGCCCTGGCTACACGGCGGGTCTTTGGCGGCCAAGACAGAAGAACGGGAAGAATGTACTTAAAGAATGGGGCTTATGCACATTAAACTGGTTGAGGTCCCAAGCCCTCCTGTTGAGGTGTGATCACATTTCGAGGGCTATAGGAAACAGACTTATAAATTTTCAATCATGTGACCTGAGCTAGTGCCTTTCTCTCTAAACTTCTATTTCACACCACTGGAAATTTTTCATATTTTCACCAATCTTCTTTCTTCTAATTCCCTTTAACTTCAACAATCTTTAATTCCACACGAGGGTCTTCAGCAGAATGATTTATTAACATTGCAGTAAAATCAACAAGAGGGTTAATGCCAAAAAGACCTCATAATTTAGAATTATGATCAAGTGACGAAGACAACTGATCTAGCACCACATTTACCTACTCGCCAAAGCGAGAACTTTGAAACCCAACAAATGTAGCAAGTATCTCAATCCAGCAACATCAATCTTCAGAAGGAGACCTGAACCCAGTTACTCTACCAACAGAACTATTGTGGCCCAAGGTCTTTAATGGAGTTAAGATTTGAATATGCCCTTTGCCTTCATCAAGATAAAATAGAAGTTCGAGCTTGACATGAATCATACATCTTATTCTTTATAAGCTTTTCTGATTGATTTTATGAGATACACAGCAACAAAGGCTATTAACTCCAAACTCTTCCTTGTTTTTAGCTTTCACAAACTGAATATTCTTTGTTTGATTGTTTATTCATGTCATACTTAAAAGCAACACAAGAGCTATTGGCTATGGTCTCTGTAATTAGGAATATAGTTTAAAAAAAGGAAACATAACTACACCACATCAACAGGACTGTTGTAATCTGTTGTAGATGATGATCTACAACAGATTTAACCTGCACTCAGCCCAACTAGATGACAGAGTAAGTGATTATGACTTTATGAGCCAAATCTGGCTATGTTGCACCAAACATTAAAAAACCACAGCAAGATAAAATTTTTAAAAAAATATTGGGGTTAAAATTTTAAATATGGTATAAAAAAACGAATTTTATGCAAAAATGCAAAGAAGTTGCAGCAGGGTTTTCTCGTATGAAGCTAGGCAAGTTCAAAATGTATAAATTTTTTAGAAAATGCAAGATGATGAATCACGACAGTCAACAACAGTATGATGGAACAATGAGGAAAGACACCCAAGTACATTCTTGCCGGTACCAAATCATAATATGAGCAACATCACATTAGGTTTCGAGTACTATGTGAGTTGAATCTAATGTGCAGCATTTCCTCCAATGCAAACAATGGTACAATAGAAGAAAAAAGTTTGTGCTAAAAATTTATTCGTTGCAATTACTTCGATGAAAATAAGAACTTGAGATTATATATTTAAATGATTCTCAAAAAATTCATTCATTCCTAATGAAGCAAATTTCAGGCATATTTTAAGTCAAAGGATAATAAAAAATTAAAATTGATGTCTAGTAATAGCAGAAAATGAATACTTTGAAATAAGAACATTAATAAAAACTATTTTAATCAAGTCATAAAGCATATTACCCTGCACCTTTTGAGCCCCTTTCCTACAACTAGTATTTTTCATATACTGCTAGTAAGATGCATATTTAAGTAAGGATATTTTAATGCATAAGTCTTAAGTGTATAATTATGTTATAAATCTATACAAATATTTTGAGCAAAGATAACACATTTCTTATTTTGTCAGCATAAAAAGCAAATTAAATGCATCAAAATTTTGTAAGCACAAGGAGGAAAAATAATAAAGAGAGAACAAAATTGTCAGCAAATTCGAAATCTATACATATAAATACTTTTGCAACTTTCATATGTAAACTTATCTCTTTATATGCATGAGCAACAATTAAACTAATGCACATCTCTTTCGGATTCTCCCCTCAGCAATTGAAAAACTAAACTTGAAACTAAATTAGTAGGCGGAATTCTACCTGCACAGAAAGCAGTTTAAATTAGAATTTTGACATGTCAGATTCAAGGAGTTCCAACATTACTATCTATAACAATGTTGTATATATCTACAGTATTTTAAAAAATAACTTACATATTTATCTTCTCTACTTCTTGTACTGAATTTTTAATTCAATCAACAGCAAATACAATTAACACAAAAAGAATGAATGCACAATGCAGCGAAAAAATAATGCAGATGACTTGAGCATTCCATTTTTTTTTATCAGGAGTATTTTTTTAAAAAAGATTTTTATTTACAGACAAACAAAATAATAAACAATAAACACAAAAAAATACAAAAAGACAACATTTTATATCATGTGATGTCATTACACAATTATAAAAATATTTTCAACATAGATTTTCAAATGAGCTACCCAAGAAATTTTAAATATATTATATATATATGCATAAACCAAAGTGGATTATCATCTAATTATTCTCAAAATCAAAGTAAGTTTTAAGACTGAAATATTATAACAGGTTTATTTAAATTAAAATATTTATTACAATCAAACAATGTATATTATACAAGGTTCTAATAAAACGGAATATGTTTATGCTTGTGTAATGCCTTTGAATTCTTCGAACGTAAAATCCAGATTATTATTTTACAGTCCATTATTTTCGAAAAATCGTTGGCATTCTTATTTTCGGGAACATCTACCATCAATGTGGGAGGTTGGCTTTTTCACGACATTTCTGTATTAATGCCTTCAACATGAATTGTTTCCATGACAGGGAACGAACATGCTATTAGGAAAAGAAAAAAAAAAATTAACAACAGAAATTAATAAAAAAATATGCATACAGTAGACCTACAGTAAAGGTATAAAAGAAAAATAAATAACCTATTATGTTCATTAATTCCTTATAACCTCTTCAAATATCCTCAATATTAATCTGCCAAAAGAAGTACCTTAAATTTTATGCAAAAGGTTGCAAACATATTTCACAGATACTGTTCCTTTAAATTCATAATATTAAGATATTTTTAAATGCTTTGGAACTTAGGTTTTAGTGTTATGCAAAGGAATATTTTTTTCATTTTAATTTGATTTATCACTATTTTAGAGAAACAAAATTTGAAGTAACTAATAAAATTAGCACTAACACAACTAGCTAACTTTTTCAAGTATATTAAATCAAACATATCACTCATTTATATGTTGTAGTATGGCAAAATGCAAAATACATAATTTTAAAAAAAACAATGTACAAACAAGCAGGAACAAAAACAATTGAAATAGCAACCTTATATTTTACTTTAAGGAGAAAAAAAAAAAAAAAAAAAAGAAGCATTATTAATTTAAATTGAATGATTTAAACACTTATTTAAAAAAAAATAATAAATTCCAGAATTAGAAAGACTACTTACAAATATGCTTGGAATGTTGCAAGCATACAATTATTCAACAAAATTTACAATTATATCAAGCTTGTTTCTCTTGGAGGCACAGGCACACACCCTCAAGTTATTCTTTTATACTTTCAAAATCTTCCATAGATTTTTGTTCTTCATTACATTAATTATTTAAAGGTATAGTTAAACATGAGTGTGATATACAAAATTGGGGATTAAACAACATGTCAAATGTCATGAAAGGTCAGCAGCCTGAGACATATTTAAAAAAGTAGGTAAGAAAGATAAAGTTATGAATACTGGATATTTCTCTGCAATTTATTTCTGTGAACTACTTGTTTTTGAAATACATAAGCAAAACATCAAACTGGTATATCATTTTGATATAATTCTAAATATATCAACAGTGAATGAAGTGAAACTATAGTTATTTGCATAACCAGATAAATAGCATTATTTCTCACTAGGTAAAGGAATAAAAAATTTCAGACAGTAGTACACATTTTTTTGGAACTAGAAATTTTAAATTACCAACATATTTCATATGACTTTAAGCAAAATATTTCCGAGATAAATATTCATAAAGCACTAATTTAATGTTGATTAAAGTCAATGACCAATATGCAGAAAATTTGAAGAATTTTTATTGAATCAAATTTAAGTCAAACAGCTTCCAGCTATTACTTGTTTTGACTTAAGCTTGAAAAAGTTCATAACATTTTTTCCAAACACAATATCATCCAAGTTTTGTATTTTAATATGCATGTTCTGGTTACAACAAAAAAATAAAATTATTAGAATTACATTTTGAAAAAATTATTAATAACATATAAAATTTTAAATAAATAAGTGCTACATTTTCAAAATTTATTATAAGTTTCTAAATCAAAATCACACAGGCATTAATCAAATGAAAATACTCTGCACTACAAGAAATTTTAAGTCCTATTTTTCATGAATACATCAATAAAATTTTTATATTATAGAACTTACAAATCATTACAATAATGTTATAACTTTTCGTTTTGACAATGAACATTTTCTGTTATACCTACCTTCTAAAACATGCAGGTATTTAGGTAAAATAAAATACACAGTTTTATTCTGAATAAACAAAATTAATTTTAATTTGTGAATAGCTTTATAAATGCAGAAGTTTCATCTACAAGACATAAATTTCATTGGTACATGTTGTCAAAAAATGAATGAATGAATGGGCAAGTGAAAATTACATTTCTTTGTTTCCAACTTAAAATATTTTCTGAATTAGATTAAAAATTCCGGAATTTAAGTTCTTTGAATAATCATAGATTCTTTTTAATCTGATTTATATATCAGTATATTATTGATACGTAATTTTCAATAAATGGATCTATAGAAAATAGAAAAAAATTACCTTTAAGAAAAGATCAAGACTAATAACACCTTTTCTTAGCGCTTCACCCAAGTAATACACAGCATCTTCAGTGGCATTTTCTTCGGCAAATGCATTTAAGATTCTACAAACAAAAATTTTGTTACAAGTTACTATAAAACATATATGGAGTTTGAAATATAAATAAATATCAACTTAATAAAAACTTCATTCCATAGGACAGTTCTTTATAATATGTTCAGATATAAATTATTATTCATATGATAATTTAAATACATCAGTATGACTATACATATAACTGTAATTGATTTAAATACGAATAATTCAAAAACATTAGTGAAATGCAAATAATTCAGATCAAATAAATTATTTTAAAATAATTTTAAGAATAAAGTGAAAATTACAGAAATCATATATGATGTAATGATTTCTGTAATGAATGATGTAATCAGATAAAAAGATTTCTGAAACACTTTAAAAAATAACTTTTAAATCAGATACCTATTATGAACAAGTTGTTTAGACCAATAATAATATAGCATCACTATAACGTTTTCTCATAAGATCTAAAAAATACTTTAGTAAATTATAACATTTTTTTTAAAGGTGGTTGGTTACACACAACATGATTCTAAAAAAATGAAATAAAATGTTTTAAAGGAGCAAATCTTTCAATTTAATTACAACTTTCATGGTTTGAATTTATCTTATATAAATGTAATACAATTTCACTTAAATTTAATTTTATTTTCTAATTTTTTTCTTTACTTTAATGCTTCATAGTGGGAAATTTATCTTATTTTCTGACAGAAATCCATTTGAGCTTTTAATTTAACTGATCACATGCAGTAAATTTAGATGAATCAGATTCTCCTTCAGTTTCAAACAACTATGCAAATTTCCCCACAGATTTTTTTATCTCCAGCTAAAAATACCTAAAGATACTTAAATCTAATACCACATGATTTGAAAAATTCCTTCTATTTAAATTCCAAACAGGCAAAATTTCTTCCCTTCTGTTCAAGCTATGGAAGTGAGTGGATGCAGGTCCACTGCTATGTAATTGGCTCTCTCTATTTCTCATATAATATTGATAAACTCATACAGTTCTGAAGTATTTTAAGTTTCTTTATTGCGCTAATTAAAAAAATTTAGTTTATTAATTCTTTATATATGTGTATATATATATATATATATATATAAAGAGACATATATGTACATATATAAAAAGACAAATATAAAGTTTCATTATAAACAATGATGATTTAATAACAAAAACAATATTTAAGTTGTTTATATAGTAACATGAAGAGATACAAAAGCATGAACTTACTGTTTATAAAGAGGAGCAGGAGCCACAACAGCTTCATCAATATCAATTTGTTCTTGCTTCTCTACTTTAGCTAAAAGTTCATCCATTTCTATTTCTTTTGACCTCAGAATATGAATATTTTTCTCTAAATGGTTCTGAAAAATAATACATTAGCAGATACTTATAATCTAATTCTTTTGAATTTCACCATTTTTTCCAAGTATATTCATTAATGTATCCAAAAATTAAATTGTTGAAAAAAGTTTTTAAATTGGAATTATTAACTTTTAAAAGATATCATTAGATATATACATGTACACATAAATAGGAGTCAACAGATGGATGTTAGATATAATTAATGCACAATACATGATGTCAAGCTGACTCCTTATTAACTGTCCTTGAAAGAAAAAGTTTATCAATTCTTCAAGATAATCCCAAATTTCTCAATCCAACCCCAACATCCTAATTGAAGAACTGTTTAAATTTTGACTATCATTATCCAGATGGGACACGACCAATGAGAATGCATGCAAGATTACTGGTCTAAAGAAGAACAAATATAATTTTATCATACTTCTTTCTTTCAAAACACTTTGGTATGGGACAGATTTTTTTTTTTTTTATATTCTGAGATTTTTTCATTTTGAAAACAAAGAAACTTTAGACTGTAAATACCCAAATTACAACTGATTGAGGAAAATTATTAAAATTTTTGATCTACTTAACATCAAATTTGGCAAAATTTAAAATCCTTCAAAAAATTCTGCCGTCAATGAGATTATTATATTGCTCAAGAGAAGGGTAGTTTTTCAACAACACATTACGAAAAAACATAAAATTTATAAACTCTACTATTTCTTAGGTTATACATATGGATACATCAATCTATTTAGGAAAGTAAAAATAACTAGCAATAGAAAAAATTACAACACATAGTATAGTCTTGCAGGTAGCATAAAAAGTGGAATGTGTGGATTATAAACTTCATATAAAGAATTCTTTCTCTGTTTCAGATGTTTAATGACAAGGTAGACAGAAAAATAAATTTGTGAGGCAAGTATCCAATGACAGACATGGAATGCCTCTTGATATTAGACCAAAATATATGAAATAGAAAAAGGAAGACATTGTTACACAAGAGGACAATGTAAATACTATTTGTTGGAAAGACAAGAAGGACGTGCTTGTACAACAAATATCCATACACAATTAGAAGAAATTTTATGGATGAAGCTAGCCCTGCTGTGAAACCACATGTTATTGAAGATTACAATAAGCACATGCAGTACACGGACAAGTCAGACATGATGACTAATAGTTATGGAATTGCCAGAACTTGGAAAATGACCAAGAAATTATTTTTTTACTAACTGGATATGATTGATTATTTTGAATTCTTCTATTCTTCACAAGTAAAGTGGTGCAAGCTGATTCATAAGAAATTTTGTAAAACCCTTGTTTGCAATTTTATTACTCAATATCACAAACAGTGGCATTTCTCCAGGGAAACTAAATCCAGCAGCTGCTCAATTATTTCAACTTGAATTAAAATATTTTCTACACTACTCATCAAAAGGTAAACGTAGAACATGTTTACATAAAAAGGCAAGAAACTGTAGGAAGTGTAATGCAGGTTTATTTTTGTAATGGATTGCTTTGACACAAGACATATACTTATGAAATTGTTAATGACATATACTTATGAAATTGTAAATGACATAGGCAGTGTAGCGATGCATTCAAACAGAGATGTAAACCCAATAAAAAAAGTTTTTGTACAAGTTTGGTGAAATAGTATAGTGTATATATGCAGCAAAGCTTCTCAACATTATCACTTCTGCAGTTTTCTTAGTAATATAGTAACATGATTTAAAAACCATGAATACATTTTCCCACTTTATCACAAACTGCAAACAAAAAAGTTATTATCATCTGCAAAATTTCAAGTATATTTTCATGACATTGAAAATTTTAATGCTTTTCAATCAATTTTTATTTTACTTTTCTAACACCAGTTGAACAAAAACTGTGTATTATTGTTAGAGCCTATCATTATAAACATTGGCAGCCATTTAGATCCTGGTTACTGATTGAAGGTGCAGTTGATTTGAAAGTCCAAAAGTTAAAGGTTAACCATTTCAAAGTTTTATGATAGATAGTATTTCTGATGTGTATGTGATCTTAATAACTAATTTCTTTAATAACATTAAGTCAACCAAATGAAATAATTATTTTTTCCTTGTAATTACAAAGTGGCTAAAAAAAACAAGCAAATTTTTAAAAAGATGAATTTATAATCAGGAAGAACTATATTGATTTAAACAAAAAGGAAAGTCTACAGTACAGTAACAGTTCCTTTCTGTTAAGAATAGAGAATCAGTTTTAACCCTGAATATAATTTATAGAGCTAAATGATAAAGCAAAGTATTTTCTCTAAAGATTTTAAAAGAGTAAACACTAGACTTAAAAAAACATGGTGAAAAAATTTAACTACATGAAAAACTGTTGAATATTAATGAATAAATAATTAAAATAATGTTTCATCACCTTAAACATTCTTACAAATACTGGCAAATAATGTATTCTAGACATAAATAATTTTTTTTTAATAATCAATTTAGTTTCGTTTCTTAAAAAATGAAAGGGGAAGGAGGCCTAAACTTCTTTACAGGTATAAATTCCCATTGACCATCATAGTCAAACTTATACCAATCATTTCTAATCCAATCACCAATTTGTGAAAATGATAATAAAATTTTATACAAGCACCAGAAAAATAAATAAGATCTCTAAACTGCCTTTACCTATTAAAATTTATTTAACGAGTTGATGCAATGATAGAAATCTTTCAACAACAAATGCTTTCTGCTAAGCTTTTATAACATTTGTGTTAGAATGAAAAACTATTTCATTCAGTTACTTAAATCTTGAAAAATATCTTTCTACAGAACAATACTTTCTACTTTATATTTAAGTGTCTATTAGGATATTCAGTTTCTGGGATTGACATGCCTTTTAAAAAAGTATTCAATAATTAAGAGATAAATTACTTTAAATAATTCCTCATAATCTTAAACTATTTGTAATTTTTTTTTATTTTGAACCCAGATAAAAAAAAATATCTTTTATAAAACAATAGCTTGAATAAATCAGATTAAAGCAAAATTATGGATCTTGAAATAAAGTTAGTCTGTTATAATGCATACATATATGAAAATATATTTGAATAGTATACAGAATATGCAAATATCTGATAAAAAAGATACTTTACACAATTAATCTTACCTGTTCCATTTGCAAGCGATTTATAATATCTTCTAGTTTTGATTTGCCTTTATTCAAATCTTCTTCAGTCTTTTTTAGAACCTCCATTTCAGCCTACAATAGCAAATCATAGTTATTAATATTGGATATCTAAAAAAAATTAATATACACCTTTAAACCATATAAACCAATAACTAAAACATATGCTTTATGAAACAGCAAGTAATAAATTTCTGTAAAATATACAATCTTTTCTTAAGTATGACTGTTGTTAGACTGAAACACTTCAAGATTTTTTTTTTCCAGAAATACTTTAAGAGCATACTTCTCATTATTTGGTAGTTATTAAACAACAATAACAAAAAAAGATATTTCAATCAAAATCTCACCTACAAGTCCCAAAAACTCATCTTAAACCTCATTCAGATAAATAAAAAAATTAACAAGTTACAAATTTACCTTGTTAAGTTGCTACTCGCTATTCCTTTCACAAGATATGGATTAAACACTTATGAACTCACCTGAGATTGAGCAAGGACTTCTCGCAGATGCTTTTTAACTTTATCTTCCACTGCAGAGTACAGGGAAGCATGAATGTGCTCCTGAGTAATTGTGCCTGTACCACTTTGTTGGGACAGACTGGATGCAGTCGTTGGTGGGTATGGCGTGGTTGAAGTAGGAGGATAGCTGTTGGTGGCAGGAAGCCCACCAGAAGCTGTATTGATGCCACCATAGCCAGGAAAGCCACCCGAAGCAGCAGGTGGATAACCACCTACAGTGATGCACAAATAAATAAACAAAGTTGATTGACATACTTGCATAAACATCTTCCTTTTATTGTTATTTATCTGAATAGTGAACATGAATTTCGAAACCACACACAAATTAGAAATTAAAGCAATCAATCAAACCTAGTTACATGAAGATAACTTTAAAAGAAATGCATTTAGCTGGTATGACAATAAAACATTTTAAAACATGGCTATTTTAGTTTAAATTTTAATTAAACAATTTATTATTTAAATTGAACAAATAATACTGGAAGCCATAATCATATACCAGACAATCTAAAATTCATAAAACTTTTCTTTTCTCTCTCTTAATATTTTAATTATTTCTTCTTAATTATCTGATTTAATGACTGTTTAAAATATAATTATATACATAATATTGATTCATACAATCTCAACACTTTATGTACTTCATAATTGTAAGTCTTCTCTCACATTAAATCAATATTTTAATTAAAGTCAAACAAATCAAAATAAAATATCTACTCATTTCATACTTAAGAAAAATAAATTCAATTGATCTTCCTGAAGAAATCTTGATATTATTCATGAAAAATATGCACATCTAACAAATGAGTTACCTTATTTTATGTTCTATACTGTTTCTTTTTCTAAACTTTTAACATTCTAAACTGAAATATACTTCAGTTAAGTAAACAAAAAGTATACTTCAGTTCAAAGAAAAATTGTTTAACAAACCTTTGCCAAACATTCACTTTCATATTTCCATACAATTAAAATATATTTAACTTTGGCAATGTCATATTTATATATGTATGAATATTTTGCAATGGAATAAAAACTAAGGCATGAACAAAAGAATGTGCACATTCAATGGATAACATAAGCAAAATGATGTACGTTATGATAAAGTAAGCAAAATCATAAAGAAATTTTTAATCGCTACCTGAATAAGGTGGAAAAGCAGAGGACACTGGAGGATAGGGCGGTTGGCCTGTGCTCGGCACTGGAGGGTACGGTGGGTAAGTGGTCCCCACATTTGGCATAGGCATGAAACCTATAAAAGCACATTTAAATTTACACACTTGAAGATATATTAAAAATTATACAACCTGTATTTCTAGTTAATTTTACTCCAACTTTCAAAGATATTGAAACAAATTTAAACACACATACATATGAATATAATGATAAGCATTAACTCGAAATATTCTACATTATATTTCAAGAAATTTATAATAAATCTTTATAACTTATAGCTAGGACACCTATAGACAGCTTTAGTAGATAATTCTATATTAAAAAAAAATCCTGAAAATATAATGAACTCTGCCATATCATAAAGTAATTTAAAGCAATATGTTATTTTCTTAATAATGATGCTATTTCTTTATTTAGCATACCAAAACCTTATTACATTTTAAAAAAATCTAAATTTTAAATTTGTTTCAGTTATATTAATTCTAGTCGTTATATTTATTACAGAATTTACATCATGTTACATCTTAACATTTCAATATCTTGAATCCAACATTTGATAAATTGAAGCTATTTATACCTAATAAAGAACAAGGTATACATTTGACGTATTTATTTTCTTTCCAGATAGATAAATGCTCCAATAATATTACATTTTAATTTCATTATTTTATAGAAAACACAGCACATTATAGTATATTACTAAGTTAGTTTGATTTAATCAATTTTTACCAATATGAAATGTGACTAACTTTGTCATCTATAATGTATTGTCAGACTGATATTTAGCTTCCTTTGTTTAAGTAAAAAATTGTTATTTATATATTCCAAAATTTTAATAAATGAATATACATATTTCGCCCACATAAACTTACTTTAATACTAGATTTTAAAAATAATCTTAAAAAGTGTTCAATTTTGAACCAGCTCAGAAAACATAAAACAAAAACATCATTAAACAAAGCAAAAAAAAAAAAAAAAAAAAAAAAACCATTCCCCCACTCCCCATTATTATACCATATTTGTCACAAAATTCTAATTTCATTGAATTTGAGCTTTTGAGATATTAGCACAATAAATACTTTTGGAAACACTTTTACTCATGAAAAATCTAATAGTATTTATTATATATAAATATAATTATTGAAAAGAATAAATTTTACTAGACAAAATCAAAATCTGATTACATGTTTTACGAAATAAAGTGACTCCATTACAAATAAAGCATTAAACTACAATAAATTAAAAAAATTAAATTACGGCAAAAACACATCTGCAAAATTTTTGTAAGACTTTAATTTCAGCAATCTTTTTTCTTAAGACTTAAAACTTACACAATCTTCCATGATGTACAGCTATCACTCCTGCAAGCCGTACATCATTTAGGATGCAAAAAATAAAAGAGAAATGCTAATTGACTAAAAATTCTAAATATTTTTTCACATATCAAAACATATAAAATCTAGAAATGATTTTTTAAAAAAATGAACTGACAGTATTCTATAACTAAAGAATCAATAACATTTCTTTTTTTTAAGTAGGGATAAAAGTAAACAAAACACTTTTGTAAGTTCTTTTTTCCATTAAGTAAGAAACAAATATAAAAATATTTATCAATGAATTTGTGTGTAAATAGAGGGAGATGGCAGAAGGAATAAATTTTAAAAAAAATATGTAGGATATTTTTAAAAAGCATCAATTTGCAAAATAAAAATATAGTGACATGCAAAGGAATTATATTCTACATTTTCAAATGACAAATTCCAATAATTATGAGTTAACTTTTATTTAAAAACAATATTCTCCCAGCACATTAAAATTAACAATATTCTCCCAGCACATTAAAATTAACAATATTCTCCCAGCACATACAAAATTAAAATTTAGTATACATATTTTCTTTCACAGCTGTATCAAAGCTTTATAAAACTTTTGTTTTATCAAAAATATTTCCAAATGTTCAGAAGAAATAGCATTAAAAAAAAGCAGAAAATTGGAAATTTTAACACAAAATGCATGAAAAGTAATTATTCATTCATTTTCATTGCCAATTAATTTAAGAAATAATTCAAAACTTAGTTTAAAAATTTTATTCAGAATTTAAAAGAAATAAAATGCTCGGTCAAAAAATGAATTTAAAACTCCCTGGAAATACAGCAAGTCTTTCAATGAGTTTTCATATGCCTGAGAAAATAGATAAAACTACAATAAACTATTGATAATTATATAAATCTTTAAAAAAAATAATAATTTCATAATGAATCTTCTTTCAGTATATAATACTTGAATTTTTTTTTAATGTTTCAATAAAAATATTTTCTTTAAAGTGTACAATTGAAACATTAATGAAAGAAATGGAGCATTTTAATGAAAGAAATAAAGCACATTACTCACAGAATAAAGCAAATAATAAAAATTTAATATAATACACGTAAATCAAAATTCTACAAAACAGAAATTAAAAAACTGTTTTATAACAGAAAACAATATAGCTTAAAAAATTTAAGACTGAAATTTTGACATTATTAAAAATAAATGCAATTGTTTATTTAATCTTACTTGATGGTTCAGCTGGATAAGGTGTAGAGGTATAAGCAGAAGAGTTCTGTATTTTGGGTTTAGCATAAACAGGAGGTTGCTCTCCAAATACTATAATCATGACTTGAATTACACCAAGCAAATCAGAACTATCCTAAAAAAAAAAACATGTAGGAGCAAAGTTAACACAGAAAGAAAATTAAAATACAGAAATAAATTAAGTTACATTAAATAAATTACAAATATATACATAATTTGTATTGTTTAAGATGAACATAACATACACACTTTTTGTAGTACTTCAGGTACAATTTCGTAAAAAATTATAGAATAAAAATAACTTTTGTTCTTAATGATTGAATATTCTCACCAAATTCAATGCCTTCAATTTAATATAAAAATCGAGATTGCTGGATATTTAAATCTGCTTTGTTTATTATTAAACTTCAAAATCGAACAATTTCTCATTAGATTATACACTAAGTATAATTCAAATGCAACAATGATTTAAATACAACACTATAACATGAAGTTGAAAATGATTAACAGTGCTTTCTTGGGGAATGTTTTCTAATTAAAAATGCTAATTTTTGGGAATTAGGTATTACTTAGTTATATATTCTGCATAAATGGAAGATTATACTTACAGGATTCCAGTTATGCAAGTATGGCAAATAGACTCGTCCATTAGTGTCAACATGACGTGAAGCTTTAATCTGCATGTCTGCAGTAGGTTTTACATAGCACATTGGTGAATTGTATGGATGTGAATCCAAAAGCCAAATACATACAGGTATGTGGTAATATGTTCCTACAATAATTTTTTTTATCATGAAATTGATATAAATTGTAACAAATATAAGATTATAAAATGTAAAAAAAAGTTTTTCAAAAGATTTTTTTGAGAGGATAAAAAACATATATATATACACAATATTGAAAATATTATAGTAGTTTTAAGTTGATAGCTAGAAAACAATCATATGAGTTTAGCAAAATGTTTATACTTGTGTTCTTAAAAAGAATAATGTTTACTATAATAAAGTTAGGCATCCTAATATTTTATTGCAAAAGAGAGAGTTAAGGTAATATAAACTATGTATAATTCCAACAAATATGCTATCATCAAAAGTGCCTTTTATAACAGTTTAATTTAAAATCTTAATAGGATTTATGCTACTTTTATAAAGATAGAGGTTTTTTTTAGAGTGGTTAAAGTCCATTCTAAGATAAAAATGAGTTTATGGTAATTTTCGAGAGTTTTAAGTTTAGTTTTTATTAGCGTCGCACTAGAAGCAACACGAGGGCTATTGGCAACGAACCTCGTAATTTTGAATCACGGTCAAGTGAAGAGGACGATACCCAAGCTGGCATCCCCTCTCTTAACTTTCACACCACACCAATGGGAGGACTTTAACGTGCATCAGCCCCAGCTACATGGCAGGTCTTTGGTAGCCAAGGATCGAATCCACGACCGAACGAAAACCGCCGGTCACGAATCCGAAACCAGGACCATTAGGCTACCACAGCCAATTTTAGTGAGTTATAGATATCCTTATTTTATATTTAAAATTGCATATTCAATGGGATCCTATTTCATCATAAATTAATCAAAGTAATTATTACTTGTTAATTCTTTTACATTTATTTAATTACACAAAGCCTCAACATCCTCATTAAAACACACTAACAGACTTCTTCAAAAGCCGCAGTAAAATAAAGCATATAATTTATGACAGTCAACTGATATCCTATAATTATCTGACATTTGAAGTTTCATTATTCTGATGCACAAGTGCGTCTGTGACAGTGAATGTGTTATGATACCTCATAATATAAAAAGGAGGATTTATCCCACATGAAAAAAATGGCTCATAAGATAATACTTGAAAGGTCAAGAGAAAAAAAAAAAAAAAAAAAAAGCTAATCCTTAACTGTGATTACAGAACAAAAGTTCTGATCCTTCCTTCCAAAAAAATCATATATAGAAATTATTTAAAATGTTGTGCAGTCTTGAAAATTTAAAAAAAAAAAAAAAAAAAAAAAAAAAAAAGCTTTTTAAACTTATTAATAAGTCTTGCATCCAAAATTTCATAGCGCGTAAAACACTTAAAAAATAAATGAATCAACAATGAAATCAGAAATATACAAGTTATTCCATGATTACATCCCCTTCCCACTTTATATCAAAATTTACTTTATAATAAATACTGAGAATACATAAAACAATGATAAGCAAGATAAATTTGTTATACCTTTATACATAACAGGAATTGTGCCATCCAGACAAGCTAATTCTTGTCTGGTGCCATCATTAAAAACTGAAAGAAAAAAAAAGTTTATTTTGTTTTTTTTATGTAGTTAATTTTCATATTCAAAGTCATTTATTACACTATCTAAACAATATTTAATTATAAGGTCCAGAAATAATTATGTTTATGAGCTTCATAAAAATTAAGAATTCTTCTGTAAACAAGATAGATAAATGCTTCAAAAACAAATGTGTAATTAACAAGATCAAAGTGAATTGTTAAAAAATGGCAAAAATCTACAAAAATAAATGTATTATAACTTACACATGTTTATAATTTTGTTTCATTTTTGCATGTAACAAAACATTAATTATAAGACTTAATATACATTTACAATTTATGTATTTTGTGTATTAGACATATATATGATTTGCAAATAATTTCATCTTACCATAAGTATCTAATTTAGGTCTTAGATTTTTATATCGATGAATGGCATTGCTAACATCACGCTTTGCTCTGTCAGGATACTGGTACTGCAACAAATAAAATTTTGTTGAATGACAAATAAAATGAGGGAAAAAACCACAAGACTTAATATTTTAAAATTAAGTTTTTAATATAACATTTGATAAACATCATTTAAGATTAATGGTAAGTTTTCAATACATCAAATATAAATAAAATCTCTAATTCATAAGACCAAACAAAACAGAAAGGTTATTAATTCACAATTTATTTTTATATGAAAAAGAGTTAAATCAAAATAGTGGAACAATAAACTTTAAAAAAAAAAAAAAAAAAAAAAACCGAAAATCCTTAACAGGTACAATCAGCATTTAGAAAAAATTGTAATGTAAATAACAAAAACCTGGCAGTTTATACATATTACAATAAACATATTTACAGCTTTTTAAACAGTATTTGCATTCAAATTCTAATAAGTTTACTATTACATAGGAAATAATGAGACATATCCAAGCTGGGCAAACAAACGAATATAAGGAAGGATTTATTTACACAAAGCCAATTATAAAATTCTTTTAAAAAAATTCAGTCAATAAAATGATTCTTAAACTTTAAATAAAAGATAAAAATATTTCACTAATAAGTTACTTTAATTTTATTTATTTACACCCAATAAGAAAACAGTATTTCTAAAAATAATTACAAAAGATTTCTTAATAATTTCGTTTTGATTAAAAAAAACATTAAAATTGCAATTTTCTCAATTACATTCTCAAAGATTTTAACTTTTTTATGTATTGAACCCAAAATCATTTTTTGGGTTTCTCATATTTTTCACAATCATTCATCATAGAAACTGCAATGAGCAGAAATAAAATTATGCAACAGTATCTTAAAATAAGTTATTTAAAATTGTTTATTTTTATTAAAAAAAAATTATGAAAAATAAAGCATTATATAAAAAAAATTCTATACAAAATTGCTCCATTTTTTTTCTTAAAAAAGGAAGAAAATGAGATGCTTGATATTTAAATACTTAACATTTGTTAGAATGTTTATTCATTTTAAAGGTGGATCTGAACAGTTACACACACTGAAGTTGACCTTTGGTCAAGGAATTTTACATGAGAAACAAGTACCATAAATCAGAATTCAATTGAAGGTTTTAACATTTACAGTTACACATTCAATTCTATTAGAAACTATTAAAACAATAATAAACTTATTCTTGACTTCTTTTACAACCATAAAAATCCATAATAACTTTCAATTTGCATTAGAGTGCAAATGAAAACTTTGCAATAAAGTAATTTATACTTCAGAAATTTTCTCATCTCCAACATGCAAATTAGTAACTTATATTGATTCTAACCTAACCAATCTTTTCTAATTAGTTTCACAACTCGAACATAAATAATGAGAAATGAAGCAAGCTTTCAATTGCAAACAAACCATAATTAGAAAAATTGAAGAGATTTTTAATAAATTAAAATATATAAAATAATAAAAGTTAACAAGTGTTGTAAAATAGAACTCATACAGTAAGTGAATACTCCACTAAGTGCAAGGGGAAGTTAGTATCTAGTAGTGCAAGAGGAAATAAGTACATTAGTTGGATTCTAAGGATTGCTTTATAAGCATCAATTTATACAAAAATACTTGATCACCCCCACATACCTTATATATGACAGAAAAAGTGATAATTTACAACAAAGATTTCTTAACAGACCATTTTACCTTATTTAAGAATTTATTTTTTGAATTTTCAGCAAATTCAACATTACAGGAATGCATTACAAGTCAGATATGGAACTAACATGAAAAAAATTAATGCCATTTGAATGAAATATAAACAGAATTAGAAAATGGTAAGATAAAATGCACATTTTGTTTTTTTTTTTAAAGAAAATAAAAGATAAGTACTGCACCTGTTATCATTCCCATCAAATGGAATTCCCTTTTCTTAATATAAATAAGATTAATGTTACATTCTAATAAAGCATTAATCAAACACAAAAACAAAACATATTCCTAAAAGTTTTTTTTTTTTCCTTTTAAAATTCAGGACATACATAAAAAAATATTAACAGTATATTAGAAGCTTGTTTACATATATGTACTCAAGTGCAATAACAAAAAATATTAAATTCTTTACTAAGACAAGTAAGCTATGAAATTCATATATTTAGATACAGAAACACATTTTAAAAATTATTAAAAACTTTGCATATATATATTTGACCATGTTAAGAAATAAAGCACAAAACACTTTTTATTTCTTAAAGTCACATGGACATTTAAAAAAAAGATATTAAATTGTCAAAATTCTAATTAGAATAATTTAATTTTAATTAGCTAAATATTTTAAATATAGTTTTTCCAACATATTTAGTAGGATCTTCAATATTCTAATTCAAATGAATTCAAAAAGAATAATATGATTGTAATTTATCAGTTGTAGAGATGAAACTTCCATAACCACAGAAATGCTTCTCATACTTATTCTAATAAATAAAAATTACCCCCTTCCCATATATCATTTTTCTTTCTCTCTTTCTTTTTAAATTCAAGACTTTTATTCAAGTCCTTGAATTTTAATATGAATATTACTAGATATCACTACTTGAGTCATTTTTTTAAAAGTTATCCTCCTCGCTCCACAAAAGAAATTTCAGTCTCATACTAAACAATGGGTATTTTAGAACATTAAATTATTTATTAGTTAAGAAAAGTTAAACCAATGTCTGTTAATAATATGATTATTGTAACTACATAAGATGAGTATCCAGAAAGTAAGAGTATTAAGCCTACATCATTTAAAAAGAATTTTTTTTCAACAAAGCTTCCTGCACCGAGTTCAATATTAAATTTTGGAAATCAAATGCACACATATTTGCTTCAGGCGGTGAAAAATCTTGTTTTAGTACCATATTAAAATGAGCGTCTCAATTCTGAATCCTGCCAACGGCGAGTTGAGCAACATAAACTGATTTCTTCTCATGATGGAAAACATGATGTTCCAGATTTTTAAGGAAAAAAAAGAATGTTCATGGGGATGGTGTCATGAACTGTACTAATGTGTACAAGTAGTGTCAGGAATGTAAAGCTGGAAGAAAAAAATTTAAAGTTTTTGTTTCAGCCCAAACAATAATGGTCTCGAGTCTTTTAGAACCATAAAAGGATTCTCTTTTTTTTTTTTCCCCCTCCAGGAGGAAGCAATTAATGCCAAATGATGTAGAGAAACCCTAAAAAAATTATGGATTATTATATAAAACAAAACGGAGATATCAAAGAAGAGAATGTGTTTGTTGCATGACAATGGCATTCCCACATAGCTAACACCACAAAGCAACTCTTGAACTCATTTGGTTGGATGGAACATATCAATCACCCCAAAAATGGCCCTGATCTGGCACTCTCAGATTTTTATCTGTTCAACTCTATGAAGTCGAATATGGAGAGAGAAAAGGCTATTTACTGCTGATGAGGTTGAATGAGCTATCAAACAATGAGCTCAAAAGATGCACTCATTGATGATGAGAAGAGCTTTTTTGACAAAAGTATAAGAAAGTTCATCCATTGGCTTACAAAGGCCATCACTTGGTTTGTGAAAAAAGTCCACTATGTTGAGAAATAGTATTTGATGTATGTATACGAATTTGTAAATATTTCAAAATCCCCACTTTTTAGTTTTTAAGAAATTGAGTACTCTTATTTTCTAAACATCTCTTATAATATTACATGAACTAAATTGTAAATAAAATAATAAATTTCATTATCCTTTTTTTCCTTCTGCTTAAATACAGATGCATAAATTCTTTAGAACAAATTTATATATACCATTGATACTCAACATAAAACACAAGAATGAAGCAGGGATGTAAGACACACACACACACACACATATATATATATAATATAAAATCATAAAATGTGCAGAAAATATTAAAATATGCTTAAAAACAAATAAACACATTTTTAAGGCCATGCAAAAGCTCAGATACATAGGATAGCATTGGAAGCTAGTATAGAGCCTCTGGGTAAAATAACTTTATATACATAATAAGAATAAATTATAATATGTAAAATAGGAAAAGACACAATAACTTTGAATTTTTTTATAAGTAAATTATACAATACACATAATACAATATTATATTCAATAACTTATTTCGTGATATCTCAGAAATATTATGATAATTTTACAGAAATATTCATTTACACAAGAATACCAAGCATTTTTTTCATAACACTACGGGAATAATGTATAATATTGCACCAGTTCCATCTTTTTTTGGCATCTTTAGAATTTAATGTTTATTCTATGATTATACATATTTTTTTGAAATGTTGAATATAAAAATATAGATTTGATAATCATTCAAACAACAAAGAATTTTTTTATATATAAATAATTAAAAGAAATGGTTAAAATTGACTTTTATGATTAAGACTGTTGAAAAATGTACATATATATATATATAATTCAACATTTGGTACTTGTCTATTATAGCAGCGCCCGATGATTAATCGCCAAGCAACAAAAAAATATCGCCTAATAAGTTGTATCAAAAGATTGGCTTCACGAATTTGGCGGTGACTTGGCGCAATCATAATTTGATGGGCGCTGCTATAACAGACAAGTACCCAACATTTATTTACTAATGTAATTTAATATAATTAAGAATTTAAGAGAAATTTTAAATTTAATGGTTATAATCAATCACACGTCAGTAAAAAGAACCCTGATATTTAATGAAATTGTTTTCTAATTTTATTTTTAGTATATATTTTAATAATAGTTAAAAATAGTTTATCAAACACAAAGACAATTTAAAAACATCAGAGGTCTACATAAATAGACTACGAGTAAAGTAACTTTGATATCCCAAATAAAATTAAAAACTCGTTTAAATTATCAAACTAAAAAAGATTCATTTTAGATTAAAACAAGTTTCATTCAAGTTATGCTTTTCATTCAATTTTTAATCAAATGCTTTGGAAAGTAAAATATACTTTAACAATATTTTGATGACCTGGTTATAATATTTGAAATAAAAATAGAAAAATAATTCTGCTACTTTGTCTAAATATTTAAAACTTTCTTTAAATCAGGCTTATTTTAAATTTTTAAAGAATAAATAATTTTAGAAATTTGATATATATATAATGAAAATATGTATATTACATATAAATATGATATTTAATGGAAATTAAATTGTAACACAATGTATTCAAATACGAACTTATACATTTCATTTATGTACAGATGCTTTTAGACATAAATTTGATAGGAGAAAAGCTTAAAAACTTAAATGCTTCCAATTAAATAAAATATTTCCTTTTATTTTTCCAAATTTTAAAATTATTTACTTCAGATTTAATCATAAAAAATCACTCTCTGCTTAAATAAACAAAAGAAAGGGAATAATTTATAATGGTTTTCAAATCTTCTTATGTATCACATATACTTATTTCTTTAATGATATTAAGCAATGTAATAAGCTAATCAATTTTTTTTATTTATGCTACATAAAAAAAAATCCAATTAAAAAAATATCTCATGACAATAAAAGCCTTTTTTTTAAATTGATAATGATGCATTCAAAATGATAACGATGCTTTTAATATATTGATTTTTCTCAAGACAAAAGTTAAAATAAATATTAACATACAAGCAAATTCAAATGTTACAAGAGGTTTAGAACTTGATTAAAAATAGCAAAATAGGTAACTTGTAATTTAAAATACGCTTTTATTTTCAACAAATTTAAGCAAAACTTAAAAAGAGAAAAAAACTATAAAATCCTTATTACTCCTGAATATTAAATAATTAACTTAATGCTGCTTTTGTTAGTTTATGTTACACTACCTTAATTAAATTTTTAATATAACAATTTAAAGTGATAAAAAACATTTGATTTTGTGTATGTCATTTTTCATTTACACACAAAAAAAGATGAATTTAACTCAATAAATGTATATATATATATATATATATATATAATGAAGGAATAAATACTAAGCAAATTAGAAAAGAAAGATTACAGAATTTTTGATATTTAAGTCTCAAAAGTAAACATTAATAAATATTGATTAAATGGCATTTCAATTTAGCCATAGAATTATATTTTAGATTTTTCACACATATAAACATAAAAAATTTTCTCACAAAAAATGTACAATTAAACAATATACATATATTCAAGATTGATTTATTGAAATATAAGTTCCAGAACAATTTCTTAAGAATCACATCCTGTACTTATCTAGAAAATTTTATTTTTCTCAAGTCAAAATTGAAATAGTCATATTAAAACAATAAAAACTTACCTTTGACAAAATTTTAGCTACATAACCATCAATAGATTCTTGAGGCATTTTATGACCTGTAATACGGAGAAAAAAATTGCTAAGCATACTAATAACTACTAAATTTTAAATAAAATTTAATACATAGAGCATTACCAATTTCAATATACATTATTTAAAGCAGAAAACTTATAACAATAAACCTCTATAATAAATATTCAATGATTAACTTAATGTATTAAAAATATACTGCAATTCTTTCTTAAAATACATACTCTCAGAAATGATTATGTCAATTTGCATAAAATTTCCAGTAAATATGAAGCTAATGAATGCTTACACAGTGAACAAAAATAAATTGCTTTATTTTTATACACAATATATAAAATATATTAGGTATTTTTTTTTTTTAATTTTGAGAGTATCATACATACAAATGAGTTCTAATGTTCAATATTTCAATCAAACTTCTATTTCTACATTGAATAATTTGAACATAAAGCTAAAACAGTGAAAATTTAAAGCAGTTCATTTAGAAACTTTCACTATTTTATAATTTTTTCAAAGTTACCACATATCTAAATTAGGTAAATATCTAAAACAGTACATTTATTAAATTTCTAATACTAATAATAATTTAAAAATAAATTAAATTAATGCCTAAGTTAATAACATACGAACTAGCTCCATTAATGATGTAATACTTGAAAATTTTTATCAATTTCTTTATCAAAAGATTAAATATCATTACATAACTACATAAATATTAATAATTTTTAACAGTAGTTACAAAATGACATAAAGCTCATGTACAAAAATAGGCATATTTTAGTTGCATCCTTACAAAAAAAACTTAGTATGATCAATTTTCTTATTTATAAGACTTTGATAAAGCAATATATAAATTACTTTCATCATTAAGTATACACAGGCCAGATTACTGTAACAGACGTTTGCTTGCTAAAACATTAATGTAAATGTTCATCAATTACACAAATAAACAAAAGATTTAAAGTTACAGATAAATATTTTATATTTTGAAGTATCTTATATTTTAGGTTACTTTCACAGGTGATTCAACAGTATTTAATTTTAATTAAAACTATTTATCATAAAAATAATAAGGAAACAATATTGATATTTATAATGAATATGCATTACATGTACCTTTAATCGATATGCTAACAGCAATAATGTAAACAAACCAAAATTGAATCTTGGAACATACAGAATGTACAGGTTAAGTTAATGGGTAAAAAGTAAATATTACTAATGAAAATAAACAATGATATCAGTTACACTAGAAACCCAATGGAGCAGAATAATAATCGATAACTTGTGACAAAACAATGACTCATTACCAGTCACTCTAGGAAACAATCCGTAACGGATTGAAGGACTGAGAAAAAATGACTAAGGACAAGTAATGAAAATAACAAGTATTATATTCCAGAAAATTTATTTAATTATCAGCAAATTATATTTTATTATAATAAAATGTTGAATGTCAAATCAGTTATTTTTTGATTAAAGTATGTACAGATAACAAGCTTAATAGGTGTTTTCACCAAATTGCCTTACCTTCTAATTCAACATTAATATGGAAAAAAACAGCGATTTTTAATTATTAAGAAAGTTCTTTCCACAATGTCATAATGAAATTTAGATTGTTCCCATAAAGATTGCAGTTTGATAGTACAATTAACACTGAAACTAAAGCGACGGTCTCTACTGCTGCCAAAGAAAAATGAGTCTAATAAGAATATACATTAAAAAACAATACATGCGTTTGATGTATGAAACAACGTTATTTTGACTACATATCACTCATACTTTAGTTTAACGCGTGCTAAAACTACTCTTTGGACAGAAAAGGTAGTTATATATAGAATTTTAAAGGAAAATACAGAATAATTGAAACGAAACTGAGTATTTCTTCCTAGAAGGTATTTAAGGGAAACGGGTCTATTTTTTATTAATTATTATAAAATCCATCTATTTATCGTGCAAACTATTTTAAAATCTTGATTTCTTGAATCTATGATTTACTTTTTTACTTAAATCTACAGATAAGGAACTGAACTTAATTTAAGTCACAGGAAGTAATCTTTTTAAGACAAACTTGACAGTTTTTTCCCATCGAATCAGCGAAAAAAACTGATGTTTAAATAGTGTGTTATTGAGAACTTTTAACAACTGTTATTTTATTGTGGATTGTTTATTTTACAAATATTATTTCGGAAATAATTTTGGAATGAAAACCAGAAGTAATAAATCAATAATTCTAGGAAATCTACGGAAAGCCACTAGATGGCATTACCAACTTTGCTTGGCATATGATGAAACTAAAATGAAACTGAAGAAATACGAAAGCGCATGGGAAATCCCCACTACACTTAAAATTTTTTTTACCACGGGCACAGTTAAAAATTGTTCATTAGAAAATCAAAAATAATAATAAAAAAAAGTGCTTCGGGTAAAGACAATGTAGAAATAGTTTCTAAGATTCCCATTAATTGTGATTATAGATATTGCGAACCTCTATATTTTTCAACTTCTTATTATTTCTTCTTTCTTTTTTCTGAAAAGCAATTCTAAATAAAAAATTCTTATTTAAAATTTTGAATGAAAAATTAAGAAACTATTTCGTATATGTTTGAAAACAACAGAATTTGTAGCAAATAATTTTGTTGTGATATTTATTTAGAGCTATGAATTTGAGAGTTATTCTTCAAATGATGCTTAATTTACATATTTCATGTTAATATATTTCTAATATTTACCTAATAGTTAATTTGCACTTCAAGAAATTAAAATGTTTCAAGAATTTTAAAGCGAATTCTTGAGTAACAAATTTGAAAGTTATTCCTGCCTAAAATATTTTATCTTTATTATTTTTAATTGTATATGTGAAGATAATTTTTTTCCATCCAACGTTTGAAGTATTTTTCAAAATTAAAAAAAAGGAAATTTAAATCTTTGTATAGATTGATAAATATCTAAATGTGTACTCTTACACACTCATATTAACACATATTTAGAAAATGGGATTCCAAATATTATTATTCGAATCTAACAATTCAGGAAATATGGAAATAAGCTTACCAACTACTTGGCTTTTGACATAGAGATCGGTCAGGTTTAACTTTCTTTTCAATTACACTTTTGTCTGCTTCTGTAGCACATTTGTTGATAGTTTTAATAATTGTGATAAACAAAGCACTTTGAATATAGTACAAATATTTAACACTGCAAGAATAATTTTTACAGCCATTCATCACATGGATGCAAATCTTCTTGCATAAGCGGATTTTATACAGAAACAACATTTTTATTCGAATTAATTTTTATTATACTACTATACAATTATTCAATTTTATTTATTTTTACTACATATGCCACATTACCCGATTTTAAATTTATTGACGCATCTAGGCGTGCTAATTTGCCTCAATTTAAATTTATTGATAATTTAAATTTATTTAACATTTGCCATGTTTTTCATATTATTTCAAAACTTATTGTTCGCGGATAATTCTGCTCCTCTTGAAGTGAAGTGAAGAGCATGAAAGTTTGCTACTTAGCCTCAATTAATGAATCCTTTTTTAGAGTAAATACTCGTATTTGTTTATTTCACATTGAAAATCAACGGAAATCGAGCTGTACAAGGAATTTACATTGGATTCATACAGTATAATATTGGTTTCAAACATAATTCATTAGAAGAATTTTGTTCTCATTTTATCTACATCAAGTTAAAATTTTCTATATAGCATTTTTTTTCTCTCAAAATGAAATGACATAGCTGTTTATTTATTTTAGCCACTTAAGGGGCTATTGTTTTAGGTGGGGCGGTTTGACATATCAGATCGCTTTTCAATTCTTAATCGTTTGCTTCAATTTTAATTTCATTTAGCTTAAATATATTCAATTTAATAATTTATCGATTCCTTTAATTTTAATATACGAAAAGTTAATTATTGTCAATTTCTCGATACTTCATCGCTTACTTTAATTTTTAAATTTAATTGAGTAATTTAATAATAATTATAAAAAATAACACCTTGGGTGGCTAAATCTATTCTTTGCAAAACTTTGCATCTAACTTTTTTTTTTTATCATTTGTTGTTTTATTTATTTAATTCTTTTATGAGATGTTAAGCAGCACAGGCTATTATTCCTAAATGGCTCTTTATAAGGAGATATCCACAAACTGAAAACTCTCACCTCACTTCATACAGGAACAACAAAACTATGCACGAAAAATAAGTTTCAAAATATATGGAGGACATGTAAAATGTTAAAGAAGATAGCAAATTCGTATGTGCCAATAAATTTAATTATAAATTCGGGTAAAATACTTATTAACAACTAAATAAAAAAATAATTATACAGCAATTATAACAAAATGAATATTACTTAACAATTTTATCAATTACATTTTTAATTAAAATGACATTCATTTTATTTCCTAAACTCTATACTGTTCTAGTTATCAAGGTATTCATCATTTCAGTTGATGTTAGAATTCAAAGCGTATAGTATACTACATCAGAAAAAAAGTTTAAAAAAATAATAAGTGTATGAGTAAATATATGTCCTTTGAAATAGTTTAATTATGAGTATATATCATTCGCAGCAAAATCTTTTTTTTTTTTTTTGAAAATTTTTTTTTACTGTGTATACTCCAAAAGAGATTCTTATGAGTCCCGTCCACCGACCATTTTCATTTCGAGGACGTTAAGTTAATCCTACGGCACTTTTACTTTTGTACTCAAATTTTTACTACTTGATATATTTGAATGCAACAAAGTGTATCTGAAAGAGCAAAAAATAATGAATGAATCTGAGAAATTATTTTTCCCCCTTCTATTTGTAAAGATATTTTTACTCCTACTTTAATGATTCGTTTGTGAGTTTTCCAGTTTTTTTAAAAAAAACACTTTGAAATATTTTTAAAAATTGAAGGAAAAAAGTAATTCCACAGAGCCATTCATTATTATTATTATTATTTGGTTTTTTCAGATGCATTGTATTACATTCAAATAGATCAAATAGTAAAGATGTGAGAATTAAAGTTGAAATTCCATAAGATTGACATTACGTTCACGAAATCAAAATGGCGGGTAGACGGGAGCCTTAAATAGCAATGAAAAAAAGCAGCATAATTTTAAGCCCTTAATTAAAAAACCCAATTTATTTTGAAAAAAACTGTAATTTTTTAAGAAAATGATCATTCGTCAAATAACTTCTACCAACACAATGACAAAAAAAGTAATATGTAAGAATTTTTTTTTTTTTATCTTTTGATAAGCGCAAATGAAATAGAAGTTTAAATGCAAATTTACTTAACATCTCAGATGATTTTCCTTCAAATTTTTCGAAGGAATTTATTAAGCGTTTTTAACATTTCTATAAGCTTCTTTCTATGAAATTTTACATCAGTTTTTACTTATTACTTTGGTTCTATATGGGAGCTCTAAAAGTTACGGAATATGCGAGGAAGTACTTGCCCCTGGAAAAAAAACCGGAATTTTTTTTAAAAAAAAATACCTATGCACATATTGCTATTTTTTTACTAAGCAATCTAATAAATTTTTAAAGTATTCTCAGTTATACATAATGCATTTGTCAAATCGGAGATTCCATTGGCTAGATTAGGTGAGTAAGATGCGAGGAATTAGGGAGTCTTGCGTTTTTTGCCGAAGACTTTGGGCACAGTAATGGCTGTTATTGGTTGTCAATCAGAATCCGGGGCATATATATGTCAGCGACCTTTGTTTCCTAAACTTCAGCTAAAATTCGCTGAACCGAGCTCCAAGACAATCCAGTTAATTCCGTCATGTGTTCAAAGTCCTGGGTCGTTGGTCTTTAAGGATAAGTTCACGAATTTTTTCGACATTTCCGCTTGTTCGAGGAATTGACGATGAGGTTAGTTATCCATCGACATGTCACCCTTTTTGAAACGAGAAAATCACTCATTCACTTGATTTTTTTCCAAAAGAGATCTTTGTAAACTGTTTTCAACATCCCAACTATTTCCACAGCATTTTTTCCCGACCAGAAGGATATATTTCATACCTGCGCGTTGTTTACTTAAATTTGCTTTCTTAAAAAATTATTAGACCGCAAGACAGCTGCGATGAAATTATTCAGTACTTGCAAACAAAATCTTCAAGGGCAACACCATAGATAGTGCTGAATTCTCAAAGATTTATGAGACACACTACTAGCGGGAGAAATGCGCACTACGCAAGCTCCTTCCAGGCTCCTCCCCCCGTATATCAAAATTTTGAGCATATTCTTCGATTTAACTTATTCAATTTATTTTTAATCTAATTTATTTTTATTTTCAAAACTATTGTTGTAGCTGAAAGCTATATGTGTCCTCTATGTTATTTTTTTGTTTGTTTGTTCCCAAGAGTTGCTGGTGTGCTGAGAGCTGAAGAAGGTGACGACTAATTGGGAGATGAAATTTGAGCAGATAGGCGATATTGCACCCCCTCCCTTTGCTTCTTGAGACATTCACCTCCTCCAAAAGAAGAAAAAGCACCTTTGTCCCTTTCATTTTGACTAAAAGATGAAGTTTCATTTAAAGCCCAGTGTCGACAACTACCACCGGAATTTTTCTTTAATGGGTTTAACATATTAGTCACGAGTTGGCACAAATGCATGGAAAGTGATGGGAACTATGGTGAAAAGTGAAGGACATATTTCATAGAGGAAACATATAGCTTTCAGGTACAACAAAAATTGTAAGAATCGGGTAACAAAGAATGAAATTTTGGCTATGGAGTCAATACTTTTCAGCTACGCCTCGCAAATGTATATATGGATGTATGTATGGATGTGTACACTTGTATGTATGGATGTGTACACTTGTATGTATGGATGTGAATATGTATGGATGTGTACACTTTAAAATTAAAGGCATTTTGAAAGTATTTCTTATAGACTAGGTATAGGAAATATAAAGTGTTTCTAGCTTAGATGAAATGAAATTAATATTTTCATCTTCATGTATGTGACGGGGAAAAGTATTCATTACAAATGAAAAAGTCCTTTTGATAGGAAATAAAAATAATAATCCAACATCTAATTTAAACAAATCACAATTTATAAAAACCTTTTCATGTATGACAATGAAAATGTGTATGAATTCTAAGATAAATGCATCAAATTAACGTCAACTAAAGGGAAATACTGTGAAAATTTCAACTTAACTTTTTTCAGAAAACCTACACAAAATTCTTAAATTGCTATCGAAGAATTGTCGAAAGTTATATTTTTACTGTTCTTTGCTGTGGTAATTTATTTCTGTTGTTAAATTACTACTGCTAATACTATAATAGTTTCCTAAATTGTATGCTTTGTGGCACGCAAAGGCCGAACTATATTCTTTTGAAGATAGTTTCTTTGTGAAATCCCAAGCGTAACATTTTCATTATTTCCAAATACATTTATTGCTCAAGTTTAATATTCAGACAATGTATGTTTCTTTGAAAGTCTAATAAATTAGAGTTATATATTTATAACGTTACACTTTTATGACGAAAATGAAAGATAAACCTTCAAAAAAATTTTTCAAGAAAATATTTCTTAAATTCATCGTTTTAAATGTCAACCAAATAAAAAGGGATTGAAACATTTCTAGCAAAATGTAATAGTGTATTCAATATTCTGCACATTTTTAAGTATGTTCTTTTTACAGGATATGCACGTCATGAAATACACATAGTAACTGGTCAATTGAAAAGTCCCCGGCCTGACACATAGACGGCGCTACTAGAACTAAATCCATATGTTTTTTAGTTAGCCCTAACCCTCAAAAGATGCGTGTATAAATTTAACAGCTGTCGGATCATTAGTTTGTGAATTATAGCATTTTGAGTGAAGCAACTTTTGTTATTGTGAAAAAAAATGGATAAAAAGGAAATTCGCGTGTTGATAAAATATTGCTTTTTGAAGGGAAAAAATACTGTTGAAGCAAAACTTGGCTTGATGCCGAGTTTCCGGACACTGCCCCAGGAAAATCAACCATCAAGGATTGGTATGCTAAGTTTAGACGTGGTGAAATGAGCACCGAAGACGGTGGACGCCCAAAAGAGATTGTTACCGACGAAAACATTAAGAAAATTTACAAAATGATTTTGAATGACCATAATATGAAATTGAAGGAAATAGCAGACACTCTAAAGATATTGACTGAACGTGTACATCATATCATTCACGAATATTTGGGTATGAGAAAGTTCTGTGCAAAGTGGGTGCCGCGCGAGCTCACTTTTGACCAAAAACGACGAGTTGATGATTCGGAGCAGTGTTTGAAGATGATCAAGCGTAATAAACCCGAGTTTTTGCGCCGATATGTGACAATGGATGAAACATGGCTCCGTCATTTCACTCCGAAGTTCAATCGACAGTCATCCGAGTGGACTGCAAACGATGAACCCGCTCTAAAGCGTGGGAAAACGCAACCGTCGGCTGGCAAGGTTATGGCGTCTGTATTTTGGGATGCGCATGGAATAATCTTCATTGACTACCTTGAAAAAGGAAGGACCATCAACAGCGACTATTACATAGCGTTATTGGACCGTTTGAAGGATGAAATCACCGAAAAACGGCGGCATTTGAAGAAAAAGAAAGTGCTGCTTCACCAAGACAATGCACCGTGTCACAAGTCAGTGAAAACGATGGCAAAAATCCATGAATTGGGCTTCGAATTTCTTCCTCATCCACCGTATTCTCCAGATCTGGCCCCCAGTGACTATTTCCTGCTCTCAGATCTCAAAAGAATGCTCGCTGGGAAGAAATTTTCGTCGAATGAAGAGGTGATCGCCGAAACTGAGGCCTGTTTTGAATCAAAGGACAAATCGTACTACAAAAATGGTATCGAAAAGTTGGAGGGTCGCTATAATCAGTGTATCACCCTTGAAGGGAATTATATTAAATAAAAAAAACTAATTTTGCCAAAAAAAATGTGTTTTACTATGGTAGACAGGAGACTTTTCAATTGATATGTTACATTAATTACATTTAAAAACGATGTATTTAGTAAAACTCATTATAAATGTATTTTTATAATGCTTACTCTTCTAATTGCAATGTATAAATAAAATTCAGTTTCCTATCTATTATACACAGTAGTATAGGTTATCATCTACCAGACAATTGTCAAAAAATGTCATTTTCTAGATCACAAAGCGTGTCCAAATTTGTCGCGATCGAAGCGACTGCTTCTCACATTGCAATCGAAGGCGATTGTTTCTCACATCGAAACAGATGCGTCGGCCACGTTTGTTTTGACACTGCTCAGTTTGAAAACACTGAATGATTCTAATTATCCTATATTCATTTTACTTCATATTTTTAATCTACATCATTCAACTTCGCATATTATTACACCATTTATTCGCAGCATATAACTCTCTTCGGAACCTCTGCAGAATCATTTTTGTTTATATTAGATAAGAAAATAACGTTTCATGTAACTAAAACAGTAAAGTCTTGTAATAAAATATTTTTGTGATTTGAAATTTTTTGTACAAACGAATAGAGATATTGCTTTTTGATCAGTTAAACTCAGTGGTCTTTCAATATGTCTTTTAATAAAAGATGTTTTTTTATCTATAATGAATCTTCAGATGCTGGAAAAGCATGCTCACGTAGGAAAATGCTTATCTTGTCATTATTTTTATGATCATGCATAAAAGCACTCGGACGCATATCACATATATTCGCTTCAGTTTTTTAATATTATATTCTAATTATTATTTAATTAGTCTGCTTGGGAACCCAGGGTATTATAACCATGTGTTAAATCTTTTCAACAAGTTAATTAAGTAGATGTTTATATGCTTCTTTTATGTTTGAAACAGTATTACTAAAAAGGAGTTTTATATAATGATGTTTATGAAATTCATAATTACTATAAGATAATATTTGAAATCAGTATTTTACTTCACAAATTTTTGCATAATTACAAAGTACCTTGAAACATAATATAACATTTGTATAATATATATTAGGTTAGTCATGTGGTGATCACAAGTCATAAGATTTTTTTCAATTCAGAAAAGGATCAGTTTAAAGCAGGGGGGGACAAATACCAGCCCGTGGGCCACATACCACTAAGAGTTTCTTGTGGCCCGCCACGACAGTTAGAAAAATTCACCTTGAACTGAGATTTCCTTCCCATATGTAAAATCATTCAAAACAAAATTACGTCTTTTTGCAAGCAAGCAAGAAAATGCAATTTTAGACACTTCTTATTATTAAGAAAAACCATAAGTGCCTAAAAGTGTTTCTGCTAAGTTTAAAGATTATCAGTAGAGTCTGGAAGGCGAGGTCACAAAAAGATTTCAATATTTTACGAAAATTTCGCATCAAATCTTCATTTACTCTTTTATCCCATCACTGCTGATATTAACACAGCATTTGAGGAGCTGTTTCTTAAAATTACTGACATGCGGTCAAATCACATTGTGAAAGAAATACTTAACGCTATAACATTAGCTGACTCTTAAAAGTTTTTGTCTTCTGAAAAACTACCATGTATGAAAAATTTGCTGGAAAACATTTCTATGTATTTGGTCCAACATACATTTGTGAGTAAAGTTTTTCTTACTTGAAGATCGACAAGAGTAAATATAGATGCTCTTTGACTGACATTGACTTGCAGACTGTGTTGAGAATCTCAACAAGCAATCTCACTTGTTACATTGGGCTATTCGCGGTTCTCTTCACTAACCTTGGTTACTTTAAATTAAGATTGATTGCTTGTGCTAAACAACCTTTGCCCAACCAAAAATGAAATGTGATTTTGGTAAAACAAGTAGAAATGAAGTGAAGCGGGAGAGTTAGGAAATATATAAACTCCGACTGAGAGTCGCGATAGAGGGGTTGAAGGAGAAGTTGAAAGAGATGGAACGAGAGGTTGAAGTAGATTGCATTAGAAGTTGAGTGATCCAAGAGATTTAGTTATTCCACTGTTCAATAATTGTTCCAGAGTAGGAGTTGCAGTCGAGGAAGGCTTAGTGGTAAGAGTCAGTTAGATTATTACTGGTAGATTGAGTTAAGACAGTAAGGCCCTTGTCCGGGAGAGCATTCATGATTGTTGTTATATTAACAAGCAGTTAATAAATTGCGTAATTATTGTTCTAGCGTCTCTTTGATTGACATTGATTCTTAGTGTTTAAGCATTGAGTTTAGCTATGGCACAAGAGGTAACCCGGAATGGGCAGCTGTTACACACTCCTGACATTAAAAAAATGTAGAAAAGTATGATAGAGGGTGCATTTGTTTCATTAAATTCATTTTAAATTAAGTATGCTTGCAGCTGTAGATGATATAAAATTAGCACAAAAACCAAATTGAATGAATCTGCCACTATATTTTATTTAATTTAAATTTATGGATTTTTAAGGTCCAATTCATACAATTTATGAAATGCAAAGTTACCTAATGAATGTAGTCATTTTAAAATATGCTGACCTCCACTACTCTCTGCTTCTACAACGTGGCCCCCGAGTTAAAGCAATTACCCACCCCCTGGTTTAAAGAATAATAGCCTGATAAAAAAAATATCCATAAGTTCTTCACTTTTCATTTCTGGTTTGTAATAGAGCGAATTGTTTAATTCAGGTTTATGTAATGATTTGTGTATATTTTTCTCGTGTTCTGGGTGTTTTTATAGAAAAAATGCATTTTTAAGGTTAAAATTCCATACATGATTAAATATGTTTAAACCTCTTATGAAAGTTATCTCATTGTAATTTTGAGTTCCTGGTTCTTAGTTTAGAAAATGTAGTAATATTCACTGAGAAAATAAATATTATAAAGTTACAAAAATGAGTATAAAAGAAATTTGTTGTTTGATTTATTTAGTGATGAAATAAAACTGAATCGATCTATTGATCTTGATCTTAAATAATAAAGTGACCACAATGAAAGGAAAAATATATTTATGGGACATAAAAATTTTTTTCAAATCTCTAAAATATTTTATTAAAGCAAGATTTATTGTTTTGGTTGTTTGAAAAGTTATTTTTCTCATTTAATATAAACAAAAATTATACTGCAGATGTTCTGAAGAAAGTTATATGTTGTGAGTAAATGGTGTGAATGAGAAGTTGTATGATGTGGGAAAATGAATATGGGATAATCAGAATCATTCTGTGTTTTCAAACTAAGCAATGTCTAAACAAACAAGGTCCACGCATCTGTTTCGACGTGAATAGGAGACGCTTTGATAGCAATATGAGAAACTTATTTTATGTGAGCAGCCGTGCAGTTGTTTCGATCGCGGCAAACATGATGTGGTGAACAAATGCAATTGCTGATGTGGTCCAGAAAATGACATGTTTTTGAGAAGTAGTCCAAAAGATGACAACCTGTACTACTGGCCACTTTGAATTTGTAAATGTTCTGAGAATTGTATGGAACTTCCATTTTTTCCCAAAAGCTTAGATTAATGTATTCCATCAAGTTGTAGATTCGAATCCTGATTCCACTAAGTATTCCATTAGCCATGTATATGAGCTTTTAGCGCGTTAAATCTGTCAAGGCTCCAAATCTTCCTTTTGGCGTGGTGTGAATGTTTGGATAGTGGTAGTCGGATCAAGAGTGTTGCCTTCGCCACATGACTAAAGTTTCACATTACAAAATATATAGCTAACAGCTCTTGAGTCGCTTCTAAGTACGACGTGAATAAACAAGAAGTCCATCAAAGACGCTCTCTGAATTTTAAGAATTTTGTTGAAAAGGCGTGAGTTCGTATATTTTCCTGTATTTCACAATAGATAATTTTAAATGGAATTTCTTCCCTAGTGTTTTTATCAACAAAATTAAACTGTAGGAGAATTTATTCAAGTAAATGAAAGAGATAATTTAATTGCAGCCCATGAATAAATTAATTACAGCTCATTTCTTTAAAATAGTTCGTATAAAATATGATTAAAGTAAATTTAAAAAATACGCACACACAAAATTCTGTTTAACGCAGAAACAGCGAAATTTGTTTTGACTAAAAATCTGATAAAGAAATTTATTTTATTGAAAGATAAATAGTTAAGATTCCGAATAGGAAGAATTAATCTCTCTCAGTCTTTAGTGTAAACTATTTCTACCATTTGACAATGTAACAAAATTGAATTGAGAAATGAATTATTCTTTCATGAGGGAATCATGCTCGAGTGTCACTACTGGAAAGTTCCGAAAAATATCCTTTAGCTGACAAACCAAAATAATTCCAGGAAAAGAATAAAAACCAACGCTTTTGTTCGAATTTGGAAGGAATAACTTTGGACAAAAGCTTCTGAGTTAAGTGATTCACCAACGAAAATCTTCGATGTCAATGAACTCAGAATAAGAAACAACAAATTTATGTTTCGCCTGTTTTTCACTCTCATAAAAATACTTTATGTTGAACATAAACACAACACGAAGGATATTAAGTCAAGCTTTAAATTTAATTTGTATTCAGTTTCGGTTATAGAAGATATTGAAAATAATAAAAGTCGGCTGAAACTGGGATATTTGTTAAAATTTTGTTTTGTAAGTATTCTAATTCTTTTTGTAATGTCTTTTTCTGAAAATTAAATAGCATTTGCTTAACATCAGCTAGAATTTTAAGTCCGAAATATTTGATAGTTTTTAGATTTTTCTTAAAATAATAATTTTTGAAAGAAGTAATAGCAAATGAGACAGATCAAAAATAATAATATGTGAGGCTAGAACATTAAATTTTTAGTTTTACCCTGATGAAATATTTTCGAAAAGGATGAAAATTATTTATATTATTATTTATTGTATGAAACCTATTAATATGAAAAACATAATTTTTGTACAGGAATTTTTAAAGTGTTTTCTTGCATTCCTGTTTTAAAAACAAAATAATACAATTTGAAGGTAGTATTCACTCAAAGAAATAGAAATGATTTTGAATCCGACTTACACACCTTTATCTTCTAAAAAAAAAAAAAAAAAAAATCACAAATTCACTTTTTTTGAGGTTTTTCTGAGTCCTTAAGCATCGACTCATAATTTCATATGAATATTGGATATATTTCATCTGTTAAAGAACTTCTAGATGGATATCATTTTAGTGTTCATTTTTAAATATGTCATATTTTTGAGCGCGGCTCGTGGCCGCGGTAGCCTTGTGGTCTAATTATTAGATTAGTTTTTATTAACGTCGCACTAGAAGCAACACAAGGACTATTGGCGATGGTCCTCGTAATTGTGAACCTCGGTCAAATGACGAGGACGACACTTGAACTGGCGCCCCATCTCCCACACCATGCCAACGAGAGGACTTTGGACACCAACAGATTTAACGTGCATCAGCCCCGGTTACACGGAGGGCCTTTAGCGACCAAGGATCGAACCCGCGACTGAACGAAAACTGCCGGTCACGAATCCGAAACCGTGATCACTAGGCTACCGCGGCCACAGAGCCTTGTGGTCATGGCAGCAGACTGGTGGCTGGCGGTTTTCGTCGAGTCGTTGATTCGAGCCTGATTGCCACAAAGACCCGCCGTGTAACCAGGACTGATACACGTTAAACCTATCGGATACCAAAGTTGGCGAGGTGTAGAAGTTAGAAGAGGGGAGTGCCATTTCAAGTATCGTACTTGTCACTTGACCGAGGTTCATAATTATGAGATCTGTCGCCAATAGCCGGTTCTATCTTCTCCACCACGCATGTGCAGACTACCTTTTATGGCCTGACTGCATTCAAATCAAGAGAAGCTCTTCTAGCATACGAGTATACCCCAGCGAATTATTAAGACTTCTGCTATGAAATAATATGAATGATTGGTCCACAATTGCAACACACAGAAGAAAGCGCTTGAACAAATGCAGCTTACTCTCTCGTTTAACTTGCCTGTTACATACAAAACCCAGTAATGTTTTGTTTGTTTTTTATCATGCATTTCATGGAATTCATCTTTCATATTCTCTGGTTTATTTTGTAATAGGCTATCTCCACTCTTTTTGATGCTTTTTTTTAAATCTACAGTTATTTTTTGGTCTAATTAAGTAGTCAATAATTTCAAAACTCCAATTGATTGGTTAGTTTCATTAGCGTCGCACTAGAAGCACCACGAGGGCTATTGGCGCCGGACCTCGTAATTGTGAACCTCTGTCAAGTAATGAGGAAGACACCTAAGTCGACACTTCCGTCTCCTACCTTTCATGGGCCGCGGTAGCCTAGTGGTCAAAGTCGTGAACTAGCGGCTGGCGGTTTTCGTTCAGTCGTGGGTTCGATCCTTGGCCATCGAAGACCCGCCGTGTAGCAGGGGCTGATGCACGTTAAATCTGTTCGGGGCCCAAAGTCCTCCCGTTGGCGTGGTGTGGATGTTAGGAGAGGGGGGTGCCAGCTCAGGTGTCGTCCTCGTCACTTGACCGTGGTTCAAAATTACGAGGTCCGTCGCCAATAGCCCTCGTGTTGCTTCTAGTGCGACGTTAAAAAAAGCTAAACTAAACTAAACTCCTACCTTTCACACCACGCCAACGGGAACACTTTGAGCCTCGATAAATTTAACGTGTATCACCCCTGGTTACACAGCGGATCTTTTGTGGCATCAAGACTCGAACCCACGATTCGACGAAAACCGCCAGAGACCAAGATCACAAGGCTACTGCGGCCACTACATATACTCGTCAATGAAATTATTACATTCTGCATTGATGATTTTTTTCAAAACAAGTAAGACTTCACTGTCTACCCTGGAAAATTTCAAAAGTACTTTCAAGCGTTTTGAAGGAATTTTTTTTTATATAATCTTAAGAAATCATGCCATTTGTTTCGATCAAATTTCAGTTTTAAGATAAGAATAACAATTTTTTTAAAAAAATATTGGATACTTTTTAAAAATGATTAAAATTAAGTTTTGATTTTTGTTAGGTATTGTCGAATTTATATTTTGTTCAGGATTACCAACATAGTGATCTGTTTAAAAATAATACTTCATTCGAAGTTATTATGATTTGTTAGTTATATTTTTTAAACAAAGTGTGATATATTTTTAGTATAACGTATATAGGAAATGTAAAAATATGTATAGATTTGTAATAATGAAATAAAACAGAATTTTATGAAAATACGTTTGGTAATAGCTATTATATCTAGCTACAGCTATAAAATGTGACCTTATATTTATTTGAAAGTTACAAATAAATGAATGTCATACATTTGATTACCAAAGACCATATTTCAATTTATATGAATGATATAAAATCCAAAAAAAAAAAAAAAAAAAAAAAAAACAGACGAGGGTCTCGAAAGGTTTGCATCAGAGTTTTCAATTACTTCCTCTTGAAGCTTGGACGAAAATTTTTAAAAGTGAACATTTTTGAGTAAACAAAAAGAATTTCTTAGCCATGTTATTAAAAATGGTGAATTGTACTCGTCCCCGCTAGAAATTAAAGCTGTTCTTCATTTTCCTGAACCAAAATATCAAAAAGATTTACAACCACTTCTTGGTCTTGCTAGATACTTTTCAAAATTTATGTTAAATTTTTGCCTTATTGTAAACTGAACTGCTAATGTACATAAAATCGTAGTTTGTAAATTTTGTTGATAGTAAAACCCAAGCATTAAATTGTCTAAAACAAAGTTTCTGTGGCATAAGTTTAACATTTACAATCAGAATGCTGAAGTCGAAATTTATATCAATGGTAAATAGTATTCATGATTGTGGATGTCTTTTTCTATAAAAACCTATCACAGGTAGTGGGCATAATTCATGGTTGTGGATGTCTTTTACTATAAAAACCTATCACAGGTAGTGGGCCCAATTATTTTATTACGCATAAAATATATCACCTAATATAGTATTTTATGCGTAAGAAAATGTCGGACTCCGAAACAAAATATAGCAGCTATTAAGTGGATGTTTTAGCTGTTTCCCAAGCATCAAAAAAGAGGGCTAATATTTCAAAATAGTTACTGATCGCAATGCATTCGCAAAAAAGCGAAAAAAGATTTCTGCACTCGGATAGCGCGATGAGCATTGCAATTACACGATTTTGATTATAAAATAAAACATAATTTTTCTTCCAAAATTTATCACGTAGACGCGTTAAGTAGACACCGAGTTATGATTTTACAAGATAGCCTCGTTACAAAAATCGAAACAGCTCAAGAACAAGGCACAGAAATCCAAACCATAATGAACTTTTGAAAGTAAATCTTACAATGATTTCCTTCTGAACTCTTATGTAGTTTACAAGTTTGTTGATGGAAAAGAACTACCCCTTGTTGTTAAAAATATGCAGAACTACATTATACGAAACACTTATGAGCGTGGATACAACGCTTCTAAGCAAACAGGAGAGACACTAAAGCATCAATTCTATGTTATCTTCCTAAAGTGAAATGAAAAATAAATTGTTTCATTAACAATTGTATTCTGTGTATTTTGATTAATCGCAAGTATGGTAAATAAGATGGTCTACAACACTCAATTGAAACAGAAGCCATTCCTCTCAACACGTTTATCATATTGACCATTTGGGCCCATTCCATACCACAAATAACAACTACAAATAACAACATATTTTTACCGTCATTGACTCCTTCACTAAATTCTTTTGGCATCGTCCTACGAAATCAAAGGTGTTGCAGAAGTTATTTCAAAATAAGAAAATCAAACATACATATTTTGCAGTTCATCTCGTATTATTTTTGATCGTGGTACCTAATTCACTTTCATACAATTTCAAGATTATTGTAACACCGAAAAATTCTAACATTTCCCAATCACCACCGGGTTACCTTGAACTAATGGGCAAACAGAGCGTTAAAATTCAGTAATCGAAACAACTAAATCCAAATTTTTTATAGAAAGCCTATAAAAATGATGTAAGCACGTAAAAGAATTCCAGAAAATTATTAATTCAACGTTCCAATGAAGTATTCAAACAACTTCCTTCGAATTACTCTTAGGTACTAAAATGATGACCTCACAAGATCTCAAATACTTCATGAAGAAGTTCAATCTTTGTCAACAACTGTAATGAGTTCAGGAAATGAACAAAACAAAAAAATCCTAAAAGATCAAGATGAAAACAGAAGAAATTACAACCTTTGGCGAAAACCATCGTCTACTTTCAAACTTCATGATCTTGGAACCATCAAACTATTCAACTGGGGCCAGAACTCAAGCTGAAACCAAAATATTTAGATCCTTACAAGATGATGAAAATAAAATAGAACAACACTTGCAATATTCAAAAAAGTGTGGCTTTTTTGAAGGATCAACAAAAATCAGTAGTGATGATTATCTCAAATTGTGGACTAATGATGTTATTACCTGATGAACTAGTGAATTGGCATTTTCGTCCGAACTCTTTATATGAGATATTTTATTTTTACACTTTTTTCCAAAAAACTTTTTATCTTCAAGAATGACTTTAATCTTTTGCATTTCTTGTTACTTAATTTTTCTTTTAAATTTTTACACATATTGTGCAGTGTAGCTTAAATTTTGAATTTCTATAATAGTTAATATATACTCAATCATTTATTAATCAGCTTTTATGTATGTTCTTTCTTAATTTTGTTCTTATTTTCTTAATGTCTTTATTAATATTTTTGGATACATTATTATTTTGACGATACCTGTATTGGTCCACGTGAGATCAGATGATACTGTCGGAAAATCAGTTGTGGAGATTTTCTCGATGCACTATGACAGCGCCACCTACAAAATAGTACATAAGATCTGGAGGTGTAAGTCCTCAGAAATGCGTCTTTGTCTTCTTTAAAATTTTTTTTTACTTAATGGTTAGTATCGTTTTTCTTCTTAAAAAGAGCGTGGTTCATAAAAAAATTATGAGACCTATTTGATTTCGTGAACGTAATGTTAATCCTATGGAATTTCTGCTACCTTCCTCAAATCTATACTCTTTGAATGCAATAAAGTACATGCGAAAGAACAAAAAATAATGAGGATTTCTGAGGAATTACATTTCCTCCCCGATTTTTCAAAATTAGTTACAAGACTAAAAGTTAGTTAAGGTCTTGACTCTGTGATTATTTATTTAATTAATGTCTGAAATTTATTTTATAATGGATCTGATACATGCTGGTAGCAGAACCAATGGGACAAACTGAAGAATTAATGCACTGCAATAAATCAAAAATTTTACTTGTTAACTCTTTGTGACGACATTCCTTCATTATTTTACTATACAGCCATCTTTAAGTCAAGTTAAAAAAAGTCAATAAATTCAAAACTTCAATTGAAGATACGTAAGGATAGGACATAATACTTTATATCTATGAAAGAATATGAAAGATCGCTCGCCCTCGAATATCTCTTAACTCAACTGATTCTAGTTTATATTCAAAGAATAAAGCCTTAGCTTACCAAAAAAAAACTTATTCTGATTCAGGTCCTTCTCGATTATAACAGATTCGATTCCTATTACTCTGATCAGGAATCACTTCCAACTCATTTCAATATAATCGATTCATTACGAGGATTCACCTCAATCTACAACATTTATCAGCTAGTTGCTATCTTCTCCCTTCTCTTTCCTTTCAGTTCTATGTCGCTTATATATCATCATCTCTAATTCAGCTCTCTTTACTTTTTTTTTCATCTTCATCTAATTTATCTAAATCTAATTTACCTGAATGGAAAATATTTGTAATTGTATGCAATTCAAATCACCTAAAAGTCCTCTAGGTTAGTGAAAAAAAAAAATCGCAATTAACCCAACGTCACAACTTGTAAGATTCAGCAAAATTCAGATTTTTTTTTTTCTTTCGTATGATAATTTTTAAGTAGCATTTATTGAAGAAATGGTAAGAAAGATCTACTTTCTAGTATTCAAAAGTATAATAAGAGACTCTTGACTCAGTAAAAAACATGGAACGAAATTACAAGAATAAAAAACATTATTTTGTACAGTGTAGGGAAAGTTAGAAAAATGTGAATTGAATTCCCCAAAATATTAAACAGATTTTTTTTTCTCTCTATGGTCTGAGTTTGCAAAAGTTTCTTATTTTAAGTGATTTAATAATTTAGTTAGCCACTCGTACTTTACAAATAATTTTTTAGAAAAATTGAAATTTTCAAAATAAACCCAGCCCCGATGAAAACTGTTCTAGTTTTGCATAATTATGTTTCAAAATTTAGAATATTCTTAATTATTAATTATTGCAAGTTTGATTTTAAGTGAGCTCGAGTGAACAAAAACAAGGTCAACTTTCATATAGAGTTAAAATAGACTTTTTGTGTGAATATATGTTCTTGCTATATATAAAATACAATAAAATGAACAGTAATGAAAGCAGTAGCTACCATTTCATTACAAATTTACTTTTTAAAATATTAAATAAGATATAATTTTTAACTCAGTAAAATCTTTGCACATTATTTTCCAAAATTTTTGTAACATGACAAGCATACGAACTATCCAAGAACTATAATGCATAATTGTAATCGCTAATTAAAACATGAAGGTTAGCTTTTTCCGACTATAAATTTTTTACATTCCTCTCTGATTTTAATAATTAATATCTTACCTCTTTTTTTTTAGTTGTTGAGAACACCTAATGAATTATTTCCAGAGGTAAAGTCACGGACAAAAGAATCGAAAATTAATGTAACCATTTCCAATCTTTTAGAGAAGTTTAATGTATATAATGAACGCAGATATTCGTAACATTAAGAACAGAAAATGGTAAATGAACAGATTTATAAATGAGTGCAAATTTGTTCAGCTATATATATATATATATATATATATATATATAAAAGCCCAAAGAAAATTATAAAATTTACTAAACATAATTCTAAAATAAATACGTAATAAATTTTTTAAAAAGTCTGCCTTTCCAAAAAATAGTCATGCTTTTACTGAAATACTATTTTTTTTTAATGAAATACCATGAGTAGAGAGTATTTGTTCTGATGTAACAATTAAATACGGATTTTATTTTTCAGTAAACGCTTTTTAATCCGGTACTTTTAGCACCGCGATCATGTCGGATTATTGATCATCAATATAATTTTAACGGGGATATCAAAGAAAAATCACTCTAGGTAATATGCATTTAATATGTATGTGTAGAGTCATTCCGCCAAACATTTAATTAAAAACTTTTCGGGGTGACGGTCTTAATTAAATAGGCAAGCAGAATTCTTACCTGCATTTTTCTGGGGGGGGGACTTCTTATGAAGAAATTAAATCTATATATTCTTGGCTAAAAAATTCCAGACAAATAAGACTGGCGACACATGATTTGCATATGCAAAACATTTAGTTAATTTTTTGGGCGCACACATACACTACATATGACAGAATTACAGACACAATTACATGCTATTTTGAATAGACAATAATAGTACGCGCAAAATACTCCCTTACTGGAGTGTTACTAAAAGTCAAAAAGTTATTCAGTGGAATGTGGGAGGAGTTCCATGTAGGGAATGACCGTGGTACCCCAGTGGTCATGGTTTCGGTTTCGTGGCCGGCGGTTTTCGTTCAGTCTCGGGTTCAATCCTTGGCCGCTAAAGACCCGCCGTGTAGCCGGGGCTGATGCACATTAAATCTACCGGGGCCCAAAGTCCTCCCGTTGGCGTGGTGTGGAAGTTAAGAGAGGGGGGAGGTCCTAGCTGAGGTGTCGTCCTCGTCATTTGACCGAGATTCAAAATTACGAGGTCCGTTGCCATTTGCTCTCGTATTGCTTCTAGTGTGACGTTAATAAAAACTAAACTTAAAAACTAAAATCCATGAAGTAAGCAATTTAAGAATGTCTTAATAAAAACTCGAACACTGCCTCGATGAAAATTCTTAAAGTTCGAGTCTCTGAGGAGGTTTCAAAGTTCGTTCACAGCGAGAGTGAAATGTTACACAAGTTTTTCGAGCTTCAGGAATTCATTCACGAATGGCGCGATATGTTGACTTCCAATGGGTTTTTTGATAGGTCTGATGAAGGTGGCAAAATGAGTCCTGACTTCTACTTCTCGAATTCTTCATCGTTTCCCTGAATAAATCTTTACAGCTTTAGTCAAAAACCAATTAATTCTTTTTACATCATTATCACCAATTAGTACAACATCTCCTTTAATCGATGATCATTTACGAACTTTTAAATAATCTTTCAACAAACCGAAATATTCGCTTTGAAATCTGTTTCTTAGATCTTGACGTTCCTTCATCCTGTAAGCAAATCTTATTTCTAACTTCTTAGAATCAATTACATCGAAGTTTGGTACACCAACTTCTTTGATTTCCTGGAAGAACATTGACGAAGAGAGTGCTACTAAATCTTCTGGATCCTCTGATAAATAGGTTTCGATTCGGTAGATTTGGGATTATTGCTGCTATAAAGAAAGCTTTCTTGCAAATTGAACTTCAAGAATGTGACAGACTACTTTTGAGATTTCTTTGAAAAGTAAAAGTAGAAAATCAAATTGCACTTGTGATGATAAAAAAACAGCACAAAAAGTAATGCAATGACAGTTAAAGCAATTCTTGTCTCAGCCGACGCTTATTAGTTTTATTAGGGCTGTACAATATACTGTATGTATACAGTTGTAATAATGTGTAAACATGATATGTAATGCGTTTGAAAACAAGAAACATGGTACTGAAATGGAAACTTATAGTTTTTGTAATCACAGTTCGAAAATGCGAGCAGCGCTGTGTCGCAGGCAGACGGTCGAATTCAATAAACTCCCGAATCTCGGTACGAAAAAATACAAAAGCTAACGACTCGATTGGTCTTGGACTATAGAATACTGCTGAACCATCGAATGCTGGATTAAAGAGCGCTTACTGCATCTTTTTTTTAGTGTGATTTAACTAACTAAATTGAAGAAAAAAAAGTTTTTAATGAAAGAGAATTATTATTTTTTTTTATTTTTCAAAACTTTAAACAATATTAATTTTTATGTTTTTTTCTCCTGCATTAAATAAGTTCTGAAGTGCATTATAGAAAGAGTTAATAATATTTTAAATTTGCACGTGTTGGATTCTTCATATAAACATACCTCTACCTCATTTGTTAATGCCAGAATCGATGATTTTCATCATTTCACGTACTACATACTAAGCAAACAATTGTTTACAGAAAACGTAACGTGTAAAAGGAAATTCCTAATGCCGAAAATGAAATATTCTCTATTAATAAATAACTAATTTTTAGTTCTTTAAAATTTAGAAGTAACCATTTCGCAACAAGTATTTTAACTCGCAGAAAACAAAAAATAAGTATCATATAATTCTGTAAAGTTCATATCTAGTTTATAGTTAAGCTCTTGGATTCCTATTCAATAAATGCATTAAATAATGTTGCAAAACTTTTGGATACTTTAATACGTAGATGTAACATCAAGCTCTCAAAATATTCTGATTAACAATTCTAATTTTTTTTCGCAGACGATAATGAATAACGTTGAAAAAGCAGGTCAGTTCACTCATTAAATACCTTATTAATATTTAATTAGCTAATTAGTATGTCTTAGCGCTGATTAAGCAAGCTTTAACATACATGTAAGACGATATTAGTTGAATATAATTCACATAAATCATTTAATATAACATCATTAAGTTTCCAGACATAAAAAAAGCATTTTTTTCGTAATTAAAGATTGTAGAAAACATGTACTTCTGTTTAGTATTCAGAATATTAAAAATGATTTATGCTTACATTTTTTATATGGAAATATTGTTTGTGCCCATTTACAGGGAGAAATTTTTCGCTTCTTGAAATATTTTTAGTTAAAACTTTCCATGATGTAAATTTATTGACAAATTATTATGCGACAGTTTCAGCCAAAAAAAAAAAAAAAAAAGTTATATTCAGTTGGAAATTTAGCTCGCACATCGATCGCTTTCAATTAGTAGACGATCCTTGTTTATCAATAACATCCATAAAGTCAATTTGATTATAGATAAATATCTGAAGAAAGTAACATCATATAATATAAATGATTAGTAATCCAATTGTATTTTTAAACGTAAAACCTCACTTTTGAAATACCGTAATCAATAAGTATACAGACACATTTTCATCTAAAATGTTGTCCACATAATTTAAAAGTAATGCCATTTTTATTCAATCCTTCTTCATGCATTTGAGAATCTGTATATCTGTTATTTTGTATCAACGTATGTGGAATGTTATGTTGATCCAATGGGGTTTTAAACAATCCCTTTCATAAACCACGGGGGTGTTTCGAAACTCATGGGAAAAAATTTAAGAGATGATAGAAAACATCTAAAGAAGCAATTTTCACCGTACAATGCATAGGCGGAGAGCAAGCAACGTTAGACGGCGCTGTAATGGAAAGCATAAAGCACGAGTTTTTTTATGCATCGTCATTTCTACCGTGGATTTCAGGAGGCTATGACCTTCTTCTGATAAATGCATATCGCATTGCCTCCTGAAATCCTCGGTAGAAATGAAGTCGTTTGTACCAGCGCCATCTGTCGGCTATTTTTTGAATTTTTTTCCAATCTTAAAAAAAACACGCGACTTATCGATGCTAAACCTGCAAACCGTTTTTTATTTTGTTTAATTTTCTGGTTTTTATAAATTTTTAAAGTTTCTACGGACTTTTTGCTCTCCCTGTATATATGTGTGTGTGTGTGTAACATTATTCGAACAAAAGATTCATCTGAATTTCATAAAAAGAAGAATCCCATAGTAAAACCAAGTATTAACAGAATCTGTTAGTACTATAAAAGAAGTAGAGACTATGGTACAATTGTAGACTTTTAAATAAGTATTTTTAATTTCTGTGAATGTAAAAATGTTTTTAGAAACCTGTAAGAAAGGAAATTCGGTTTAAACAAGACGTAGAAACAATAAATTCGGAATATTTTTGATATTTATGCTAATTTCGCTGTTTATCAATAGAAGAAGATGTTTATCAATAGGTTTCCCATTTTTTTTTTTATTGAATAACAAACAACGTCCCTGTGTACCACTAAGTATCACACAGGGCTTACAGAAGTAAGTATAAAACACTATATTACAGTAGGCAAAAACAACAAAAACATGTGATTAAACAATGTACAAACAAAAATTAAGAAGGATTATAAATATCTTCAATATATTTGATAAAAAGAACAAAAGAACTTTTACTAGAAATTAAATTACTAAAATTTGGAGGCCAGTTAATGTTTAATTTTTTCAAAGCTAACTTAAGAATATTTCTCTGTGAGACAAATTTTGAACACAGAAACAGAATGTGCTCAATGTCCTCATCACCTCCGGCGCTGCAGTTGCAAATTGTACTCGAACTTAAATTGAATCTATTCAGGTATTTTTTAAAGTTACCGTGACCTCTCTCTCTCTCTCTCTGTTAGAAATTGCGTAATTTTAAAGCTAGTGAAGAAGTGATGATAAGACATTCTTATATTGACGTCTGGAAAAAATCTTTTCGTGATGCTTGCTGTATTTGATTTCATATATATTTCGTTCCATGATTTCAGGACACTTTCCCTCATAATCTTTTTAAAATAGGATTGAGGAATATTAACATTACGATCAATTTCCCGCTTCGTGGCAGTCTTTGCCAGAAAGTCAGCCCTTTCGTTGCCATAAATTAGGTTTCCCATTAGAAACACTTTTAAGAACAGAAGAATATTCCAATATTAATATGATATCCCGATTTCGCTAGAATATTGCGAAAAACACATTTTAATTTACTACATTTTTTTTTTATTTAGGTCAATCTTTTTCTGTAATAATCGTCTATGCTCCATATTAAGTCCACGTACTTTAATGCTAAATGAATTCTTAACTTTGTTCTTACTATACTGAAAAACTGAGTTTTTGTTAAATGTTTCTTAATTCAAGGATGCTGTGCGATAAACAGATATACATGTCGCAATAATAGAAATTTATATTTATGGTGCATCTTTCTACCTGTTGAATTTATCTCTGATTTTGTATCCTATATATAAATATCTGAAGAAAAGAATTTTATAATATGGTCAATTTTTAAACAAGAAACTAGTCCCTGTTCTTTACCATTAAAAGAAAAGAACCTTAATAAATGTATGCGAAACCTTTAGAACACACACAGGAAACTGGTTCTTATTCTCTTTTCCATTACAAGAAAAGCATTTTCATTAAAAACAAAAATTGTGCAATTTTCTTAAACATAGAATTAGTTCTTATTCTTTACTATTAATGGGAAAGAATCTTAATAAAAAAAATATGAAACCTTTAGACATAGAACTAGTTCTTATTCTGTACCTTTACAAGAAAAGAATTTTCGTAAAAAATATGTGAAACTTTTAAACATGTATATATAAAAAAGTTTACTTCTCCTAAAATGTAAAAAAATAAATGTGTTAGCTTATGATTTATGTGCCTTCAAAAACTTTTTTTTAATATTAAGCTAACATCAGAATAAATAAAAAAGAAGAGCGAAATCGTTTCTTCTTTTCAAACTTACTGTTAAAATTGAAAATATACAATAAATTATTGAATGTATTTCGCTCTGCCTCTCATTTAGTATCATTCCAAAAATATCACAAAGAATATATTCTTAGTGTTTCAGTTGCCATTTAAACAAAAAAATATCTATACATATTTGACAGCGGTTCCTTTTCTTTTATTTTTTAGCTTAATTTTGACTGAGCAATTGAAGGACATATTACAGTAAGATCTGTTTAATCTGTGCGTTCGGGACCACATCAATGTCGGATTTACGATTTTATCGTATTATTGAGTGTCGATATAGTCTTACAGGGTTATCAATGATAAATCACTTTAGTTAAAATTTAAACGAATGAAATTTGCATTTAATGTGTATTTGCGCAGATTCTAAACAGGTATACGAGGGCTATTCAGAAAGTAAGGAGTGTTTCCGTCTGACGTCGCTAGGCGTGCGCCAATCACTTATACTTTGGTGTCTGCGTGCTCGGCAACTCAGTCGGTGTCCAGCCATCACAACAGGAACATTTCTATGCTGCCCGTTTTTTCGATATTCAAATTTAAAATGTGCTCTGCAATTGAAAATTCCACCAGTTGGGAGGTGCGGTCTGTGATACTATTTTTATTGGCAAAAAAACCTAAAACCTATGGAAATTTATCGGCAAGTGTGTGAAGTGTACGGAAACAACGTAATGAATGAAAGTTCAATCCGGAAATGGTGCATTCATTTTAAAAATGGTCGAACTAACGATCACGATGAAGAGAAGAGTGGTCGCCCTAGCATTGTGACTGACGAACTGGTCGTTTAAGTCGATGAAAAGATTCGTGAAAACCACTGTTTCACAATAACGGATTTTTTGATTAGTTTTCCACAAGTTTCACGACTTTGTTGTTTGAAATTGTCTCACAAAAGCTAGGCTACCGCGAATTTTGTGCAAGATGAATGCCTAAATTGGCAGGCGGCAGAATTCTATGACGTAGGAATTTCAAAGCTTGTCCACCGCTATGATAAGTGCCTCAATTTGTTTGGTGACTATGAAGAAAAGTAAAATTTTAGTCGCTCTTTCTGATGTATGTAATGAATTTTTTTTTCTTGCACATAGTTTCTTTTTAATTCTAAAACGTTCCTTACTTTCTGAATAACCCTCGTGGATTGTATAAATATCCGACAAAATATTTCGTCACTCTTTCAACAATAAACATTGAAAATTAATACAGCGGAAATGCAGCCACTTAGAACGATAAAATAAAAAAGAACACAATGCTATAATTGTAATACTTAGTACTAGTAACATATTTTAATCAATAAATAAATCTTTATAACTAACAGGGGTGTTAGGAACACAGTTAAATCTTGCTTGGGATACATCTATCCGATCCTAGATGCTATAGATTAAATAAAATAAGTTACAGAGCTTCGTTATAACCAGTTATTTTATTGAATTTTCTACGCCATTTACAAAAGTAAAATAAAAATAATAAATTAAAAATAGAAAGTTCATGTATTTATTGAGCGAGCGACGTGGCGTCACTGACATTCCTCACTTTAATTTGCAATAACCACATATTTTTTACAGAATTAGAAATATTTTGTTTATAAATAATAAAGCAAGATAATATTTTAATAGTAAAATATTACAGAGAAATATTGCCATTTTCGTTTGAAAGGTTTAACGTATAAAATTTGATATTACAATGTAATAAAATATATTACAATCCTTTCGAAAATATGTCAAGCAAAGGTTATTTTCAACCCTTATTATACTCGTAGATATATGTCCCCATATAGTATTGTACTACGTTGAAAAGTATAAAGTTTAATTTATGGTTATAACGGAACTGTTAACTGTGTTTTGTCCTTTAACCATTTGGTAGAAGAAAGTTAAACTAAAAAGAAAAAACTTTTCATTCATCCAAGCTACGTGAAATAACAATGAATTTGAATTGTATAATTGTCTTAAACATCTGATTAATTTGACCTTATTTTCATTATTAATATATTTATAGTTATTATTCATTCCTGTTTACATACACTACGAAATCTATTGAAATATATTATGTTCACTTGTGGTTTAATGCGTTTAAATAATTTTCCATGATTTATTAATAGTTTCAATATTAGTTGTACTGAAGTGGCAAGGAGTATAAAAAATGATGAAAAATTTAAATATGAAAAACAGAAATATGCAGTTTTAAATTTTTTTTGTTTTTTAGTTTTGAAAATGTCGCGACGTCGAGATCTCAAAATGTGTCTATAAACAAAGCGCCTCTTCAATACTATTTTCAAGATAACACATCAATCAATAACTCCCGAGACTAACATTGAAAACAACATTTTTTTTGCAAATTTTTTTTTTATTCATCAACATAACACCTTTTGTTAATCACCTTTTAGGGTGATACAATCGTTCCAACGCTTTTCCAAATCTTTTTTTTTTTTTTTTTTTCGCAAGAAATCTTTTTTGTTGCGAGTAAATAGCGATAAACAGCTTTCTGAATCGTCGACTCGTTGCTGTTTTTGTTCCATCGAAAGCAATCGCGGCACCCACTTGGAAAAAACCTTTTTCTTGCTCAATTTTTCATGAAGGATAGTAAATACACTTCCATATGATATCTGTGTCATCTCAGCAATCTCACGGAGCTTCACTTTACGATCTTTCATTATAATTTTTGTCACTTCACTCACATTTTCCGGTGTAACGGCTTCCACAGGTCTACCCGAGCGTTCCGCATCATTTGTGTCGGTACGACCACGTTTAAACTCGGCAAACCACCGACAAATCGTTGCTTTTGATGGACAAGAGTCCGGGTAACATTTTTCAATCCATTGTTTCGCTTGCACGGTGTTTTTACCCATTAAAAAACAATGTTTTATCAGAACACGAAACTCGGTTTTTTCCATTTTTTAAACAAACTACAAAACGACTTTACTCCAACCTCGATAACTCAGCTGTTTCTGGTCCGATCGACTTAAGATTTTGACACGTTTCAAGCAAAGGTTAGTACTCTAGAAAGACCTGGTTACTGGTTTACTACGAGCGCCATCTCTGGGTTAGTCTCGGGAGTTATTGATTGATGTGTTATATCATTTTGTGTTAGGATATATCTTACTTTGTAAGTAACACTAAGCAATCATATTCCCACAGAATGCTGATGTATTTATATACTGGTGGACAATTGCTGTGGACGGATTACAAAAAGAACTTCAGCAAGAAAATTGAGTCAGCTGGAAGCCCAGCTTGATAAGGTATTGTTACTATACGGTTTGTACGTTAGAACAGAGGTCTTCAAACTGGGTTCCGCAAGATATCACTATTTGCTGAATCAAAGCACCAAAATTTTAGTAAAATTATAATAATTATGGAAGATTGAATTCTTAAAGGCAGTTTGCTTGTAAAAATAAGTATAAATAAATGTTTTAAGGATAAAATAAAATCTTAAATTTCCTAATAGTCACGTGCTTCAAATACATTAATTGAGACGCATTAGGTCACATATTAGCCTGCATTCTTTGGCTCAGGTGAAGAATCACCCTCTTAATTGGCCACTTATTTCACTATTTTCAAGATATGAAGTAAAATTGGCGCCAATCTTTTAAAAGTGAAATTTTGAGCAGAATTTGTTTTGAAAGATAATATAAAATGCTTTGGTAATTTGCATAAATTTTAGTAGAAGATGACGCTGATTCCGATAAAAATGTAAAAATAAGTTTGGTCAAACATTTAGCAGATCTGCAAAAAAACCTTTTTTGAATATTATTCATTTCTTGAATCCTGTTCAAAATGAAAAATTATCTTGCATCCAAAATCTTTCTCAAGACTGTGAATCCTCCAAACTCCCAATAAAAGAAGAAAATCTCCGAACTCCTAATAAAAGAAATAATTGAGTGTATATCAATTTTATTGATATATCAAATTGATATACACTCAATTGAAACTGAAATTTAGTTTTGATATTATGTATGTTTTGATTGACATTAGAAAAGAATATCCTGAAATTGCACGAAGGTTATTTGAAGGTAATGGTAAGTTCAAAGGGTTCCCTAAAGTTCAAAAGATTGAATACCTCTGCATTAGAACAAATAAAATTTAATGTTCTGGGAAATACAAAAGGTAAGGAAAAATCTTAAAAGAGAAAACTATTTATTAGATGCCGTGTACGGAAAAATGGAAAAATCCTTATAAACGACAATAGGCACCCTTGAGAAAGGTATCAATATGATACATATCTGCACTGGAGAACAATAGGAGGTGTGGATATTAAATAACGAGACTGACGCTGATATAGAAGAACGCATGCGCCAAACACCAGGGACCGACAGTTGTTTAATGTGAAGCTATCTCTTTCGAATGCACTGTCTCTCGCTTCCATAAGCAAATCCGTATAGCTGTAGCCTTCATTCGTATTAGAGATATTTTTTGTTTCGTTGAAAAAATGATAAGTGTAACAACAGAGGAACGAAATGTTGTGAACCTTCACATGAATCTTGGTAAAACGGCTACTGAAACATAATTTGTTGAAAGAAATGTATGGCAATGACTGTTTATTGCGGACACGCGTTTTTGTGTGGTTTAAGCGTTTTCAAGTTGACCGAGAAGACGTTGAAACAGTTCACTCCCGAGTCGACCTTCCACGTCAAAGACGGATGATAATATCGATAAAATCAGTAATCTGGTTCTATCTAGCCATTGGTTAAGTATTCGTGCGATTGCTGAGACTATAGGAATTGACAAAGAATCCGTACGCAATTTTTCATAACAATTTTAACATGCAAAAAGCGTGTACCAAAATTGTGTCTAAATTTCTCACGTTTGAACAACAAGAAGCTCGCTAAAATGTGTGTACTGATACTTTGAATGCTATTGAAAACAACTCAAACTTATGGGAAAGGATAATAACGTGTGACGAACTATGGTTTTTTACTTATGATCCTGAAACGAAGCTCCAATCCCTGCACTGGAAGAGCCCCTCTTCACCAAGAACCAAAAAAGCTCGAATGAGCAAATCAAAATTCAAAGTAAGGATGCTTGGTTTTTTTTCGATATTCATGGGATTGTGTACTTCACTGTATTCCTGAAGATCAAACTATTCATCAACATTGCTATTTTCATGTTCTTGCGAACTCCGTGAAAGAATAAGGAAAAAACGACCCGATTTGTCAAAGGAATTGACGAAGTATCCGCGAGACAAATTTTTTCACCAAGAAAATGCGCCTGCTCATTACGCATTGCATGTCAAAAGGTTTCTAGAGCAAGTACATCCTCCTTATTCACCCGATCTTGTGCCATGCGATTTCTACATGTTTCCTAAGGCGAAATTTGCATTAAAGGAACATATTTGAGTCTGTTGAAGCTGTGAAAAAGAAAGCGGAATGCGTCCTGAAGGAGATGACAGAAGAAGGCTTCCAACATTGTTTCGAACAATGGAAGATTAGCTTGGAACGTTGTAGGGATAGAGGAGGGGTGTATACATTGAAGATGATAATAAGTAAATATGTATGACATCAAAATAAAATATCTTACAGCCTCAGTCTCGTTATTTATTAGCGAAACATCGTGTTAAATTATCAAACATTTGAAAGAATTGAATTCGCCACAGATGTATTATATATAAAAGAAATAAATTTTCTGTTATTCTTGATGCAAAATTGAGGAGAAAAAAATAAATCATGAGAAATGTGATAGAAAAAAAAAATATTTCGGAATCATGTCGAATAATGCATTTTTTAATCTTGAATTTTACAGACTTTAATGCTCGTAAACATGATACGATGTATTTTATACGCTATGCGATAATAATTCTTTTTATAGAACATGTAACAAACGTGAAAATTTTCGAAAATATTTTTTATTACTTTTTTATCAAGGCCCATATATTTACGATTTCAAAAATGGTTTCATTTGTTTGTAGAGTAGCTTGAAACAAAGTTATGGCCCAAATTTTAAGTCGGAAACCTACTTTAAAGCGATCGGAAGTGGAATTTTTCCAAGACCGAAATTATGCCAGAGAAATGTAAACAATGCATTTAAACAGCTGTTTCTTTATTTTTAAACGATGAGAATGTACAATTTACTTTTTAAATACAGAATTTAGTTTAATTTGTTTATTTATTACAGTTGTAGGTGAACATGACAACTATTTTTTCACTTAATTCTGATTTATAGGTTTGCATTTTTTGGAAAACTGCGATTTTAATTTTTTTTTTATTACGAAAAAACTCATTTCTTAAAATGTGTTTCATACATTCTCACGAAATTTTACCACAATGTTCTGTACATCTCTAGGTATGTTGTGAACTTCAAACATAGCTTTTAAGCATATAACTATTTATTTTGAAGCTATTTTAAATTAAATAAAGTGATATATTTTAAAAATAAAGTGATATTATTTGTAAAATCATATGTTTATATAAAAAGTAAAATGGTATAACTCGGTAAGTTTAAGGGATATCTGCCTTTTTCTGCTCTCAACACAAATATTTGTAGTATATTAAATATATTATTGAAACAAAAAGTGAACTATGTTAATTAGAATTTGTTATATGAGCTTTAGCGTAAATGTCAGAATTTACTATATTTTAACCAAATATGACCAAAATTAAAAAAAAAATGTTCATTAAAAAGATTTTTGAATCAACCATTTTATAGACCATTGGAACTAAAAACATTATTGTTTCACAAAAATTTATTATTATTTTTTTTTTTTTTAAAAAAAAAAAAATAAAAAAAAAAAAAAAAAAAAAAAAAAAAAAAAAAAAAAAAAAAACAATACTAATTCAATATTTATCGCCCTTTCTCATTGTTTTCTCCGTTTATCTTTCTTTTTTCATTCCTGATATTATAAAAATACTACAACTAAATAAAAACAGCTCACTCCTTTTTTAAGAACTCGCGATAAATTTCGATCTCCTTTCCTGCAGCTATTAAGAGATGTGAGAATCTATTAATATACGAGTATAGTAGTAAAAACTGAAATAGTGCATTCCATTCTTAATGAATTTCATTCATATAATACAAATACGTAGCTAATTATTTATGTCCTTTTTATTCAATCTTTTTTTGTTTCTAAATCGTTAGAATTCATTCAAAAATAGCGAGTGTTTATTGTCACAAGTAAAGTGTTATATATAACCTGAAGGTAAAGAAAAAATAAATTTAAAAACATATTCCAGGCAGTTGAATTTCTTGAAAATTTAGAGATAGGTAAAAAACTTTCAAGTAAATTTAATATTATTTATTTTTCGTATTTATTCTTTAATGGGATATGATATTCTGCGAGTAGTTTTTTTTTTTCTTTCAAAACATTTTCTTACAATTTAGATATTTGTAAGGAAATGTTTATATTTTCCATATTTGAACGCAATTAAAGTATGCATTTTAGAAAAAAAAAACTTCAATTTCTAATAAACAATGACTGAAATTTTTTTATATATTTTTTTCAAAATATTTCAATATTTTAACATTCGAACTACTTCTATAAATTTGTAAAAATACATATTTTAAAATTGTTTTTTCCCATCAATTTCCTCACAATTCTGCTTGCTCGCGGTTGCCTAGTGGTAATGGTCGCGCACTCGCGGTCAACATTATTTTCGTCGTATCATGGGCATCTAAAGATCCGCCTTGTAGTGTCGCTAATGCACATTAAATGTGGTAGAGACCCTTCTATTGGCGTGATGGAAAAATTTGGAGAAGGAAGGCTAGCTCAGGTTCGGCCTCGTCACTTGATCATGGTTCAAAAATACGAGGTTCGTCACCACCTGCCCCAGTGTTGCTTCTCAGTGCTACGTTAATGAACAATTACACACACACCCTCGAAATTCAAATCTTTCTAGCTTATAAACCTTTCAATCTCGCTATCTGATTTATCCTACACATTACACTTCATTATAATATAATTCCCAAGTAGAGGCTCTCAAATCAAATACCGTCATATAGAATTCCCCAAGGTTATTCGAAAGGAAATACTCTTGAGAATTCCATTACAGAATATTGAGCTTGGGAAATGGAAAGGAATAAATCGTTGTTGTATTGTCTAGTGATATTTCTCCCTTTTTCAAAAAGTCCATAACTATGGCACTCTTCGCATCACAAAAAGTCGCCATAACTTTTTCATTCGACATGACCTCTTCACTTTCTAGAGGGAAGATTCACCGAAAGCAACCAATTGTTTCATTTGAGGCTCCTTTTCTGGTGTATAATGATGAATCCAGACCTCATCTACGATGACAATTCGACGCAAAACGTCTATAAAAACTCGACGATTTGGCCGCAAAAATCTACCAACTAAAAACTAACCTTTCAGTGACAAATCAGTGTGCAATGGCTCTTTTCAACAATGACGACAGAAGTTAAATTGCCTTAATACCTATTCCGAGAGAAAATCCTTTTTGGCTTAGTTGTTAAAAACACTGCAAATAATGACCGCGAGAGTTTTCTCCAGATGGACAGACTGAATCCCCTCTGTTACTCAAGGTCAACCGACCTTTTTCCCCTGGGTAGAAAAACCCTGTCCTAAAAAGGTGCAAAAATTAAAAGGGGGGTTTAAAGGTAACCCTAACTTTCCTCAGCAGTGCCATCTGTCGCCAAAAACAGGTACTTTTTGTAACCCCTTCCTATTCTTTGCAATTCGATTAAAGAGTTACTTTTGTTATTCCACCCAAGCCGCGAATTGTAAATACATTTGAAAGAGCTACTAACAATGCTAGAAAGCGCTAACAAAAAGAGCTACTAAATTTTAGTCTGATTCTTGTGAGTCTTGATTCCCAACTGGATTCTTAGAAATTAATCAAAGTAAATATATACAAAGACTCTACACTTCTTTTAAATCATGTTAAGTTGTTTACTTGTTTCTTAGATTAACAACGGTATCCAGGATTCGATTTTTCAAACTCGATGAATCAAACAGAAAATTAAATAATTATTTTAGTTTATAACTGGTTCTCGTGCGTATTTCTCTTTACTAATCAATGGGACTACTTTGATATGATGTGTGATATGAGAACCTACCTTGTGAACAAACCGTGATACGAGTATATGCAAATTAGTTCACTATTTAAAGAGAAGTGAAACAAATGGGAATGAAGAGAGATAGAGGAATTAGAGAGGGGCTGTAAAGCACTGTAGAGGCTCAAGCAAATGTAAGAAGATACTCAAAACGTGTCAGATTGAATCGTTTCCAGTTATTAGAAGTTTACTATTTAGTTCTCATGGAGAATTTATTTGTAAGTCATCCATGAGAGTCGAGCTAACTCTATGTGGCAAATCTGTGCTCACTCCAGGACTGTGAGGGGGTAAAATTGTATTATGCTTATTGTCGCTGGCTGGATTATTCTGGTGACAGAAGTGCTAGAGGTATTTTTATTATCTATCTTGGAAATCATTGGTCAAAATAATTGGCCGCAAATATTACAACTATCATTGCCCTTTAAGAGTAGTATATTGTTTTTTAAACTTCACCGAAAATAGCTAAAATAAAAATGGTTCGTAAATGATTCTATTCTTTATTTTCGTTTCCAAATTGGAAGTCACGAAATGAATTGCATCATAATTTACAACGTCAAAATTTCTTAATATTTAATTTGAATCATTTTCAGTAAATAATAAAATATTAGTTTTGAGATAAAATGATGTTACAATTTTTAAAATTATAGAAATAGTATAAATATGTAAAACACTTTCCTTCCATAGTTTTTAAATAATTTAAAAGTAGAACATTTTTCTGATAAAATTTGATCTTCTTACAAACATGATTCATTTAAAAGATGAAACCTTGTGATAAATTTCCATTGTGAGATTTTGCCCTCTGATGAAATTATTACACTGTATTGATCAAATTGAGAGATATACAGGACAGAAATGTCATTTTACATTAATTTTATACGATTTGTAAACTCAAAACAACCACATACTGATTCATACTTACACAGAATCCAGACCAATTGAATAAGACACGACATATGGATTATTTACAACTCACAAACACTGCGAAAATATAGCGTACAAGGTGTGGCTATTAAATAACGAAACTGTCTATGTGAAATATTTTATTTAGATAACATATATATTTAATTAATATCACCTTCAATATACACCCCCCCTCTATCCCTATAACACTCCAAGCGAATCTTCCATTGTTCGAAGCAGTGCTGGAAGTCTTCTGTCAACTCCTTCAGGACGTATACAGCTTTCTCTTTCATAGCTTTCGACGGACTCAAATCTTGTTCCTTTAATGCAAATTTCACCTTAGGAAACATGTAGGAGTCGTATGGCGCAAGATCCGACGAATAAGGTGGATGATCTCACACTGAGATGCTGTACTTGGCTTAGAAACTTCTTGACAGACTGTGTGGAAAAACTTGTCCTTCCACAATTCGGGTCTTTTTTTCCTTATTCTTTCACGGAACTCAGCGAGAACGTGAAGGTAGTGATATTGATTAATAATTTGACCTTCAAATACCCTGTGAAGGTACACAATCTCATAAATATCGAAAAAGAACATCATTACTTTGAATTTTGATTTGATTATTCGAGCTTCTTTGACTCTCGGTGAAGATGGGCACTTCCAGGGCATTTCGCTTCAGGATCATAAATATAAAATCACAATGTCACAAGTTATTATTCTTTCCAATAAGTTAGGGTAATTTTCAATGTCATTCAAAGTGTCAGTACAAACACTACAGTCTCAGCAATCGCACTAATGTTTGACCGACGGTCAAATCGAACCAGATTAGCGATTTTTTCGGTATTTTCATCCGTTTTTGACATGGAAGGACGACCCGGGAGTGAATCATCTTCGACGTCTTCTCGGCCATCTTGAAAAAACTTAAACCACTCAAAAACATATGCAAGCGATAAACATTCATTGTCATACACTTATTTTAATAAATTATAAGTCTCAGTAGCGGTTCTTTCAAGTTTCAAGTGGTATTTCACAACAATTCGTTGCTCTATATTTACACTTATCATTTTCCCCGGAGAAACAAAATATAAAAAATTCTAAAGCGAATGAAGGTTACTGCTATAAGGATTTGTTTTATAGAAGTGAGAGGTACTGCATTTGAAAGAGAAGACTTCACGCTAAACATCTGTTGGTCGCTGGCGTGTGGCGAATGCGTAGTTCTTTTGTAGCAGTTTCTGTCTCGTTAATTAATATCCACATCTTGCAAAAAAATAACAAAATCTATTGCCAGATATTTTAATATAGGCAGAAAAACTATTGCCAGATTCCTGAATGCTTTTCCAAGTGCACACATTGTAAATTAGCACAATTGTTATTCAGTTCACTGTCAAACATCTATCATTCACGTAAATATAACTAAATTTTAAGAAGTAGTTTACAAATTGAGAAACGTTCTCATCAAAATGCTCTTAAGATAAAATGTTTTAGAAATAAAGTTTTAAAAATTTGTGAGTATGGTGGTTGTAATTATTGCTTAAAAACGTTCAAAATAAATGTTTTAGGAGCTATTATAGGTTATTTTAGAAAAATTAAATTTTTTTTGACAAGCATAATTCAGATTATGTGGATTTTCTTGCAATGCTCTTTGTTTTCAATTCTTCTCAATTCAGTTTATAGTCAGTTTTGCAGATAAATTTAATATAATTTTGAAATTAATATGATCGTTTTTCACATAATAGGTGAAAAAAGTGACTAAAGTTTAAACGAAATAAATTTAGAATGTTTAAATACATAATGAAATGATGAAAATAATAGTAAATTTTAAAAATTCCAAGAGTTTGGAGCAATTTGGGAAAATAGCATGTATCTTATTTTTATATTCATTTTCCGGGTTAAGTTTTAACGAATTTAATAATGTGAGTTTTCCGAACAATATCATAGAAGTTTGAATATTTGTATGAATCCATTTTAAATCTGTGGATTATTTTTTAAAATCTTATCTTTACCTTTTATTCATTAAAATATTACTTAAATATTTAAGCGTATTCGAGATAAAATTACGTTATCGTTAAAAACGTATGCTAAAAATACGGTTAAAATGCATTGATGAATGTTTTAAACAAAGTTTCTCTAAGTATTTTCTGCAATTTATTCCTAAACTCTTACACAAAAGGGAATTACTAAAATGTATTTGTTGTCTTTAGTTCAGGGTTGTTTAAAATGTTGAAATTCACTTTCTGATGCATGTTTAACTCATTAACAAAGTACGATTCAAGAATTGTAATGAGTTTAGCTTTAGAATAAAGTTGTAAGTTAGAACACGAGTTTCTGTCAAAAATGACATTTTAGACGATGTCTGAAATCCTATAAAGGAAATTAATGTGTTCTGATTTTGCTACAAGTGGGAATTAATTTCTTATATAATTATTTCTCATTACAAGAAGAATGATGAAACATTTGTAAAGAGCTAACAATTAGGAATTTATAGAAATATAACAGTTGTTTCCAATCTTCTATTTGCTTTAATACCATATTATTAATTTTAAGAATGTAAAAGTAAGGGGATTAGAATTTTAGCAGTATGGTAAAACGTTACTTAAAAGAGATATGCAATAGAAAAAAAAAGTAAGCTACTTTTATCAGCATTTCATGCAGTCATATTCCCCATTTTACTTTATATGTCAGACAAATTAAAGTTTATGGAAAGTAAAACTATTTCCATTTTCAAGAACAAAAAGTTGTTTAAAATGAATAATAACTATTCATACATAAAGCAGTACGAGTTATTTGAATGCTTTATTCTAAACAATTACAAGCAGTAAGAAAATGTTATTCTTATAATAAAGAAATAAGTAATAAATTCTTAAAATAAGAAAAGTAATATCAATATTCTTTTGATTATTGTATAAATTTCGAAAAAAATATCAGCACTGATTGGCCTAAAATTTTCTAGTTCTAGTACTAAATTTATCATTTTTATGTTATAAATATTACTTTTTCTTACATGTGTCGATGTTAACCTGTAAAATTATATTCTACCAATTCTATAGGAGCAGACTGCTTTTATATACAGAGAAACAACAAGAAATTATCTAGATAGTTACGTGATACATTTGGTAATTACATTTATATATCAATGATTGATACTTTCTTTGACACGTTTTTGATGCATGAAAAACATGAAACTTCTCTCAAAAAGTAATTGATAGCAGCGGTTTTTTTTTCTATTTAAAAAAATTTACAACGTTCCGACAACCGTTCTCTCTTTTAACTGTGCCATCATTAGTAAATAATTAAAAAGTCAATAATAAATAAAATGAAACAATATAAAATTGTGTAACTTTAGTATGTTTTTGTCTTTTAAGACTATGTAATAATTGTGAATATTTTTAAATCTCTAGTTTTAGTATTATATTTTAAATATAGTTTTATTTTTATGTTGCTTCAGATAGGTAATTTATTATTAGCTTTCATACATTTTTATTTAAAAATTCTTTTGAATATCAATGATGTGTTTGCTTATATATCGATTATATTGATACACACACACACACACACACACACAATTGTGTGTGTGTGTGATAAAAATTCATAAAAAGCTTAATATTGCCGCAAAGCTTGCAAGCTTCAATGGTCCTGAGTTTAAGCGAACGTCTACAGAACTAGACTTCCAGGGTTCAAAATCCAGTGCTGACAACAATAAGAATTCTCGTTAAAGTCTTGTTTAATTACTTTCTTCTATAATTTCTATAATCTTCCACAATATTCTTAACTTTTCCAGAACAGTATTCTGGAGTATTCTCATGTAATATACAAACCCACATGTATTCTTAGTCAAGTGCAGTTGCTTAAGGTCTGTAAATAAATCTCGTTATTCAGATATCTAATGTGTGGTGAATTTAACTTGCTCATACATCTACATAAAATTTTGATGAAGGCACCATTTAAAACGACTACTACATCCTGGAATCGCATTTTGCCTTAAGAAGTATTTGGATGCTAAGTATTTCTCCTGAGTTCGGGCTCTATACTGCACCTCAAAGAGCAAATACATTAAAGCAGATGGCCACGGAAACTAAGTCTATGTTTATAACAACTTAAGTGCGACATGTCATTAATCCCTCTGTCTTTCACTGAGACTCAAACAAGTGGCTTAAGGAGTATGGCCAAGCAGCTAAATACAATAAATGGGATGAAAGTTTTTGTGCCTGTCAAACCTACCCTTTTTCTTGACGGAACAGCGTGAAAGTGGTTTGAGAGTAATGAAGAACTTTTAACTTCTTGGGACCAATTTAAACTGGAACTCACCAAAGCATTAGGTGACAGTAAACTGTTAAAGAAGAGTGCCGAAGAAGAGCAATTATACATTCAAAAAGGGCTGAGACTCTGTTAAGAAATGAATTCTCAAATTCCAGAGGATGAAAAGGTGTACCACATCATGAAGGGTATCGCGAAGGAATTTTATCAAGCTGTCCTGATTTAAAAAATTAACGATGATGGAAGAATTTGTAAAATGGTGTTGTCAGTACTTAGAAGACATGTAAGAGAGACGAGTTACCAGAAAAAAATTCGATCGCTAACCTAACTATGTCATCAATAACCGAAGAAACAAATCTGGTCACGTTATAATTCGGTAAACTGTCCGAGAGGAGTTCTAACGGGTACTTGCACCGAAAATGCAGGAGCACAATCATAATAGATTGAAGTCATTGTCCGGGAAGAGACGCAGGATTCTCTATCACCTCTCACTCGTGTGAACCTAGGGCAATCGACCTCTGGCAAACCACAGACAACAAACCTGTCTGTTTCGGTAGACTTTGACATGTTCTTCGTTACTACAGGAAGCGCAAGGCCATCTTTGACGCTTACAGAACCAACAGACGGAACGCTTCCGAACCAAGACTTATTGTGAAGGACCCAGCCGAATAACCAACAGAAATGCCTCACGAAGCCCATCTCGAAGCCGATCTCGCAACACACCATTTTAGGTCGCTATCAGCATATGGACGTTCTAGCTCTTCAACCAACCGACGCAATGAAGAAAACTAGGAACCGCGATCTTCCAAGGAGGTGCGGCCATCAAAGAAGAAAATCCTCCGTTCGCTGCGAAGATATCTGGAAATAATTTCAAAGCTATAGTCGGCAACCATCCAGTTAGGGCTCTAGTGGACTCCGGGGATTTCCTCTGTCGTTTCGAAAGCCATCTTTGAACAGCTATGTTCCCGTCCAAAGAAAAGATCCTCCTGAAAGTTGAGGATTGAAAATTACATCCAGCCCCTTGGTAAATCCATACTGCATCTAGACATTAACGGTCGAATCTAACCTTTTGAATTTATAGTATTACCAAATTGTAGTCAGGACATCATCCTTGGAAAGGATATTCTGGGCGCATCCCAAGCCGTGATAGACTGCGGGAAATCTGAACTGACATTCGAAGGCATTGTAAATGAAACTCCAAATCTTCGAACATGGACGTTATACGCTGTAGACGATTCCATTATTCCTGCTCATTCTATCCCCAAAACTCCTGTTGCCATTTCCATTGGAGATCCAAATATCAACATGATAGTGCAAAGAAATAAAATGTTATCCCTAGGAAAGGAAATTATGATACCGGCTTCCATAACAACATTGTGTAGTGACAAAGGTGAATCATGGGTTGCTAATGGACAAGTTGCTGCTCAGATTATTCTCAAGACTATGTTCGTAGGCAATGCATAAACGTTTGATGAGAACTGCGTGAGTACCATTGCTCTCGCCGAATATTACGCTACATTCCAGGCAAAACAGAGAAGCCAATAAGTCGAATTCTTAAGCATGTGAGCTCCTAATCTCACGCTGATGCAAAAAAGAGAGGCTTCTAAGAATATTCCAGAGAAGTTTTCGACGAATCTAGAAAACCCAAAGCTTTGAAAGGAAAAGTTAAACACCGCATAAATACCGGAATTTATGAAGCCATAACCCAAAGAATCTATAGAGTATCACCAAATGAGAGTCGTGTAATATAAGAAATTAAGAAGATGCTAGATAAGGGCACAATTCAGCCATCTGAGAGCCCTTGGTCGTCTCCAGTTCTCTTGCATAAGAAAAAGAAAGATGGAAGTTGGCGCATCTGCTTAGATTACCACCTCAATCGGATCATTAAAAGGATGTTTACTCCCTGCCATGTATAGACGATACACTAGACTTTAAAGGGTGTGACATTTTTCTCGATCACGGACCTCCGAGCCAGTTTCTGGCACAAATCTATGTACCATCTATATACTTTCTAAATTAATTTAGATGATGTTATTTTTGTCCAACGGCTGTTCTATTTACATTATTGATAATAATTAATAATATTACTGAAATAATTAAATTATTTCATAATTTGCGATAAGAATTACTTGAAAATGCATCATTTTCTTAATATTTAGCTTCCTCGTAATCTTATGTTCCCAAAAAATTTCTTTAAATGATTTCCCCCTTTTAATAACAAAACATTTATCAAATTTAATATTTTATTTTATTTTAAAGTTTTTGTATCAATTTACTAAATTTTTTTATCAAATAAAAGTACGTATTAAATTTGAAAGATGTAATTACTCAGTTTCGCGAATTTTTTTTTCTGATATATATTTTTAATGAATATTTTTTTAAAGTAATTAAAATATTTTTTATCGAAGAACTTATAATTCCCTAATAATGTATAAATGTGTGTGTATGTGTACAATGATCTCATATATAAATAATTTACTTTCCTAATTTTTCCCATTCTTTAACTCAAAAATAGAGTTCTTTCCCATTTTCTGATTCAATTTCAAATTATCCTTTATTTATTAGATAACGCATGCATGAAATCTGTTTAATCGATTTTCGCGAAGCTATTAATATGTCAGAAATAATCCCTACAAGACTGATAGATGGCATGAATATTCCTCAGTATCCCTTCATTTCATACCACGTGAAATGGAAAAATCTGTCCGTAGATATCCTTATCTTTGAAATGTAATGCAAGGTAAAATTCACGCTCTTCTGATATAGTTGAACGGCGGAGCTACGTCTACAGACTTTTTTTTTGCGTAATATATATATATATATATATATATATATAATGTATGCGCTCTGAGGTATTTGTAAGAGAATAATTTAAAGAAAATTTACGAATTTACGAAACATAAAATCCTGTATTTATTAAGTAACAAATACGTAATATATAGAAAATGATATATATTATTATAAATAAAATCTTATTTTTTTAAATTTATATAAAGAACAGGCAGTTAAGTATTTCTTATTTCTTTAAACAATTTTGAATTAATTTATCTCTTAATTATTACAATATTTTTTTGCAACTACAGATAATTTTCCCTTCGATAATTCTTCAAAAAATATGAGGTAAATGCCCCTGTGTTGATGCTACTAATTTGGAGTGAAATTTATGTTTGTTACATTTTAAAACGTTCCCTATAGATTATTGATATGACCTAGAATTTTTGGATAGCTGCCAATATCATTCTAGACTTTCGAATGCGTTATTACAATCAACAGAAGAACATTTGTTTGAATAAGACAAGACGCGACAAAATTATCTGTTTTGCCAGACTTCCATATTTATAAATGTATGGATAAGTTTCAGAGAGAAAAAAAAATATGATAATGTAAAGTTATATTAAAATTTCTTATTTATTTACTTTTTTACGATTTGTTATCCCTTATATAACCTAAACGTATTTTTTCCAAGATCCATTGAATTTTATTACAAAATTTAATTAAAAAAATGATATGCTGATTGTACTCAGATCGGAAAGATATTTTACAGTTTCATTTAAAGATTTCAGCAAATATTGTGATTTTATTGCTGTCTATATCCAATACATTCTAGTTACAGATGAAGTCATAAAAATTAATCAAAAAACGCGTGAAACAAAGTTTAGAAAATCTAATTTGTTTAAGTTAAAGTTGCAACTGTTTAGAGCATGTATTCATTCGCCAAAAAAATCATAAAGTATATAGGATGTAGAAACTTTTAAATAAATCTAGCATTTTATTATGATCACTGTTCAGAGTAGATATTTTATGTTCAATAATCTATTTTCTGTGAATTTAATATTTATAATCATTTAATATCAATCTTATTTCAAACAGAATCAATCCGTACAGATGGGGTAAGATCGCAGCATATGTTTATCATACGCCGCGAGTCAGTAACTTTCCCACTCCATTTCTTTGCCATTCTTTTAAAACCCTAATGAATACAATTGATGGGGTGAGTGGAATTTCATTAGCCAAATTACGCGCAACCCCTACTGCGTAATTTCGATTTCCTTTCCCTCAAACGCGCACCATGCCGATCCATTTCTTTCCGACCCCCTTAAAAAATTGACAAATTGACTCCCAGTAAACAACACAAATAACCCAAACATCTTCCGGGCTGGAACCAATCATTATGTCCGAAGCTCTAACACTTGTAACGTCGCGAAAGGCCATAAAAATTCTTCCACTTCAGCGTGGTAGAAAGTTAACGATAAAGCTTGAATAGTAAGTAAACAAAAAAGATGGTAATGGATAATAGAACGGAATCATAATAATAAAAAAAAGGAAGGGTTTGGAGACCGTATCCACTCCATCCCGCCCACCACCCCTTCGGGGCTATCGATTCCCCATTCAGATCACGTGACGTTTTTCTCATCGAAGACCTGTCCGCGCATTCCCGACCAAGTATCTGCAGTATAATGGCGGTCTTGTGGAGCTCTGCAGATCTCTGTGATGGGCTCCGCCATTTTGAGAATCTTTTAGGGAATGCATAAGTTTCAGAAATTCCTACGCAGTTTCTCTGCAGACGGAAGAAACCTTTACGAAATCCGGCGACAGTCGGTGATCATCTGAAAAACAAAAAACAAATACAACTCCCCCAAGTTCTCCAATTACTAAGGTGAGCCATGACAGATTTTCAACCATACTTAACACCCACGAACCTATTTCCCTCAAATCCTCGTAGTCTTTCTGTAGTTTTTTACAGTAGTAATTGTCTGTAAAGTATATAGTGATGCTATCTGGCAATATAAATGTTATTTATGTAAGAATCCGAAAATGACATCTGTTGTTGCGCTGTTAAGCGACGTAATTTGATGAATGTCACTGTGAGGATGAAAACAACATTCGGCTTTAAATTAAAGAGACTAGAAAATATTTGAAAAAAAATGATAATAATTAAATTTGGAATTTCTAAGCTTTTTTCCAAGTTTGTGACGTATTCGGAGGCAACAACTTGTTAGCTGTTTACTATGGCCGGAAAAGTTTAAAACTTTTTTATCCTCTCAAATTTAGTATACTAAGGCAGAGAAACGGTGCAAAATATCGAAATCTTAGTTGCGAGAGACTTAAGAAAGTCAACTGAACTTCAATATTAAGAATTAGTTAATTATAAAAATTTCTGGAAACTGATCGCCATTTTTAAGAACACTTTTTTTGTGATATATATTTGCTGCTTCCATTTTAAATTTCATAACAAAGCAATTAGAATCTGTTTTTATTTATATCAAAAAGACATTTTATTTTTTTAAAACCTGGATGAATTAAAATAGTATAACAAAATTAAGAATCATATTTTCCATTTCATTTACAAAAAAATAATTGTGAAAAGAATAATGTGTGTGTGATTTATTTTAATTACATTTCTCATATTTAATGAGAAAAATGTTTATGTGATATGGAGTTGAATATTTTTAATTTACAAAAGTTTCGATGCATAATTTCAAAATGCTTTAACTATTTTTTATATTTTTGAAAATGTAGTATTATAATGGTAAGTTTATAAAAAATGCATGAAATTCCAAAATATCTGAAATTTATGATGAATTTCAGCTTAATTTTCACATAACTTTCCTTTCAAATTATTGGGAATGAAAATAATGTGTTTGATATCGAATTGATCTATTATGATTTGCAAAAAAATTAGGCTTAGCACAATCTATTTTTTTGTATTTGGAACTCAACACAAATCGCATATTTCCCGTGAATTTAGCTCAAATTTTAATATTTTTTACTCAAATTTTAATATATTACAATACAAAACGAGCAATTTAAGCTTAAACCATTTCAAATATTAATAGAGTAAATTTCATGAAATAAATCTTTTTCTTTATTTTTTAGTAAATTTTAAAAGATCCATACCATAGTGCGATTTTTAATACATGATTTTTTCATAAACTGCTTCAATTGTTTTAATTTTACGCCGATAAATAGAATGCCATTATTGTACTTTTATTTTGTATTTAAATTTTAAAAATATTAAAGTATAAAGATGGTAAGTAATAATACGGTACTTGTAATACATGTTAAAGATGGCAAGTACAAGTATTTGGAAACTTTAAAATTTAAAATTCACTTCTAAAAATCTCATTAAATAAATCAGATGTTTTAATTGGATAATTCAAATCTGTGTATTTTTCAATTATAAAGTTATTGCTACATCAGAAGTCTTCAGATTTTTATTACAAAATCTACATTAATATGATAAACTAATAATGAATATAAAATATTACTGATATATCAAAACGATTGTTCATGGGTTCTTGAAATTTATCTTTGAAATTTCAAATGAAAAATTATATTTTGGTTCTTCTAATTCATTACTTGGATCTGAATGAAAGTTCGCGTAGTAATTAAATAGGAAACAGTAGGAGTATTTTTATGTGAAAATGTAGTGGTTTGTGTTGATGACTAAATTTAGCAAACTGATAAAACGCATGTCAAGAGTTTTATTGGTAATAAAAACGAAACTCTTAGGAGAGTAAACAACTTAATTCTAAATATTTTTATTCAGAATTAAAAGTTCACGCAGCCGAATAAGGAGGTAAGTTAATGTTCACCTACGTATCCTTTTGTCCTCTGATTCTTTTCGTTTTTGTTAAATGTTGATTATTTTGAGAATAAATTTGTACTTAATAAATTCAATCAATATTCAGAAATTCGAATCTTAAAACAGATTGTCAAACAGCCTATTCTTATGATGTTTGTAATCTAATTTTACCTTAATGTTTACTGACAGTTTCGTTAAGAAACATTTTTCTTTAAATTTCAAATTTAGCATCAAGCAAAAAGTTAAAACTTTGTTTGTATTTGGAAGTGTAAAACTCATTTAATCGTATGCTAATTTATTAAATAAATTCTAAATGAAAGTTTTTTCGTGGATACGCTACAAACCTCAATTTTAGTGATAACTTACTTGTTAGTGTACCAGAAATGCGCACTAGCTTCTTTGGTTTGGAGTGCATACTTATAACCTCTTTTGAAATCGTAACCCCGCCTCGTAACCGCTTTTAAAATCTATTATATTTTAAATCTAATAACGCTGTAAATTATTTTGTATTATTCTGAACAAACGTGGTCAATGCAGAATGTTAATTAAAGTTACTTTTAAACAAAAACTGTAAATAAGAAATTTAAAAAAAACCTTATATGTATACATAATCCTTTATTCTCTTTTCTTTCTTCTTATTCTTCCCTTTATCGATCTATTTTAAATTAAATTCATAAACAGAAACAGGGAATTACGAATTTTACAGTAATCTTCTTATATTTAGACTGTTGTATTAATCGAAATTCTATAAAATGAATTCGAAAGAATTAAGAAAGAACAATGAAGATTTCTACCTGTTTACTTTTTTACACCCATTTCGAAAGGATTTTTATAAGCATTTGAGTAATTGGTCAAAAGATATTAAGATCTCAAAAAATATCTAAAAATACTTATTGAAATCGGAGGGGAATACTCATTCAAATAAATCTTTTTATTTTGTATGTATTCTATCTGATGAATTATATTACAGTCCGAGAAACATAAATAGTTTATATTTGAGAAGGCAACGAAAAATATCATGGGGTTAGAGCATATGATGTTCAAGAATTCAAAATGGCTGAAAGATGGATACCTTCAGGTTGTCTTCGTCAAATGTCAAAGAGTCTGAACTAAATTTGGAACACATTTTCAGACAGAAATTTAAGACCAATTTTAATGAAAACTCGCGACATTACAAGCCATATATCAGTTAATTATACTATGTTTCTAAAATTTGAAAACATTCCATAAATGTGCAACTTTTTCTAGCAACATGTTACAAGAGGAAACTCATTATGTTTCACAGTATTGGAGACGAAATGTGGGACACGTTTTATACCACAAAAACAGATTTTATTCAGACAGAAATAAATAATATAAGAAATGAGATGCTCCCTTTAGGATAGAATATAATATTTTGTGTTGGAACATTTAAGGGCCTGAAAAAGTGTTCCGATTTTGGATCCTATTCTTTAAAATTACGTGAAAACAGTCGCCAGTTTGTAATATGTATCATGAAACAAATTAGCTTTAAGGTGTTCGTCTATCTTTTGACATTCTTTATAAAGTTTTAAACACTGACTTTTTAAATTTTTCTCTCCTTTTCTCTGATGATCACTTAACACTTGCCCAGGAAATGCCTTACGACTCTTATTTTTTTGTTTACTGCATGTAATGTATGAGATGGAATAAAAAAAATTGTTTCACCAAGAACTATATCCTTATTAAAATATTATTATGTTAATATTAAGATATTATTATTATTTATTACATAAAAAGTTTGAGATACTTTCCTAGTCATACGTACATTAAAATTAAATTTATATTGTGGATATGGAGAATACGTTAACAATTAAGATCTTCCTTTCTTTTACGTATTTAAATTAAAGAAGTTACAAGATAAAACAATACCTATTTTTTCCAACACTTTTTATTACCCTGCACAGTGCACCTCAATTTGGCACAAATCTTTTCATCAATTTTTCACGCATTTTCCCATAGGCTGGGACTTTCATATTTTGCACTCAAGCTCAGTTTGAATGAAAAACTACAAAAAGAAATTTTTAAGAAATTAAAAATCAAATTTTGCTAAAATGTTTTTGAAACTAAAGAACAAAAATTTAGAAAATATGAAAGATTTTTTTAAAAAAATGCCGAGTTTTGCACTTGCTCTATCTATCTAACTATATAACTTATGATTACGCTCAGAATTTCAGTTTTTAGTCAAATATTTTCAGCTAGATTGAAGAATCTTCCTTTTTTTTCTTATTTATGATGATGATCAATGTTATTTTCATTTAATGTTTTACTGGACTAGAAATAAATTATTTTCTTACTCTTTTTTTGCTTCTTATTGAAGTGTTAATTTCTTTTTTTATAATGAGATAAATACTTTTTTTAAGAAACTGTTGTTAAGGCTAAAGTATTTTAGGAATAATTATAAAGTATAAATCATTCCAAAACAAACAAAAAAGACTTAGGTACCTGTCGTTGAGATAACTTATAAAATATCTTGAAGCCATTACCGATAATTTACCCCGAAGTTATTGAATTTGTGTCCATTTCTAAATGGCTTCCACCCCCAAGGGGGGGGGTCAAAAAACAAGTTGAATTCTTAGGCTCATTGCTCCTGCTCTCTTGACGTAAGAGGTCGGATCGATATTTTGCTAAATATAGCCTCGTCTGAAGCGTAGGCGATGGAACTGAGAGAGAAGGCATCATGGGTCCAAGAGCCTGATGAGGGCTCTTCAAGACGAAAATTTAATGGGTCTTCTCTGTCACATCTAGGTACAATCTTGATCCACAAACACCACTGAAGTGGATGGATCCAGCGAGGGGTAAAGTACTTGCAATATCTTTTCGTGTTTTTGTCCTTAGTGACGACATTTTTATGATCGATGTATATGTTTATTTAAGGATGTGATATATATGAGTAGATATATTAACATGATCGATGTCTCGTATTGTCTCGCTAAGGGTTCATAAATGATTAATATATTTGTCTGGTGAGGATCGTATTTTTTGCGTCGTGGGAAACCAGTCGTTTGCAACAGGTTTGACTAACGCATTCTAAACGCTTTGACGTCACGTTATTCGTTATTTAACATATTTCAAGAATTTTAAAAAATGTAGAGCAATATAGACGAGTGAAAGGTTCTCTACTGCTTAAAAGGAATGTCCAAACTATGTTTTGAGGTATCAATAATTCTAAACGTATTTATTAAAAAGCAGATAAAAATACAAGTTTTATATTAAGCTTTCTTTTGTAAGTTCTTTATTTTAGAATCAAGAATTCTTAAGTTTAACGATATAACAAAACTCTCACAAAATTCTTAGAGGAAGTTATTGTGGTTAATAGCCAAAGTAATTTTAATTTTATAAGGCTTAGTATTAAAAATATTTTAATTAAAATTATAAACAAGGGATTGATAATCTTTATATATATATATAGTTTTTGCAAAGGCCATCACTCAAAAATGTAACTGAATCTGTATGACATTACTTACGAAAGATTAATATTTTCAACATTTTATTTATGAAATAAAACTTTTCACAGAAAATTAAAATTTAATTTAAGAAGATTCTATACCTAATGAAATATCTTATGTATTTTACTTACGTATTTTTTGTTCTTTTTTCAAATGAAAACTTTCAAAATATTCTTTCTTTTCAAAACTTTAGTATTTCACTCTGCTACATCAAAATAATTTTTTTTTCAAAAAATGGCCACTCTTAAAAAAGGCTTTTAACATGTTTAGTTCCTCATCTTTTAAAAGAACACATTTGTAAGATAATTTCATCTGAATTATAAATTGTTTAAATTTATTTTTAGTACCTCTTTAATAGAAAAGTCTCAGTGATCACTTTAAATCGTACTCAATCTCGTAAAAAAATTTTCATCTCATTGTAAGAATATGAATTAATGAATAAATTGAAGTTAAATATGTTCAAAATAAAAAATAAGGAATTTGAAATATTTTTAGGAAAAATTTTGGATGCAAAATATAATGGTACCACTAAAAGAACTTTTATTTTCTGAATAGAGAAGATAACTGAATTGTTTTGAGTAATTAACGGTAATGAAGAACAAAATTCATTAGATTCAGTTTATTTCGTTTGAATTATTTCAGACCTTTGACAATATTTTTAAACCATTTTTTTTTTAAAAAAAATTATCAATTTATATTTAATATCCTGATTTTTTTGGTGAAGTAAGATGCGAGAATACATCAACAGTTTTTCGATTTAAATCCACAGCATATAAAATATTTCGAACATAGGAGTACCAAAAATGTTAATAATTTTTTTATATAGGCATTTTTTTTTAAATATCTAACATATTTTTATTTTAATTTTCTTTTATTTTTTGATATTGATGCCTAGAATAACGATAATTTTTAACAAATTTTAGATTCAAGGAATTTTCTTTTTCTCTTCAGACATTTTGTGCGTGATTTTTTTTTAATTTTGAAATAGAGCCACATACTCGTTTTTGCATTTTCTTTTCGTAAAATAAAACACGAAACAATTTAAATGTGTATTAAATTATATATTATTCGTATATTGTAATAACATTAAATAATACTAATAGTAGACATAATGAAAGAAATAGCTAGCAATATAAATAAATAAAAGCACATCTGCTCTTGGAGCTTTTCCAGTCTATTTTTAAACAAATTTATTTAAACTGAAAAATATACGGAACAATTTAACTACCTCTCATTATCAACAGTTTACTCCAAAGAAAGTGTTATCAAATGCCTGAAAAATTGCATCGATTTACTGAATAAAGTACTACTCCTGCACTTGACCTTAAGAGTACTTACAACGTACTAAGACGTTGGCTCACGTCCAAGGATTCGATTTGGCTTTTCCAACCGACGTAGTGCGTGTGCGGGGAAATCCAATTGCCAGGAAACACTCGGCTGCAATCGAGATTCTCAATTTCCATTTTCTGTTTCACCTATAGCATTTGTAATGGATAAAAAAAATCATATAAAATGCCGAGACCATAGAATGGAGAATACCCAAAGCTTGCGCTAAGTGCAATATTTCATTCATGAAATAAATAATAGAATGAGAGTAAATGCTATGTAAATACTTTTTGGTAAAAAAGATATGAATGAATGACGTATAAAATGACACTTTTGTTGATTATTTCAATTCTGAAGATATGTATCAATTCAATCAATTCAATTTTAATAGTTAATGAAAAAAAATTAAGGAAACGTTAAAAAAGGGAATCAGATAAATAAAATAGATGTTTGAAGTTTAATATAAATGATAAATTAAATTAAGGTGTAAAAATAATAGCGTAACTTTTAAAATTGCTTCATTATTCGCACTGTGAATTTATTGTACAATTACGATAAAAAGCAACTTTTTCCGAATTGTAGTAAGTATATAATACAGTTCTCGACTTATATATATATATTGATTGGAAAAAACGCTTAAGAATTAAAGACATTATTATTTAGAGAACCATATTCGCATTATTGAGGACCATTACTAGTCAAAATGTGTAATACTAATTAAAAAGGAACAGACGGATTAAAAAAATCTTTTTAAATTGAATAATTAATATTTCAAATAACTTTTTTTATGTTTATTTCTTCTTAAGCTATTATCGTTTTAATAATCCGAGTGTTTCTATGATTTCATTCAGATTCCACAGTGCATAATATTACATTAGTATTAAAGTATATCAAACTAAAAGAAACAAAAATTAAACGTAGTAATTACTCGAAAACGTAGTAATTACTTATGTATTTCTCTTAATTTCAATACGAATTTTGCACTTTTCACAAATTGTAGAATTTTTCAAAATTGTTCGAGCAAACTCCATAGAACAATATTTAAAAACTTTTATTACTCATCATCAGCCGAAGAGAGTTGTACGATTCTGCCAAATGTTTTAATAAACCAATTTTTCTCAGTTCATTTAACTGATTAATGTAATAGGTATTTTCTCATAACGGACAGAATTTTTATTATTATCCTTAAAATTCAATTAAAATTATTACAGAATATGAATCAAAAATTTCCTATCATGCACAGTGTATCAGTTGATTGCTATTACCTAAATTTGGATAAAAGCTAATCATAACTCAAGTTTTCTTCGCATCCATTTCTAGCTTTTATGAAGCATAAAATTTGAATTAAATTGGTCAATGGATTACACAATATATTTAGTTAAAAGATTCTTGTTTGTAAATTATGTTGTTATATTCCCTTGAAATCTCTATTATTCACTTTTTTGTTCATTGTTCTGTACCCTGTCAAAATGTTATAAACTTACCTTCTATAACCAACTACTCTGTATAATTTGAACTGTTATGGACTTTTCTTTTGCTTTTGAATTTTTGTGAGCGTGAAATAAAAGATATGAATGTAATTTTTGTGAACGTGAACAATAATAATACTTTGTAATGCTTCCTTATTACCTAACTTCTTCTTCACCTTAAATTACAAATCTAAATTCTGAATCTTAAAACAGCCACTGGTCATGAGTCTAATCATTTTATTTATGCTATGAAGAGAAATGTTCTCTATCAGTTCACGGTCCCTCAACACGTTTAAAAACAAGTTGTTCATAAATAATAAATTTACCCGAAATTTGGGTCCGAGAAGACAGTAATTACGCCGAAGGTTCAACTTCTACAAGACAGAGTCAGATCTTTGTTACAGCAATATCAAATTAGATTCACAGGCCGCCCTATTCAATTTCTTCTCACTTCTGCTTCCACTCTAATATCTTCAACGTATCGTACGTGTACATCCATGCTTCACTGTTACTTCATTACTTCATAGATAAGGTTTCATTTGAATGGGTAGAAGTCTTTAATTTTTGTAATTTAAATTATAAAGAATCTCCCGAGTAATTAACAGAAGAACGCGGATAGCTCATCGTTACAGCTTCTGTTATTTCATTTTTCTTATTTGTTAAACCAGTAACTCTGTTTAAGCTTGACAACCCAAATCAATTGTTGATTCTTCAGCAAGCAAAATTTCAGATATAAATCCTATCTGTTCATTTTTTTTGCCGAGTGATGTAGGGATAGTTTTCTCAAAGGACTGTGTATAATGGTTCTAAGCCCTTTTCAAATGAGCCTGAAATAAAAAGCAAGATATTTCTTCGTAATTGTGTATCGTAAATAATGCTCAACTTACAAATTTTCGGTTTTTAAAAATGTTTTGTAACTCCCAAGGATTATTTCCTTCTCTGATAGCTCCATCATTAATCAGTATTTAAATAGTCACTAAGTTACAGTCAAACGCAGTGGCATAGCGACAAGGGGATATGGGAGCTGTAACCCCTAAACATAACTCAAATTTTAATGAAGTTTTAAAACTCAAATTTTTTATAACGATTTTTTTTTTCAGAAAATATTAATATTCGTAATCCCATACTCCTCATAAATATCATTTCCATTTCGGAAATAAACATATAAATTTGAAATTTATTTTAAGATATTAGTTGCAAATGGAGACATCCCCCCTCTCCCTTGAAAGATTTCTCGCTACGCCCTAGTGAAATGAATAGAATATTAGACAGTGAAGGTAACTAAATTATTTTATTCAGACCTCCGAATATTCAAAATCTAAATTGTTATATCTGTGGATAAAATCTTTCTACTCACTTCCGAATATAAAAATAAATATTAAAAGTGTGTTTTTAACTGTTGTTGACTGATCGGATTCGAGTCAATAATAGTGTTTTCTGAAAGGATCTGATTCACTGACTGTATTCAGATCCACATTAACTTCGAATCATGTACTTTTTATGAGCATGGGAACGAGTTGGACTGCTTCGGTAATAAGCTCTTATTTCTCTACCACTAACCTCACTATTACAGTGGTCTCCTTAGATCGTGGATCAATTCAACCCTTCATTCCTTCGGGGTCGATAAATGAGTACCAAGTTCGCTTGGGAAGTTTACTGAGGGTCCAGCGTCGAGCGAACCCCTCGGCCTGGACTCCAGGTCATAATTAGCATCCCAGGCCCAAAGGCTAGAGAATCGGAGGTAACCATCACATAATATGATGGGACTTCTTAACCCTTCTTCTAATAATTTAGTTATGATGGGACTTCTTAACTTGATGAGACTTTAACTTCAATATTAAATTACCCTAAATTTTATAAATATTACTTCATCAATCAAATTCATCACACTTCTATATTTCTATTTAATTTACATAAGACATGGTTCATTTATCAGACGAAGTTTTTCACGCAATTAATGTCATATGAAAGCCCAAAGTATAAGTTGAAAGGAAAATGCAAGACAGAACCCGGAACAGTTTCTTCCCTCTCCCCATCCGAATTCATAAGAAAATATTCGAATCAACTAGCTCTACGTTGTTTTTTCCTTTAATGAAAAAAAAAAGGTTTAATTTTATTATTTTACGGTTATTTTCACTATGTAAATGCAATGGAAATCAATATTCGATACACCACAGAAGTTTTATTATTTGACATTTGGATGTGATAGTTTCGAATAAGCTTAAACAGAGAAGTTGTTCTTTTTCAGTTTGCTGAGCGAAGGATTATGGCCCCGCGTCCCATTGACAGTACTCTGCTGCGGATTCGGAAGGGTTCCGAAGCCGCGGCAGAGTCCGGAGCCAGCATCATGCGAGCGGCGGGGGGATCTGAGTCCCCCAAACCGGAGCTACCCCCTGCGGAAGTGCCCTCTGTGGTCACAGCCGTCCTCGATTCCAATGCGACAGAGGCGGCCATTACGGAGGAGCCGCTGGGAGAGAAGATTATGCACGAGATTTCTGATAAAACACACGGTCAGTATGAATTTCTCATAAACACATAATTCTGTCTCTAATGTCATACATAATTCTGTTTGATTTGTTTGATTAACATTACACTACGACTATACAATCTGTTAATGGAAATGGACCTCATTCTTTGGAATTGATTAGTTGTTTGATAGTTAATTGTGTTGATAAAATCTTTAGAGATGAGTGGCCGTTGTGGCATAGTGATCATGGTCGCACTACCATGGACTCAATAAATAAAAAGATTTCTCATCTTAAAAATTAAATTGTAGGGATAGCGTTAAAAACGCGATCCCTGTTCAAGAATAATATTATTTGATATTGATTGTCATGACCAGTAGCCATTTGAATTAAAAATTAATTTAAATGAGATAGTGAAAAGTTCGCCAATGGGAACTAATTTTGGATCTGAAGCTGTATACACCTGAAATGACACAATTTCTTTTGGTGCTAAAGCTTTTCATGCACAATTTCGAGCATGCCACAAGGCCGCGGTATCTTAGAGGTCATGATCACAGACGCGGTTTTCGTCGAGTCATGAGTTCGAGTCTTGGTGCCATTAAAAATCTGACGTGTAACTTGGATTGATGCATGTTAAATCTGTTGAAGTTCAAAGTCTTCCCGTTGGCGGATCGAGGAAGTTAGTAGAAAGGATGTGTCATCTCAGGAGTCGTCCTCGCTACCGAGGATCAAAATTACGAGGTCCGTCATCAATATCCCTCGTGATGCTTCTAGTGAGACGTTAATAAAATCAATAAGTCAATCATTAAGGAAGAAATATTTAAAATTATGTAATATAAAATCTAGGAAAATATACATTATAATACCTTTTCAGAAAATTCTTAGATTTTAGGGAGGGACTTTGATTGATTGTTTATTGACATAGCTCTTAAAAGCAACACAAGGGCTGTTGGTGGCGGAATTTGCAACTTTGATTCACGATAAAGTAAAGAGGACGACATCTAAGTTGGCACACCAAGTCTTTGTGTAAATGTCCACCATCAAGTGTAAATCTCCATGCATTTACACCTTGCCAATATGAGGACTTGGGACCTTGACCAGATTAAATGTGCATCAGTTCCTCTACATGAAAGGTCTTTAGTGATGTCAGGACTGAAACGCACGGTTACACCAAAAACAATGGCGGCCGTAAATTTGCCATTATGGCCGTTAGTGTACCATCGACCTTATTATTTAGGAATATATCAATTGAGGAGGATGATTTGGAGTGTTATCTCATTTTTTAAACCTTCTCACCACATTCAGATTTGAATTTCGAGTAGACTGTGAAGTCTAATTGGATGTATTGGGTGTCAGTATTCATTAGTATAAAGCTGTTTTTGATGGACATGATTCGTCGAAGAATCGATTCAGCTAAAACTAGTCTCTATTCTACCCAGAATTGTATAAATTCCCCGATAGGCTTTGAAGTTTCTTCTTTTGACTTCTTTCCTTTATAATTAAGTTAAATAAAAATAAGTCTGATCGAAAAATTCAAGGACTTAATGTTTTCTTAACACATTCGTACGTTACATATGAAATTCAGGTTAGATAATTTATTTCATGTAAGAAATTTTGTACCAACATTAATGGAAGTGCTGCACTTTATCAACCTTTTTTTTTTGTCCTTTCATGATTTTTGGAAACATAAAAAAGTGGCTTGAAAGAATAACAGAATTTATAAAAATTCTGAGTAAAATTCAACAAAACTAAAGAAAAAAAAAAGAAAGGATAGGAAAAAAAAGACATTCGGGAACAGATCTTTGTTAATTTAAGTTAATATCTAAAATTTTTGAATGGCATAAATGTTGTTCAGAGAAATGATTTTCGATAGAAAATGACGCCATCAGGACAGAAAAGTCATCAACACCAGATACTAATTTTTAACTAGCGGAATTAGTTGCTCTTGTCCGAGAACATTTAAGAATAACTTTTTGAGAGATATCAGATGAAACTAGAAACTTTCAGAAGAAACTATATGGTTGGAATTAAAAAATTCACTGATGATTTGGGATACAAATGTGTAGTATCCAAATTTGTTACATGAGATTTGACCAATGTCCAAAAGAAATAGTGATTTGAAGCCTAAGAAGAATTGATCACACATATATAAGGTAAAAAGAATATTTTCAGAATTTCATTGCAAATAGTGATTTGGGATTCGGCTATGACATCGAAACCAAGCGACAATTAAGTCAATAAGGGGAACATATAACCCATGTCCATAAAAGCACGAATTAGCCGGTCAAAAGTTAAAACTACGATCGTTGTTTTTTTCTTCCGAATTTCTGAGATAAGCTGATCTTGAATTTGTATTTCCGCATGCAATAATTAAAGCTGAATTTGATATTAATGTTTTAGTAGCTTACAGAGAAAATGCACGAAGAAATCTGGCCTGAATGTGGAAAAAAACAACAAAACACTTTATCTGGATAGTTTAGTTTTTATTAACGTCGCACTAGAAGCAACACGAGGGTTATTGGTGACGGGCCTCGTAATTTTGAACCCCGGTTAAGTGACGAGGAAGACACTTGAGCTGGCACCCCCCTCCTCTCCTAACATGCACACCATGTCAACGGGAGGACTTTGGGCCCCGAACAGATTTAACGTGCATCAGCCCTGGCTACAAGGACGGTCTTTGGCGGCCAAGGATTGAACCCGCGACTGAACGAAAACCGCCAGCCGCGAGTCCACAACTTTGACCACTAGGCTACCGCGGTCCATTATACGGATAATGAACGTCCATAACAGCGCGGCAACAAGCTCTATTTATTTGAAGTTACGGTCACATGACATTTAGAATCATATGTCTAGCCAATCAGTTAATGTACTTCGCTGTTGCCAACTTTTGCTTTTTGCAGAAACTCTTTTAAATCTTTCACACACACATTCGTATATCATATTAACACGCATAAGTAAAAGATAAGCACTTGATTTAAAAGCATCACATAGTATATGAGAAATAACTTGTCTCGAAAAAAATTTAAAGAGAATCTAATGAAGGCCTATAATTATTTAATTATTAAACTTGAAGTTATATATGAAGGTTAAAAGTGCAACAACAAGTACGAAACAGATGTACTTTGAATTCAGCGGAAACAAGTGATTGCATCTGTCACGTGACCATCGTGAATTGTATGGCCATTTTTGGTTTGTATTGAACTGTCAATTGTTCCAGTTCCTCCATAATTACCGAACTGGAATCCGAAACACATTTTCCTTTCATAAAAATTGCTTATTATCACTGGAAAGGATATTTTCAGCGAGAGAATAGATTGGAAAAACTGCCAGAAGTACATTTAGCGGTACCGTAAAAAGTTTATCAAGCAGCTTTCGACAGTTACAAGAAAAAGACGTTAAAGCTACAGCAATGCAGAAGGATCGTATTTTGAAGACAAAAAATGATTGAAAGTGATGTTCAAATATATTTTCATTCAGACATAAATTCAGTTCCGGAACCTTTTGTTTCTACATCTTGTATAATTATCTGGTCTTTAATAAATTTAACTGACTGATCTTTTTCTCTGGAGCCTCTATCCAGTCTAGTCAGTTTTATGAATGATAAGCATATGTTGCTATCTAATTAATACTACTAGTTGTTGAGGGTTTAAATCTGGATTTTACCAAGAGCTCAATTTTTTTGTGAGGAAAATATTATGAACTTAACAATTTCACATACCATTGAAAATAACTGATGATGACCTAAAGGTAAGAAAATATCTTACCTTTCAATTTCGAATTTTTTTGCATAATCAGAACCATTAACACGTTAATATATATTGTCTTCGGTAGAGCAGAATTAGCTTAAGATTTCTTTTTATAGTTATGGTAACTGTAATCCTAATTATGTGTTTGACTTAAGAATGTAAGAGAATATGCTCAACCATACCATATATAACTAGAAAAATGATTACATCAATCCGTAGTAACTAAAAAAATGTTTAATTTTAGTCATTTTTGTTGTTTGTAACAGATTATAGTTTAAAGCCTTTTTCCTTTTTCAATAAAAATCATTTTGATCATAATAAATTTTGATCGTAATAATTTGATCATAATAAATTCATCATAATTTGAAACTTGACTTTTTTGTCCACAGCGTACTTTTAATCTTGATACATCCATCAAGATGATCAAGATAACATTTAAGAAGAATAAATTAAGAATAAGAAATAATTTTAAGAAGAATAA
>BMAW01064220.1:2295297-2352872 GCA_019974015.1 Nephila pilipes | reverse complement strand
TAAGAAGAATAAATTAAAAATAAGAAATAATTTTAAGAAGAATAAATATCAAGAATACATTATCAGGGAATCTTAAGAAACGTTGACATCTAGTCAGTTAACGATTTTAATTCTATGCGTATATCGTAGCACAAGTTTATATCCTTGATTCAAATACAAAAATTTTCTGTTACATTATTCAGAGGCGAATAACAGTTACTAAGTCCTTTTTTAAACTCATCTGAATATCAACCATCGTTAATATTCCAAAATCTTTCTTTGACTTAAGTATGGGACTCATGTTAATGAACACCTTCCTCTTGTAACTTTTTACGTGCACTTTCATGGCTTAAGGAAGTAAAAAGGATTAGTTTCATGTATTTGACTTAGAGTGAGACTGGGAAAATTATGAATAAAACAGACAATCATAATTTAAAGAATAGTTATGAAGATGTACCGCTGCCTCAATGGTTGAGAGTCTTCAGCATTTGTTTATCGGTTAGTACTGTTGAGGATGGAACAATTGGGGTAAGAAGAAATATTTCTATGGTTTTTCAGTCAGTTCTTTTATAATCTTAAAAATCCTCTCAGTCCTAAATTATTATAAACTTTTCAAAAAATTAATTAGTTTATATGGTTCTCATTTACAAACTTAAATTGTATTTTTGACAATCGGAAAGATGATTAGATTCATCACCTAATAACAAAAAAATCAAGGATAAGAAATGAAAACATCTTTACGAAAATCTTGGGGAAACATCCAAATAATCATGAATTTATTTTAATGGGGCTGAAAGTCAAAGAGATATTATCGAATCTTCTTTTATATCTCTTATATTTTACTGTTAAATACCATCTTTAAGGTTAAATTTTAAGTAACTGAAGAACGGAAGTTTTTAGAAAATTAAAATATCTGTTCCTTTAAATTCAGATTTCTTCGAAATGTCATAAGTCATCTTCTTAGTTCTCCCATACTTCGAGGTTTCACCAAGGCCTTATCTCCTAATGCAGCTTAACATGCCGTGTAATGTCAAATGATATACATCTCTAAGTAGAACAATATTTCGAGGGATTACTGGCGTACCAAAAGTCATATACCATGTTATCTATGATACTTGATGTTTAAAACTGACTTTTTTTAAACTAAATGTAATATGAATGAGTACTGTAATAGTTGATTCCTACAGTTCCTGTGTGGGGAATCATCCTCATACTTATCGGTATCGGACTGCTGCTGGTCTGCATCTGTTGCTGCTGCCTCCGACGATGGTGTAAGAGAAGAAAGAAGGACAAGAAGGGAGGGAAAGGCGGAGTCGATCTCAAAGGCATGGGGTTCCTTGGTGATGCCTACAAAGAGAAAGTGAGTAGACACATTCCAGTGAGATTCCTATTTCCTTCCACAAATAGAACGTCGAATTCAGTAGTACATTTTCGGTAACACATGTTTGTATTAAATATGGTACTTGTGTGCGAATCCCCATCGACCCTTTACACCAAACAACCAATAATGGAAAATTTGAAAATAAACACGGTTTTTGTCCAACTTTTTTATTTGTCATGACGACGTGACGTGACTTATTTTGTTATTTGCCCCGTGGTTTTGTGCAACCTATCTCAGCACTTATGCAAAGCACTATCAGCTGTTTTCATTAGATACTTTTTTCGTTTAAGCACACACACACATCTCAAAGTTAACCCTCTCTTTAACTTTGTAAATCCTAAGAAGACTATGGGGACTATCCGAATGGCGTAATAAAAAGAATTGGAAAACCCCGCACTACCACTTAAACTCACATATATTTATGTGGCACCGGATTTATAATTCACAGAGCCCTTTCACTGCTATCTTGAATGGAATTAGGGATTTGGGGCCACCGGAATTATTGGTTAAATTTCGGCTGACATTGCACTAACTTTCATAATCGACGGGAAACTGCCCCAACTTTCTTGATCGATGGAATTTATTCAAATTCCTTAAATATTTGGATATTTTCTCAAAATAAGTTCTTTTAACTTCTTAAGTAAAATTTTGGATGAAAAGAATAAAAGTATTCCGACCACATAAAAAAAAAAGCACCGATTTTCGTGGCTTTCTTTGTCCCCGTCTCTTCTTAATTTATTGTTGAAATTGATTGCTTTAATTCGAAGCAGTACTTAAAGATTGTAATGCTGTGTAATCGAATTGAAACTGTTAAATATGTAAATTGAAGCATGTTTCTAGTTTATTAAACAATACAGATGTTTTAAAAAAATTCTCCTCAAAATAGCTATCCAGTTTAAATTTAACATTATTATATGGAATTACTGCAACTGGAGATTAAGTCTTAGAATAAAAGTTTCGATGACAAAATTAGCTATCAGTATTTCAGAGAGTGAATTCGAGAAGAACGGGAGACATAACTCACTGGATCTAAGTTCCAAGAGCTACTGTTCTGGTTGGCCAAGCGGTTGAAAGAATGTTTGCTCGGCTGAAAATAGAATGCTCCTCCATTTCCAACCGAGTTAGAGTGAAATGTTCACTTTCCAAAGGTGTAGTTTAGGAATTTGGTTTTAAGAAACTTCATCTCTGATTAGACTAGCAATTTGAGGAGCCGAGCTTTGAAATTTAAAATTTATTCAACAAACAGAACATTAAAAAAAAATTTCGTACTTGTCACTAATCTATTAGATAATCCTTTTTATTCGCTGTATAGAGAATCATAACTTGAAAATAAGCTCATAAAACATTTGTTAAGAGAGAAAAAAAAATCTAAATACCTTTTTCTCTTTCTAAGACATATAAAGTTGTTCTATGTTAAAGTTCTGTAAAAAGTTGTTGAATATCAATTCAAAAGCATAACATTTACATTAAAGGGCAAAAGAACAGAAGGATTTCTTTTAAGATATGTTATTTTTGCAATAATCTCTTTGTGATAGCATAGAAAGTATGGTTTTGCTTCTCCTTAAAAATTTTGTTCTTTAATTATTTTCATTTAATCGGTATCTGGATGTTCAAAAGGACTTTCTTTTTCTAGGTTCAACCAGATGAAGAAGACCTACAAGACAACATGGAGGATAATGAGGGTGAGAAAGAAAGCGAAAAATCGGAAGAGAAACTTGGTAGACTCCAATACAAATTAGATTACGATTTCAATTCCAACAACGTAAGTAACCTTTTAATTACATTCTATTTATGGAGTTCTTATCAGATTGATGGCACGTTTCTCAAGAAAAGCGAGGAAATGCATACAATTTGACAAATTAATTCAGGAAAGGCATTTGTAATATATTTGAAAAATCGCAAGAATTCAAAAAAGGAAAACTTTACGGAAACGTTCATTTATGCGGAATAGTAGGAAAATGTGAAATATGGAGTTTATTATTATCAAATCCAAGGAATCTTCTTATCAACTGGGGCTTGGGGCGTTTCTTTATGTACCCGAACAAAAATAGTTTAAATATAGAATTTTGGTGTACAGTGGAGCTTCATTAATCCGTAATAATTAGGACCTCTGGGTTGTCTGGATGAAACAAAATAATCTATAAAATGACCCAAAGGACATAATTAAATACTCTACACAGTAAAAAGAACATGTATTTTGTAACAAGCAAAAAATGATAAATAATTACACAAAAGAGAATCCAAATCATTTTTTTAATTGCAGATGTATTAGATCGAAAAAAAATTGCTTAAAACGTTACGGTCCTGACTCTACACGCTCACTGGTTTGAAGAAACCATTAGTCTTTTGTCGTCTTTCTTTAGATTTAATTCCTTTAACAATTATTTGACGCAAATACCTCAAATATTTGTAACAACCACATATGGTTTTATTGTTGCTATCTTCAACATATTTTGTCATAAAATTCAAGCAGTCTTTAAAGGCTGTTCTGTTTCTAATTTCTGTTCTGATCTTTTGTTTTTAGTTTTTGTTCTTAACTTCTATTCATAGTTCCTGTTCTTAACATCTAATCATAGTTTCTGTTCTTAACATCTATTCATAGTTTCTGTACTTAACATCTATTCATAGTTTCTGTACTTCACATCTATTCTTCTGTTCTTAATATTTATTCTTAGTTTGTGTTTTTAACATCAATTATTCTATTCTTAATATCTATTCTGAACAAGAAATCAGGACGTCATCCGCGAACTAAAGAATAATATGAATTCCATAAAATGAAAAATAAGAATTATGACATCACAGACACTAGTCAAGATAGGAAACCTCGTAGCCTTGCATTTCTAACTCAACTTTTTATTTGTATTTAATAATAATGAATTTTTTAAAATACTGCCCGGATTAAACGACATCTGGTGTAACAGGGATTAACGAGGATTTACTGTGCTCATAGAATTTCACCTAATTGAAAGACATAAAAGAAAATTTTAACGGGACACAATAACTTTTTTTTATTCGTGCGTGAGTATCTTTTCTACGATACAAAAGAAGCCATTAGTAAAAATTAATATGGAAGGTAATTAAGATCAGAAAAAAATTAATTATTTGGACATTGAAGTGTTGTAGAAAAATTAATTAAAAAAAAAAAAAAAAAAAAAACCAGGAAGAAGAAGAAGAAAAAGAATGATTCCTTGATGCAGTCATTGAATCAAATACTTTCTCTTTGTCCAAAGATAAGATCTATAAAATTAAAAGGTTGCAGTATGCTGAAATATTTTAGTCTTCTCCTTTTTTTTCTTATCGTGATTAATATAATTATTCGCGATTTCTTATTTCAATGATTAGAAATTCGTTCAGAGCGTAAATTATGCATCGATATAAAAGTCTAGAAGAAAACTCTATGTGAAGATTCAATACAATTAAACCGTAAGAATTTTGCAAAGAATTTTCGCGTGGAATTCTGTACTTCATTAATTTCTGACCGAATGAAACCTGAATTCCTTCGGTCAGTAATGAATTCAGCGTGAAACCTGCTTATGTGTTTTTTTATGACGAAAAATTTGTATTATTTTACAGTTGGAAAGAATTTGTATGGAAATTTTACAGAAACGATTCTACCTGTTTACTAATATATTTTTAAATCTATTCCGAACTATATACGAGTGTAATATTTCAGAAGTTTTAGCTATAAGGTTGAATTCGTCTTGAATGTTAAATACACATTATCAAGTGAAGTATTCAAGTATATTTCAGTTGTATGTATCCTGAATGTTTGGTTGTTGTTTTCCAGTTGGCGGTTACTGTCATCCAGGCTGAGGACCTTCCCGGTCTGGATATGTCGGGTACGTCCGACCCCTACGTCAAGGTCTACCTACTTCCGGACAAAAAAAAGAAGCATGAAACAAAGGTGCACAGGAAGACGCTCAATCCTGTCTTCAATGAAACGTTTAATTTCAAGGTCAGTATACACAAATACCGTCGAAATGTTTCTCAAAATTTTCTCACTGCACTTAGTAGTGGGGAAAACACAAACACGAATTGTAATTTTTTTTCACAAATTGTAAGAAACCTGTGCTTTATGAAGGTTCAGTTTCAGTGATTTGGTTATTACAAAAGTTATAAATGTATTACTAAATTTTACTAGATACTTCAATAATGGTAAGCAGATTTTTGATCATTTAATCAATTGAATGGTGTATCCGAAAAAAATAATACGTATTTAATTAAATTACTCCAATCCATGTCAAAATCCAACAATATATGTATTCTTTGAAAAACCAAATTCTATCCTAAAAGAGGCTGGTCAGGAAAATAATTCATTTTGCTCTAACTGGTTATAATTATTTTTATTCTATTTAATAACTGACAAAGTGTATTGTTAAAGGGGCAATTTCTTTTGTTCTAGACAGTTATAATTTTTTTTATTCCACGGAATAACCCACGCTTTTTTTTTGGATGAAATGTGCTCGAATGCTCTATTTGGAAGTTTTCCAAGTCGTCTATGACTTGTCTGAATGGATTTAAGTATTCTTGATTCTGATTCGCACCTTTTTTTTTTTAAACTTCATGTTTAGTTACTGATATTTTAATTTTAAACCCATTTTTGTACTAAAAAAATCTGTGAATTTTTTAAATATATATTGATTTTTTATTTATCTTGAACATAATTTCTTGGATTAAAATATGTCAAGCAAGATTTACGTACTTTTTCTAAAATATGTCGTGCACTTTTTGAAACCGCTCTTTATAGTCAGATAATTTTTAAAACATTGTAATTATTTAATTCGTTCGTTTCACAACGGTAGTATTTTCATTTGATGATTTCACACATATTAAGTCATAATAAGCGATTATTGTGAATGCTATAACGTGTTCGTATCAAATGATGGTTACTGATTTAAATTGATACCGGAAACAATAACTCGATAACTCGAAGTTCATCTTAAAATCGACAAAATGTCATAAATTGTACGTTTATTTTTGTTCAATAACTTAATTTCTTTCCCTCAACTTGCTTTAAAAAAAAAAGCAAGCAAGAAACAAAATATGAAAGGAAAAATATGAATTCTTAATTTTTTAAAAAAAATATGAAATAATAAAAAAAATAATGGTAGAAAAATATTAAAGAAAATTTCACAATGCACGCAACTCCCCTTTATTATTACTTCCTTCTTCTGCTATTTTTAATCAGTCACAAAATAATAGTGTAATGAATAGATAGTTATACAAAAAAGAAAACCAAGGTATTTCTGTCAGGTCTATGAATAATCAACAGTTAGCCTTTAACTTATTGAACTTGTAGATTTAGAATTGAGGGTCAGAGTCACTAATCTTATGCAGCCCCTTCATAACAAAATTTGATCACTCCTTTACTTGTCAATTTATGCACTGTTTATTCGTGTATAACTTCTTCACTTTCACTCTCTAAAACGAACTAAACTACCAACCCTAGTATTGAATTTTCTTCCCTGATATATTCACTATATTTCACAAATTCCTGCATCACTCACTGGGAGAGATATTCAATTCAAACGACGTCACAAATGTCCCCAAAGTGTTAATTGAAGCGATAGAAACTTTTAGTTTCGCAGAATTATGAGTTAATTTAATTTTACCATTATGTTCAAAACATTTCCTATTAAATATTATATTTATTTGGCACAAAATCCTTTTCCATCTCTTGGTAAATTTTCTCTAACTCTTGAATATTTACAAGTACTCAAATTTCGGATGCCTTTGTGTTTTGCAGGTTCCATTTGCTGAAATAACATCCAAAACCTTGGTCTTTGCCATATTCGACTTCGATCGTTTTTCGAAACATGACCAGATTGGGGAAGTGAAAATCCCTCTGAACACCGTGGATCTGGCCCAGACGATTGAAGAATGGAAGGACCTAACCAGCGTAGAGGGAGAGCAAGGCCAGGTAAAGATTCTCGTGCGTGATTGGACCAGTGAGAATGACTGGCTTGCTTCGTTGGATGGGTGCTTGTAGGAAGATTATTTGCCTGATTGAAAATCTTAATACATACAATTTAATTATTTTTTTTTTGTTTGAGAAGAATTCTATCAAAACTTATTGATTCATCATTATGCACATTTGTAGATGAATGAAATTTGATATGAGAGTGATATGCATATATACGAAGTTTTAGATGAAAGTAATATTCATAAGAAATGTGAAAGTGTTAAAATTGTAGGCACATAGAGTTTTCCGTAACAGTAAAATATTTATTACTCGTCTGGCTTCCTGTCTTCAAAATCTTTATCAATATTAAATCGAATATGTTTTTAGAGTTAGATCACTTGTTCCCAAAGTGTGCGCCATGGCGTCGTGGGGGCAAGCGTCGCCTTCACTGGGTCACAGTTGTAAGTTAACAAAAAATAGGGTGTCATGAGAAAACTTCAATTCAAAAAGGACGCTATGAGTTGAAAAATTTGGAAACCGTTGGGTTAGATAATGAAACAAACTGCAGAAAGAATGAAAAAAGACACTGACTTAAAAGAAGATTAGAGTTAAAAAATCTCTCCAATTTTAAGCTTGAATGCTCTCGTCTTTATTACTTGAGACAATGTTTCAAAAAAACACTTTTTACGCTTTCTATCCACAAATACAGCAAATTAAAATATTTTACTTTGAACAATTCTGAGATAAGTATTTATCGAAATCTGTGAAGTTGCAACGGGGTAGCTCATTACGCCGAACCAATAATTCCTGACCTTGGTCGGGTCGGAAAGGTCACTAGTGCCAACAACCTTTGGCACCCATCCAAATTCTAGACCAAGCACAAGGTCATCTGAAATGAGAAATGATTCTCATAAGGAATACATGAGACATTATCAGGAAACCAAAAAGTAAAAATAATTAATCAACAAAGTTTTATGTCTTCAAAAACAGCTGAATTTTTTTTTCAAGAGTTTTGTGATTTCGAGGTTGAAATTAAAATGAACAAGTGGTAGAATTTATTAAAAAGAAAGTATTTTCATAGTGTACTTACAACTTGAAATAAAAGGTACTGTGGTAAACGCAATAGACGTGATTTTTTTGAGAAATCAAAAATTTTCGTATCTTGTAATCTATATATGGATTGTGTTTGCAGCATAATGATTGATGGATCAATAAGTTTGATTTTGTAAATAAGTTTTTCGTGTAAGTATTTCCTAGAGAATGAGAGGAGAATTGTATAAAAATTTGTTAAAAAAATAATCTTAGTTTAATTAACTAGGAAAAATTTTTTTTTCCCTAACATTTAATAAACTGCATATAATCAGTTATTATAAATTAAAAGGAAGGTACTCAAATTTACTAAAGATTGTACTGCCCCATTGGTATATATAATAAAATAATAAACTCCATGTACATAATTCAAATTAATTCACTATAGCTCATTTTTTATATTTAATATATTTCTACATTATTAAAAATCGATAAAAATTATTTTTACAAAAGAGAAATAAAAATGAAGAAAAACACATAATAAAATTCTGCTAAGTTAATTTTTTTAAAAAATGAAAAATAAAGAAAAAAACTAAGACTAATATTCTTATATAAGAAACCAAAGGTCTGATTTTAAATAATGTAGTATTTATATATAAACGTTTTTATGAATTTTATGATGAAATAATTCCTATAAGCATGAATTACCTCTTTTCATGATTCATATGGAATAAATTTATGAAACATTTATTTAAACTAAATACAAATATTTTAAGTTATTATTAAAGACGTTGTTAGAGTAGTTTAAAAAAGAAATTAAAATGAGTAAATGCCAATTTTTCATCTGTTTCTTGTATGAATGAGACATTGTGATGTATAAAATTTATATTTTATATCTATGTATTGAAATATAATCATGCTTTTTATAAATGTGTTTCAGATTTTGAAAATAGATAACTTTATTTTTATATGGAAGTAGACATTTGGCGCGATACTATAAGTTTAGATTTAGTAGCAGTAGTACTTCTAGATATGAATTGTAGATCTTTATTAGGCAGGGTTGTATTGTAGGCAGGTATTATTATACCAACTACGCTAACAAAGTAGTCAAACAAAAATTCCGAACTCCTTTCCTTTTTCAATAGGGCTTTAGTTAACGCTTATTTTTTTTTAGCTTACCGAAAAGTCCCTTTGTTCATTAAAAACACCCTTCACCCAATTCAAAGATTATATTTTGGTTATTTTAAGCTTTCAGTTCATAGTCGCAGCAAATTCTTTAGTTCGCGCCTGCACCGTAGCTAAGCCTTTTTTCAGTTTTTCGTTCTTAGCTTTATAATTTTGATTCCCCTCCAACATAAAACAATCAACAATGCTTTAATTTCTTATGATTTTATGAATTGATTTGTATAATTTCTCTTCCTCAAAAAAATTCCTGCTGTTTTTGCCATTTCGTCAACCTTCATTGGACGTAATTGTTGTTCTGAATTCCACGTCATGGTGTCTTCGCCATGTTTGTAAGTATACATCCGTAATGGCTGGATATGTGTATGTTGTTGTTTGGTGGCGTTTGTTGTCTGTGGTTTGTGCATTTGTTAATCGTTTTGTGCTGAATATTCGTCGTTGCTTGCTTCGCTCGCGTTCTATCATTTTTTAATTTTTAATAATTTAATTTTGATTTTGCACTTTGTTTTTAATTCGCTCTGTTTGCTTCTTTCGTGTGTTTAGTAATGGAAAAAAAATATTGCTTGAAAAATACGTACATTCAGGAGCGTTATAAAGTAGCATTCGCGTGTGTATTAGGTATGTTTTAATCAACTTTAGTGTAGTGCGTTATTTAAGTGTATTAATTATGTAGTCACAAAGGAACAATCTTCTCGTCTCTGTCCGAAATTGTTTTTCTGTTAAAGCTAAATTTTTCACAATAGACTTGGCTTACACTACTATACATACAGGACAAGAAGCAAAACAGGACATACTTTGCAGCTAAATTAAAGATGAAAATAGGCACAGAAAATCTAATTACGATGCGTAGACAAAATATTTGTAGGCAATCTGCCAACACTACAATTTCCTAAAACAAAAAAAATCGCAGACAACGTAGTCGGAGCTCATTCATTGATCAACGAAATTCTTGATGCTCTTAAAGTGATATTGTTAGTTGGAGAATAAAATCGTTCAAAATTTGAGATTTGGATTTTTCATTATATTACAAAAAGAAATGAGATTAATTTATTAAAAAAAATTGTCGATATATCACGTTTAAAAAAGGTGGCTTAAACATTTAGGCTCTCTATAAGAAATATTCCCGAATTATTCACCAATATAAAAAAAAAAAAGTACAAATGAGATAGTTATTTTTTTAATTTGTTATTCCTTTAAATTCTAATCTTAAAAATTTAATTAAATCTAAATTAAAAGTTTTTACTTACTTTAATCCTCCTCATACCTAAAATGGAACTTAATATATTAAATTAAAAATTGTACTCAGCAATGCGTTGCGAAAAGCATATTTCGCCATCGAAGGTGCTAACTTTTAAAAATAATTATATTATTGTTTTAAATATAAAAATTAAAGCAAACGATAAAATATATTATGGTGGAAAATAATATTTTTTTCAAAAATTAAAATTAAAGCAAACGATAAATTATTAAACTGGATATATTTTAAACTAAATGCAATTATTGCTACCGTAGAATTATTTAATTTTTATGTATGTATTATTTCAAACCAAAAAAAAAAAATTAAGAAATTTATTGTGACATATTTTTGAAAATTAAGTGAAATCAGGCATCAAACATAGAGGCAAAAGTTTTTATGATAAAAGTTTTATGACATATTTTTAAAAATTAAGTTCACTCCTGGTGAAATCAGACATCAAACATAGACGGAAAAACTTTTACGTAAGTGATAGGGTGACCATTCTGTCGTTGACTAAAAACCAATAGCCCATTTCATGTCTAAAAATTTTATTATAAAATGTCTCTTTAGAAAAGAAGTTATTTATTTGCAATTTATAATGGTTTAAGGAGGCAAATAACATTTCAATTTTAACATGTTAGCCAATTTTTCACATCACACTGCTTCATCAATTCTTTTTTTCGTCTGATGATTTTTATTCCACTTTATTTATTTATTTTTTTTGGTACATGAAACTGTATTTGTTACCCAAGGAAACAAAATCCATACCATAACGATTTCGAATTCTTATGCTATACTTACTACGGAATCAATGAGTTTATTATCAATATATTAATCCTTCGCCTCACAAAAGCAACGATTATTTTCGTTGAATTGAATGTTACTACAGCAGGGTTTTTTTTTCAGTCTTAAACTTTTATTAAAATAAAACATTTTAAGAATATAATTACGGAGAAATTTTACACACTTTAGTGCTAAGACTCTTGATAATAATTTAACTTACTAAAATCATAAAACTTTATTTTAAAAAATGCAATATGAATTTTAAATTCATGAAAAATATAACCTTTAAAATGTTGTCAGATGAAAAACAATTAGTATAAAATTAATATAAGAGATAATAAAGCAAATAATATTTTAAATGTTCTCATTAAATGGAGAAAATCGTGGTATACTGAAGAAATATGAATTAATCGATAGAGACACGAAGAAAAGTAATAAATCCTAGTTATTAATTATAAATATTCTCACTAAACGAATTGCTTTTTTATTATAAGTATCTTGACCCTTCTTTTCGATTAGGATTAGAAATCCCGGAATGAACGCAATGCAATAAATCATAGTTTCATTTGAGTAAAACTTATGAATGAAATAAACTGTGCACAGCCATTTTTCTCAATCGATTTATCGATTTCTGTAAAATGTAGGTCACCTACCACATCACCAATTCTGTGACCAGTAAGCATGGGTATTTTGTTATTCAAACCGATTTGTAAAAGTATTTTAGAATAATTTATGTTTCAGTTTTACTTATTCAAAACAGCACGCTTGGATGCATATTTCACTATACATGATCGTTGTAAGGTAAATGTTGGAAACACACATCGAATTTAGGATTTGAAATTTAAAAAATTGAAAACATTTTTCTTAATTTAATACGCTTATTAATTCATTGGAAATCTCCCAAAATCTTACAACGCGTATTTTAAATATTATGATCGTTTAAAAAAGAAATTGATTAATAAAATACTTTGTAGTAAGAATTGTGAGCCTTTTTACAATAATTATCAATACAAGCTGTGGAAAAACAACTTAAAGATGATTTTCATTATTTATTTTTTTCAATTACTTATATTCTGAACCTCAATATAGTTTTTATTATTTTGTTTTGGATTTCAACTTTACGTTAGGAAGTGATCTTACAAGCTTAAACAAACGTTAAACTGTGCTGTCCTGATACCGTTAACACGCGGTCGCGAGATTTATAGTTATCAAACTGCGGGATCAATGAACCGCGAGTTAAAGTATCAATATAAATTGAGCTAAAATTTGAGGAGAAATCCAACAGATATTTGCCACGATTGGTGCTTTCTGCCGTCCCGTTTCTTTATCATTATCAACGTCAGAAACAAGCGGAGTTTAACCACATTTTTTAACCATCCACGTGGAGTAGACTTAAGTAGATTAAGTTCTCTGGATATTTCTGCTTGTCTTTTCCCTTTTAGATTTCGTTCGATAACAATGAATATTTTCTGGATCGTATAAGCCTTTTATTCATATTTACGGTCTTTCGATATAATTTTGAATTATTACGGAAATCACTTATACTAGAGAAAGTCTTTGCAACTCTTGAAATTTGACCAATAGAAGGTAGTTGAACGTGTAGCACTGACCGCGAGATTTTAAAAGCACTCTTTTACAAAAAAAAAAAAAAAAAAAAAAAAAAAAAAAAAATTACTGGACATTTCACTTCTTGAGAAATAGTGATTCATATACAAAGGTAGTTACATAAAAACTGAGAGTTTAATCATAAAAAAAAAAATCAAGAAATATATTTACAGCAAAAAATAAATTACTCTTTTTCAAAAAATATCTTTCCTCAACGGTCCCATCGTTGAAGTCATTTTTCAAAACAAGTAGAGAAGCTATTTTTTGGTTGCTGTTTCAATTAACCCTACACTGCTGAAATACCATCTGAATCTGTTTCAAATTTTCTGCCACGGAGCTTCTCCTTCAATATCGGAAACAGCCAGACATCGCATGGTGCGAGATCTGGGCTACAAGAGAGATGTGGCATGATTTTAATATTGCATTTATTAAGATATTGCAAACAGAAGTAGCGACATGAGGTCGAGCATTATCGTGATGTAATGTTCAATATATCATGATAATGCTTGATCATGACGTTCATGACGCTTTCTCGATATATGTTGTCGAAAAATATTCAAAACTGAAATATAATATTCACCATACACAGTAGTTTTTGGAGACGCAACAGGATGATAGATTGTACCTTTATGATCAGATAAATAATTACTATGATTTTCCCAGCACATATGGTTTGCAGGATTTTTTTCGGAGGAGGAGAATCAGTGTTTTTTCATACACTTGTTGCGGACCTGGTAAGATGATCAAAATATGTATACAAGTATCATCATCTGTTATTATAATTCTTTGAGGAATTCGGATAATTTTGAAGCACCTGTTTCCACTCACAACATTGGTGGATTCTTGTTTGCATTCGTTCTTAACTAAAGTGACGAGGACCCATCTGGAACAACACATGGTGAAGCTGTAAATTGTTGCGTAGAATATGAAATATCGATTTTTTCGAAATGTTAACTAATGGCGATATCTCTACATTCGCTGATTTTCCTGCAACATTGACCCCACAGTGTTAACATTTCGATCATTCACAACGCTTTTTGGGCGGTCAGGCTTAGGAGTTTGTTCTGGAGACAAACATCCCTTTTTGAAATCATCATGCTGTCTAAAAATCGCAGACACACCAAGCATTTGTATCTGCAAGCTTCTTTCATTAACTTAACTGATTCTGTTGTTTTGCCGAAACGATAGTAAAATTTTACGGCATTACGCATTGCATTTTTTTAAAACTCTGAATGACTCACCTCCATTTTTGTAGGGCAAATAAAAAAAAAGTTTTTTAAACAAGCACTAAAATAGAAAAATAAAATCGCCTGCTTCGCTTAGAATATTAATAAAAGTTAGTTAACAATTTGAAAAAAAATCGTCTGCACTTTTATTTTTAGTTTCGTGGTGTTGCCACTAAGTAAAAAATAACTCTCAATTTTTATGGAATGTCCTTTGTATATATAAAATAAGAAAAACAGTTTTAATGTCTGTTTTCAATAGGAAGTATTAACATCCTTTGAACGAAAGATCGATCTTCATTTTATGTATAGGAAAATAAAATTTATGAAGCCACAATATTTAGGTGTGATATCACAAGTGATTATTTATGAAAAGAGCTGCAGTTAAACCGCGTGTCACAGAGACGCATTTTAGTAGAATCCGACCGTTTATATGTCGTTTACTAAAAACACTCTCCATTAACTAACAACCATTTACTAGAAAAAACAGGAAATTTATTATATAATAAATGGATGTTGCAGAAAATGCGTAAACAAAGTAATTGCGAGAATTTTAATGTGCAAATTTAAAGTATAATTCAAATATTTTATATGAAAAAACTTGTAAATTATTTTACCCTGAATCATACGCATACAAAAACAAAATGCGAAGGATTTGCTTTAAAACTATGCATCTGAAAACCAAAATACAAAAACGTACCAATTTAAACAAAATTGTCATTTCATGACATTAATAAAACGTATTCTTTTTATTTTATTTGAATCATTTCGATTATTAACTTAATCCCTATTCCATTTAATATATCTAAATTCATTTAACTTCTTTTCTTGAGTAGTCTTGAGAAGAATAATTCCAAAAATATTAGCACCAATGTTAATTTGAAGAGTTTGTTTCTACATATATTTATATATTGTCGACAAATCATACCTTTTAATGTGAAAGAATTTTAATGGCTAATACAAACTTCTGATTAACAATCTTCACAATCTACAACAATCCACATATTCCAATACACTTATGAATTTCCAAAATTTTAATAATATGTCATACTGTTTCGGTTTTTCTGTCAAAATCAAATATAGGGTGGTTTCATAAACTTCAAATAAATAATAAAATTTCAGACAAATGATAATGAAGGAAAGAAATCATTAGATTGTGTGTTTCCCATCGCTTCCAAGATCGAGGTTAAGTCTCATAGTGTTTGAAGGATATTGGGGAACAAAGAAATGTTTCTGAATATCGGTAATCTTACAGCAACTAAGCAATTTATTTGATCGATATAATCCCAATTGGTCAAGTGAAAACATAATATCTATTATTTGATTAAATTTTTTAACGAAACAACAGAAATGATGCAGTGTAAAAAATGTCCTTTTCGTGTATCTAAAATTTGCTACGTCAAAAATTAAGGAATAGAAGAAAGTAAAAAGGCTGACCTGTTGTTTACACAATCTGACAACAGAGGATGGATCGTTACTTATAAGACCCGTTTCTGGCAGTGAAGGCACCCCACACACAGGTGGCAGAATTTAGGGGCGGTCGGTATACTTTAAAGTGGAAACTACCTGTTCAAAGACAAATGCGTTATGCAGTAATTTTTTGACCAATGTAACAAACACAATAGACTAAAATATTATTATTTTTGTTTTTATAATATAAGAATTTTCCAATAAGTTTTCTTTTAATGACTATTGTTACTTTCTATTTTAATATAGGAATACTATCGCAGGTCTCAAACTACCGATTTTCATTGACCTGGCAGCTTCAAAGTAATTAGGAGATACGATATTTTGTTTTTAGTGTTCATTTTGTGGTATATATTAAAAATACCTTTTATTTATTTTGCATAACGTCAATAAATAAATATATCCAAACATATGTTTCATGTAGATTAAAATTATATAGGGGCGCACAAAATACCTGAATACAGACGCTCGACCTCTCAGGAATCGACCTCTTCACATACAATAAACACATTTTATACATGTAATAAAAATAAATTCTTTACTTCAGTAATTTCATATTTCTCATTGATGTTGTCTCCAAGAGGAACATACACTCGGTGCATAGCGCCCTCTACCATTAGATTACAACACGTATTTGAATTTCTTTTCTAATACTTCTTTTTTTAAAAAAAAACTTTATTAAAAATTTAAACTGAGCAGAAGCTTATTATAGTAGTATTGGAATTTCCATCCTTGTAGTACGTACTCGACTCCTTTTTTTAATTTACAATTTAAATTGTAAAAAATAGGACATCGTACTGTTCAGCATGTCGAGTAACGGATTGTTCCTTTGTCCAGTAGCCTCTGCTATGTATCTTGAATACTCGAAAAGTAACTATCATTTGAATGGTAAATAAAGCATAACTGTTAATTTCTCCGTTCAATTCTTAGGAAAACAAGCTCGGAGATATATGCTTCTCTCTACGATACGTACCGACAGCCGGGAAGCTTACTGTAGTCATTCTAGAAGCTAAGAACTTGAAAAAAATGGATGTCGGTGGCCTATCTGGTAAGTTAATCCGTCCGTAAAGAATGAAAAAACTATCGAATACTACAAATCCCGTCTTCAGTTAAAATAGTTGTAGTTTTTTAATGGATAAAATGTCGAATATTCAAGAACTCATGCGTCATCATTTAAATTAATATTACTTCGATGATCGTATTAACAAACGGTGGGAAAATGTCGAATGTTTGGTGACAAATCTTCGGTTAAAATAACAATTGAAAAAATGTTTGTCAAAATAAGTTACCATTTTGTTTATTTTGTATTTCAAGTACTTCGGGGTGCTACTCTTATCTTGCTATTCAAGGATTTCTCTTCACTAACCTTGAGAATGTTTTGTAATATGAATCGCATAAAATGCCAACTCCTTGCCAATCGAATGAAACGCGATTTGGCAAATTAGATGACGATAAGAAGTGTAATGAATTGAATTAGAGGGATAGTGATATATACAAGCGAAATAAAATTGAAAAAAATAAGAAGGTAGACAGATGATAATAGGATGCTAATGCTTGCTAAGTTAAGTGGAGTGAATTGCCGTGTTTGATCATTTGTTGCAAAATTTATTCGAAGTGATTTCGGATTATAGAATGATTGGAGTCGAATCGACTGTATGTAAGAAATGTTTGACTCTGTGTGAGTGAGTTGGTAAGCAAAGACTTTATTGTTTAGCGATCTTACATATTTCTAGAAGATAGATAATAAACTGTGTTGTGTTTTTTTCTGACGTCTCTTCTATAGCATTTGGGACCTTATTGACTATTTAATTGAACTTTATGCCTGTAAAATTAAATAATGAAGGGTACATGTCGCAAATTCACTTGTTTATAATGAAACGGTTATTCAACTATATATTTTTTTAATATTTCATATGGAGATATTGTGCTTCATATCTTAGAGATAGTTTCATGATGATATAGACAGTTAGGGTTTGTTTTCTATTTTAATGTAATAGCACTACAATTGTTTAAATAAATATATCAATTTATGTACTTACTGTGGAAATCCATTTGACCATCCATAGAGAAATGTGTCTTTACATACACATTAAATGTGTTGTTACTTTGATCCCATTGAGGAACGATGAGAAAAAAATAAGACTCAAAGTAGATTCGACTTTTATTTGATGTTAAAGTCGATTTAAGCCCGAAAGCATAATATTTTGGAGGAGAAATATAGAAGTTAAAATATCTATCCATTGAGTTATTATAACATCCTATCTATTGTGGTTTAAAATAAAGAAGAATTCAGACCATGATATAGGAAAGGTAAGAATAGAAAATGTTCGAAACAAGGTAATAAATTATAATTTCAGCTTTTTAAATTAACCAAGGAATTCCTATTGCTATGCTGTTGGTCTTCAGAATCCAATAAGTATTAAAGAAGAAATAACTAATTAAAACAATATCATCAATCGAAATGAAATATTCTGTCTCGAAAAACATAAGAAAAACGAAAATATTTATCTCATAAGAAGAATGAAAACTTTTCTTCCTAAATGTTTTTAATTACCGTATCAAGTATTAAGTTGTTTTTTTTTATTTATGTAATTAAGAATTCATGAAAACACAAATCTTAGAGTAGTCCTTAAAATGACATGAAATGATTACACGAAAATGTACATTTTCTCGAAACAAAACTAAGAATCGTCTGATCGATTATAATGCCTTGTAATGTATTGACTGAAGTAGAATTATTTTTTCTCTCGCCAAATCGCTAAGAGAACAAAACCTTTGCATGGCCTTTTTTGTTTTTCCTGGGGGAAAAAAGCGCAGGAGAAAAGGTGTAACAGAAAAATCTCATTGGTCATTTATTTTTATGTTATTAATGGAAGGCGGTGACTTCCACAACTGTCGTTTTTTTCTTTTCTTTCAAAAACATAAATCGATAAAAGAAGGCCATTTTCAGAACACGAAAGAATAGCGGTAGACAGGATTTTTTTTTAAATCGGTGAACGATTACTTGATTGTTTTGAATTAGTTAATGAAAAGATATCGTGTGCTGAGAACTGAAATAATACAATAATGGTATTCGAGGATGGAATAATAAATAAAAATATTCTTCAGGGACCCAGAAATGGACTGAATTTCATATTCAATATAATTTCAAACTGAACACACATTAATGTGCTATCAAATATCACTGAACCAAAACAAAATTTCCACAAAATGGCAGATCTCAACAGAATTTAAAAAATATTTTTTTAAAAAAGGAGGCATATAAGAATTTAATAAGTAGGTTTTACGCAAACGTAAATTTTTTTTTCAATATTCCATTTCATCTTATTCATTTGTCCGTGCTCACGCTTGCGTAATAATAATGTCATTTTTCCGTTGGCACGATTGTTTATAAACGCAGAAGACCCTGTTAAATGATCTAATAATACATCATCATACATTTGAGTATCTTTTAGTGGGTCTTATTAAACCACAAGCATTACTGAATGATCTTGTCTTTTTATTCTCTATCAGCAATGTATATTGATAAAAAATATATTTATTTTATTAATAAAACATAATATGGAGCTAATTTCTTATCAGATAATTATAATTTTCTTTAAAACTTTTCCACTTCAAATAGTGTTGAAAAAAGTTTCAGATGCGGAGGTAGTTTTATGCATTTCTTTTAAAGGGAAATCGTGAGCCATCTGTGTTGAAAACGGAAATCCTTTTGAATTAATAAGAACAGGTTTGAACAAGTAAGCAAAAAGTAGAAGCATATTCTGTTTTTCATTCTTTTTATAACTATTATTTTAATTGCTATGTTCATACAGCATCCTTCATTATAGTGACGGTTTAGGTGAGAGGGGACTTGGAAGTCTGGTCTTGCACTTTGAACTTGAATTTTAACTGACTTTCCTCTTACCCGATTGAGTTGAAATTTTGTATACACGTATAACTCCGAAGACAATTGTGACATAGTGGCAACTATTTTGAGAGACTCAATTCATTTAAAAAACATTTTACTAACAATTTTTTCATATGGCGCTCACACATTCGCATCACATCAAAAATCATCTTATAGATCAACGTTGTGGGAAACCGTCGTCGAACACACTAACAGAAAGCAGGAAGTCGTGATGTCATTGGAATAAAGATTAATATACATTCCAAAAGCAGAAAGAAAAATGAAAATAAGAAGTTTAAGAACTATGACGTCACACAATACAATACTATGGTATGCTCCAGCAGTAACGGACCTAAAAGGGTCTGAGGGGCTGGGCCTTGCGCATAACAAATTCCAATTGAGCTGAAATTTTGTACACATTTATAACTCACGTAATTGCTTTTTCCTCTTAAGGTATCGGTACACCTTCGGAGAAATGTTTTTGAAATACATTGATATTTGCTATCAAAATATTTTTTACAACCATGAAAGTAGTAAGGGTTCTTAAAAACTATATACGGAAGATACTTGGAAAATTTAAATTAATTTAGTTCGTAACTTTTTCTGATATCTATGTTGGCATATGTAAATATGTCGAGAAAACTCATTTTGAGAAAAATCACACTTTCAAATGCAATTACAAATTAGCTACCGAGTAAAATTCAATTCCCTGTAACTTAAGTTCTAAATAAGGTATAAGTAAAATTCAAACACTATTAGAAAGAAAAAAGTTTAAATTTTAAGCTTACATTAAGATTAGGAAATCGACAAATTGACAAAAAAAGGACGTTTTAATACCTTATTTTTAACTTAAATTTATAAATTTATATATAATGAGATAAACGTAAATAAAATAACATTTTAAATGAAAACTTTAATATAAAGATGGATTAAAAGGTATATATTTTTTAAAATGTGAAGTAGTATATAATATACAAAAGAATTACCATAAAGATACGAGTACAATGAATGTAATTATACTGATAAATTAAGAGACTCTTATATTTATAAGGATGCTTTCGGGTTAATTGGGTACTTTTTGAACTTTACAGATCCCTATGTTAAAATCGCCATTATGATGAATGGCAAGCGAATTAAAAAGAAGAAAACGAGTATCAAGAAGTGCACGTTGAACCCTTATTATAATGAATCCTTTACGTTTGAGATCCCCTTCGAACAGATACAGGTAAGTTCATCTTTTCACTTAATTTCAAATTCTTTTTTAGAATTGTATATTTAATATCTGATAAGTTTGTAGAAGCATTTTTAACCATTGCATTAGGATCAGAAATTTAATTGTAAATATCCTTTGTCACAACTTTCTTGGAAGAAATTTATAAAATTCAAGTAGATTTTAATAAAAGGAATGATACGGAGAATTTATTTTATTTTAAATTTCATTCGAAATTATTATTTCACTATTAGTATGCAACATTTAATCACAACTTTCTTGGAAGAAATTTATAAAATTCAAGCAATACAGAATATTTCGATTCAGTTCAATATTCAATAATTCAAGGAACACGGAAAATTTATTTCACTACTAATTTCATTCGAAACTCTTATTTAATATTTGTTATCTGATTAATTTATGGAAACATTTTTATCCACTGGATAAAAATCAGAAATTTAATTTCAAATGTACTCTTCACAACTTTCTTGGAGAAAATTTATCGAATTCAAGTAGATTTTAATTAAAAAAAAAGAGAAAAGAGAACTGAAAATTTATTTATTTATAAAATGATAATGTGGATGATTTCTTATAATCAGAATTTGTTAGGGATAAATATAACCATATAGTAATATTTAGGATTGTTCTTCAAAATAGTCTCAATGTACAGTGAAATTTTAAATATAAAAATTCCAGTGCCTTTATGGAAATAGAATTTTGAATGCATATAAATTTTTTGTATTATAATGTTGAAAATTAAAATTTATTGTGCTGCAGCATATTCAGCCTAATATAATTCAGACATATTGGTCAAAAAATTATTTCTTTTAATTTAATTTAAGTTTCAAAATCGTTCTTTGTTACATTGAACGTACGAGTATGTGTAAATGAATTCTTCCTGAATAGCCCGTGCCAAAGAACATACTCTAAATGCGAAAGTTTTCAGCAATCTCATGATTTTAATTTGACATATTATTCTGAGTGCTCATTTTAGTACAAAACTTATTATTTATGAATTTCTTTATCAACATTTTCTGAGAAACGTCATATATATGCACCATTTCTTTGTTCCTTTTTCGGAAATGGTCAAGAATCTAAAATGTAGAAAATTCAGGGAGTTCCAATAACCTCAAACTCTCTAGAATCTGATATTTCTCTTGAGGCTACGGAACAATAATGTGTAACTTTATTTTCGCAATATAATTTTTGTTTAAATACGCTTCTGGCATGCATCGAGTAAAACATTATTCTAGCTCTGCAAAAAAAAATAATTCTAAAGTTAAAATGTAAGAATTAAAAGTTTACCACAACCAGTATTGTATTGTTTCGATTTAGAGATTTACGAATTGTGGTTCACTATACAATGTGCACATTTTCTGTATGTAAATGTGTCTGGAAATTGCAGAAAGTGCAGCTGATGATAACGGTGGTGGATTATGACCGCATCGGAACGTCGGATCCTATTGGGAAAGTGGTGTTAGGATGCAATGCAAGCGGCACTGAGCTCCGTCATTGGATGGACATGCTTGCATCTCCTCGACGACCAATTGCACAATGGCATTCGCTCAAAGACCCAGAGGAAGGGCAGGATAATTAAGCAGACAGAGGGTAACTACCAATATTTTTCACTTCTGTTCCACAGCGTGGAGAATCACGTAAAATAGACCACGTCACCACATATGGTTAAAATCTCAATCATTGGCAATACAGATATATTGTATTCAACTTTAGTTTAAGAATATGTGTTCAGTTGTTATATTTAAGCATTCAGAAGACATTACAAGTAGTTTCTATTAATTTTTAACACTAAACATGAGCAAATGTTTATCATTATTTCATTTCAAAATTTAATGTTTTTCTTGTATTATGCAAGTGATTGATCTTTATAGGACGTAAAAGTGCGGTAATATGAGTAATCTCGAAGTATTTATGCTTTATAATTCAGAAGTATTTAATAGAAAAACAATTATATCCCCTTGACCATATATCCAAGGCTTGAATTTTTTAAAGTGTTTTTTGTATAATGCAAGCAATGATATAGTTTTGATTCAACTTTAGACAAAATTTGTGTGTTATTTGGTTGTTATTATTCTTCAAGAATTTTAAAGAATGAAAGTAATTTCTGTCAGATTTCAACTTTTTTTGTAATACCAGTACGTGATTCTCACTATTTCAGTTTAAAGTTAGATGTGATCCATTGAAATTCTTAGAAAATACAATTTTGAGTAGTTTTAAAGTATTTGAACATAACAATTCAAATACAAACAATACAGATAGATAAGACGTAAATGACGTAATATATTGATTAATTGACGTAAAACTATAAAAAAATATATATTCAGAGTTCAAAAGAATAAAAATATTTTCTGCTACATTTCAACTTAATATGAGTGAACGCTTATTATTATTTCAGAGTTTTAAATTATTTATATAACTGTCCATAATTCTCTTGTTATAAAAGTCATCGAATTTCTTAGAGAATACTGGTATGTAAATTAGAGTAATATTTTGGAGATTTATACATGAAAATTCAAAAAGTATCTATTCGAAAAATTATTTTAACCAAGACAGCAATTTGGTTACCTAATTTCAAACCTAAATATATATTTTTTATTTGAACAAAACATGCGTCGTTCTTGATAGACTCCAAGGGATCTTGCGGAACATATGTTAGTGATTGTAGCTTCTTCAAACTTCTTTATTTAATATGAGTGAAATCTTATTATTATCTCAGAAATTTAAAGTAATTATGTAGTAAAAGTTAATGAATAGTAACATTATTTTTTTTAAATAATTTATTAATAATAAATTATGTAATTAATTATAAGTTTTTCTTCTTTTTTGCAACACGTGAGCCAACTTTTTAAAGATGAATTTTAATTCATAATTCTCTTTGTCTCTTTGCAGCAGTTTTCGAAGAGGATCTATATTATTTAATCCAAGCACAACTTTCAGAACATCAAATTTTTGGATTGCCTGTGAAAAAAAAAATTAAAGATGAACTAACTCTTGTATGTCCAAAAAAAAAATACCTAGAAATATATAAAGAAATATAAATATATAGGGTTGAACGTAGAGTTTGTAAATAGCTAATAGCTATATACATGCTTTCACATTGACACTTGTCTTCAGAGATGCTGTATATGTACTATATATATATATCATGACAATAATATACTTATTAGTTGGAACAGTTTCATTTCATCAACTAAAGTTTTAATACTCAGTTTCACATTTGCTGTAGTTAAAATGCAAAATCAAAGTGTGTTTTGTTTATATGATGCGGTACATTACAGTTCACTAAATTTTAATGATGTTGCATATCAGATGTGTACCTTTAAAGTTGGATTTTATTCCTAATATTTAGATTTGTGGTAAAACGATATATAGTGTTAAATGTTGAAAACTGAAAAAAAAATCTGACTTGGTTTTGGCGCTATGTTGGCCATAACTTTATTGTGAAAGTCAGAACCTGTAATTTTTGCAGGAATAATGCGGTGTCGGATTTAGTGTTGAAGCCGAAAAAGGCACATTGTTATACAACTGACGTATTATTCTTAATGTTCCGCTATAACCGTTAAAAATTCTACGATGCCATTTTGTTTATCAAAATAGAATTCCAAAAAGTATGATTTACACACTTCCACTTGGGCTCGTTTCCTCATTTTTAAAACTGATGGTGGAAATACAATCGGCGATCAAAAAATTTACAAAATTCGGAAAGAAAATGGGAAAAAAATGACCTCTATAAATCCTGTACAAATATTTTTAAAGAGACTCATCGAGTTTATAATAATGCGATTTTCTTTATTCTTCAACTTAATAATTAAACGCCTTTAAAAACGCTTTAAGAGTAGATAATTCACTTATATATATATCTCTTTAAAATATTAAATTCGAATGGCAACAAAATTAGGCCTAGTTTTGAAGAATAATTCTGAAATTCAAGAGAAAAAAGAATCACGAGATATTATTCTGATCTCGCGATCAGCTGCAATTTGAACAAGAACTGCAGCTGTAGACATGCTCGTTGTTTCCTTCAGTAAAAAAAAAAACTGGCTTTTGCATCAATTATTATACTAACTAGTTGAAGAATTTAAAGAAGTTTTATCTTCGCAGGAAATAATAAAGTTTTTCGTATAACGAATGCAGCTTCAAACTGTGTCTCGGAACCAATAGCACTCAAATCCGGCACTGGCTATATATAAAAAAAGATTGATCATTGCAATTTAAATTATAAAAAAAGTGATTGATTGATTGCAGTTTGAATATCATTTGTTATCACAGCACTGGATTCAGTTGTAATGTTTTCAGATTACTTAGACTGCTTATGTGGATTTTTTACTTTCCCGATGTTAGCCATGATACTATGGTCTTCATTGCACTTCGTTAATTGTTCTTCATAGAGATGAGCCTCCTATATAAATAAACAATTGGTCACGTGGCGTGGGTATAAAAATTTTGCGCAAGCGCAGTTATTGAAAATGTATATGATTAGAAGCAAAAGCTTTACTCTCTTATTTCAAAAATCACCTTTTTTAAAAAATTTCCAAACAACGAACGTGAGACCAATTCTTTTCTGTCGAATCGACTTCGACTATTTCTTCTTCTATACGAAATATATATTATACTATTTCAATCATTCTTAGACCTATTGAAGATTGTAAAGGTACAATTTGTTAGTCACAAAAGCGAAGGGCTGCACTTTTGTAGACAGAATGCTAGGGCTTATACAAGGGGAGTTATGCCAGCATTCGAAAAAAACAACAACCCCTCGGGAATAACGTTCGGAATCTTCAAAAATTTTAAGTGTGAAACTAATTTTCTTTCCGAACATTATACAAAACAAATTCTGCGAGCATCAAGATGAAAATGAAATATTCACATATCGAATTAAAAATTTAGAATGGTAAAAAATTTAATGTCTAAAAAATATTTTTTTTTTTAAAAAAAAAAAAAAGGTTCGTTTCTGGATTAAAATTCATATGTTGTCTCGCTCGAAAAAAAATTTTTAGTGTCCACAAATTTTTGTGCTGCATAAGACTTGTTCTCGAACCCAGGTCCTAGCGCCCAAAATGTGTCTGGATTGGTTGCAGCCCTTACACTATTCAATTTTCCTTCTCTCTGATATATATCAACAAAATAATATATTAGTAGGAATATTTCGAAAATGCAAATTCGAGAAATTGATAGTTTTTTGAATTATCGGGCGACTTAGAAATACGAGAGCAAAATATCTGCATCGTGAAAACCTGCGCACGTCAATATTTCTCTTTAACTCTACGTAAAAATTCATTATAAATACTCTAACATAATAAAATTTTCGTAGCATGTGTAATATAATATTATATCACAAATAATATAAATAATAATAAATAACTCAGTTGCTTTTCCCAGTGTCTTTTTTCATTGTATATCGCAAGTCAAGGCAGTGAGATGACTGGACAAACGAATTTTTTGTTTCGAGAAAGGATGTATTTTATGGTATATAAGCTGGATATCTATTCTACAAACTGTGATTATATAGTACTACTTTTTCTCATGTTTTAACCACAGCCCATTAAATGGTTCATTGATTGAAACAATTATTGTGTGAATATTAATATGGAACTCTCTTGTTAATATTTTCAGTTGATACTCACAAATAAAGTAACAACCAGAATCAATAGATCAATTTCTGTTGTGTGTTTCTTGTATTTTTGTGTCTTTTTTTCTCACTTACATTCATGAAAGTAATGGGGGGATCCAAAAAGTACCCGTGTTTGACGACAGAGGATGTTGCTAAGGCAAGATGGTGTTATCGTTGTGTGCTGTAAGGAGTTAAGCGGCACCAAAACAAATTTAACATCGATTCATTGGATCGTTTCGATTGCTGACGCGTTGAATTATCCTTGTCATTTTGTGCCCACAAAAACTTTGACCTTGATTCATTGGTTCGCTTTGATTTGGCAGCCATTTGAAGTGAAATTAAAATTCGGTTGCTAGGACATCGAATTGTCAATATTCATCATTATACACACTGGAAACCAAGCAGCAATCAAAACAATGGGATTTTAATTGATAGATTGTTTATTGACATCGCATTTTGAAGTAACACGAGGGATCTTGGTGACGGACAAGGGACAAGGATGATACCTGAGCTGGCACCTCCCTTTCCAAACTTACACACCACTCAAACGAGAGGATTTCGAACATAGAAAAAGATTTAATGCACATCATCCCCGCTACTCGGCGGATTTTAAGAGGCAGCAGGGCTCGAAACCACAACTAAGCGGAAGAAATGTCGTTCACGACCATTACCATTAACCTACCACGGCAACATCAAAACAACGGGCTTCTTCAGATTGATCTGCTCCTAAGAAAACGAATATGGTCTCAAAGGGCGAAAAAGTTATGGCAACAATTTTTTGGGATACGAAGGGCGTGATACTCATGGACTTCGCAAAAAATGTAAAAACGATTAATGAACATGAGTTCGTGACTACAGTAATTTATTCATTTCTATTTCTCATTCCTCACACTGGTACTTTTGGAACCCCCTAGTACAGAAAAGTATGGTTTTTGTGTTTTTCTTTTACAGCTGGGTGTAATACGTCAAATTTAGAAGGGGACGTTTAGCTTTTTAGAAATCTTTCTCATAAAATGTAGAAAAAACGCCCTTTTAATAAATACTTAAGAATAACATGGTATAAATAGTCATAGGGAAAATACCGAATTAAATATATAAACAATACGGGTAAAAAACGAGTTTTTTGAACATGGGTGTTTTTTTAAACTTCACACTTTGTGTAACACAATTTTTTATACCTTAAATTTTAAGAGCAAAAGGGAACGCGTTGAGCCAAATTGGATTTATTCGATAATAAGTTTTAATAATTTATTTTATTATTTGATGTTTATTAAGTTTATCATCTTAATTAAATACGTGTAAATTTTTTTAGCTCAATTAAGCATTATGTTAATCAATTAAACTACATGTAATTAAAATTAAAGGAAACGATAAATTATTAAATTGAATTTTATATTACCTTCATACAGTTAAAATTAAAGCAAACGATAAATAAAAATAAACGACGGATTTGGTGACCGTTTGGCGACTTGGCGTAAAATTTAATTCTTTGAATAGTTAGTTTTAATCAATTAATTTTTATTAATTATAATTAAATTATCATATTGTTATCCAAAACAATCGTGTATAGAAATTTTCAGCTCAATTGAGCGTTTAAAAAATGAGAAAAGGCTTTTAAAGTTTTGACCCAGACAAAGTTGCAATGCGAGTTCAAGAAAACCCATTAAAAATACGGAAGAGGATTATTTCTAAGAATCAAAATGAATTTGAACTAAATTTAAGCAATCAGGGGATCTTGTTATAAAAGGAAAGTTAATTGCTAAAATGCTATGGTAAATTTTTTTTGATTTTGAAATCGAACTCAAGTAATATAATAGATTATAAAATTTTAAAATAATTTTCAAAGAAAAGACGTAAACAGCGAAATTCAAGTTTGATCAAAACGTAAAAAAACAACAAGAAATTCAATCATGCGTAATACAAAATTAATTTTTTCTAGTTAAAAGTAAAATAAAACTATCAATAAGAATCAAATAAAATCTCTTTAATCTATTCAATTTAAAATTGTATACTAAGTGAATCTAGTGATTTAATAAGAAAATAATCAAAATAGACCTACACATATATAAGATTGTAAAGGCATAAAGTGGAAAAGGAAAACTGAAACTATTTTTAAAAAAATAACAATTTGGATTTCCATGTAATACATTTACAACAGAACATCGACTTTAAATTATTCATAACGTTAATGAAATGAAAAATATCGAAATTTTCTCAACGTTTTTTATTCTTCGTTCTTACCAATATCAAATATTAATGCTTTTTTTTAATTTACAAAATAAATAAATAAATAATAATAATGGTAAGGACTTTGCTTGTAATTAGTGAAAAATATTTCAGATTTTTCGTAGATTATATTATTACGTAAAATATATTAAAGAAACAATCAAGAACTATGAAAAAAAATTAAAGATTGTTAAAAGATCTTTACAAAAAGTAATGGAAGGATTTCGTTTTTTTCTGATGAAAAAGAATCTTTGCTATAACTTTTTTTTTCCAAATATGAAGCTCTTTAATAAGAGAAAATCCAATACAAATACATAATTTTGTGTTCAAAATGTAAGTTAAAAAATGAAACTTTACGTACGCAATGGCAGAACACACATGTATGTGACGTAGAAAAATGAAAATAATTATTCTGATATAAGAAAAGTACTAAATATAAGTAATTCTTTGTATAATTTCCTTACTTAATTTTTTATGTAACTGTAACGATATTTTCTTCGGATTAAGGCTCCCGTTTAACGGCCATTTTCATTTCATCAGCGTAATTTTAATCCTATAGAACATAAAATCTATAACAAAAAAAAAAAAAAAAAAAAAACGACGCAACAAGAAGGAGTTGTCCGATAGAGACAAAAATTGGCGGATAGGAAAATTATTTACACAATAGAAATGATTAAAATTTCAGAAAAATTGAATGATTTATTTTAGAGTTACATAACTAGTTACAAAGTAACGAGCTCAATAAGGTGTTTACCCGCCTCTAGTCTGAATGCAAGCTGCCACATGGCGTGGCATAGAGTGATAAAGCTCCCTGATGGTCTCCTGCGGTATTTCTTGCCAAATTTGCTCCAATTGTCGGACGAGGTCATCAACATTCCCTAGTAGATGCAATCGCCTTCCCATCATATCCCAGACATGCTCGATTGGAGAGAGATCTGGACGGCAAAGGAAGCATTTGTCAAGTTGTAAGACAATTGAAAGCAACACATTCCGTATGTGGTCTGGCATCTTACTAAAAAATAAGGCCGGTATACTGTAAATACTACAAAAGGAACGGTAGCAAAACAGGCTTTCGTCGACGTACCGCTGTGCTGTAACTAAGTGTGCTTCTAATGACGACCAAAGGGGTCCGGCTATCAAGGGAAATGCCATCCCAGATCATAACTCCTGGTTGAGGGACTGTGTGGCTTGTGTTTGTGAAAGTAGGATCTGCCCTGGGCGTCTCTAGACACTTCTTCGATGATCCTCAGGACACAGTTGGAAGTCTTAATTCGTCCTAAATACTATACATCCCCAGTCAGCATCATTCCGAACTAATCGAGTCAAGCACCACTGTAATCGCTCGACAGTGTGCAGGCGTGAGTGGCAGGTGGCGAAGCGGTCGGTACGAATGTAGATTTCTCTCTATCAGCCATCCGTGAATGGTCATGGTGGACACTCGTATGCGCGTCGCACTTCTGATGGTTGATAATGATGAATCAGGCGCCGTGACAGCTGATCTGACAATCACTCTATCCTCCCGATCTACTGTGGCCCTAGGTCAACCGCTACCCTCATGATGCTGAAATCTGCCATTGTCCATCCATTCTTGCCAGCGTCTTCTAATCGCCTCATCGCTTGGACGCAAAGGACTAGCGATTCTCCGATTTGTTCAACTTGCCTCTTTCAATCCAATGATACGACCTCTTTCAAACTCTGAGAGTTGCTCGTAAGGAGCTCGAATGCTGCGGCGAGGCATTTTTTCAGTCACTGAAAGGTATCCTAAATCGCAATCAACAAAAATTTGACCATCAGATTGAGAATCGCTTCTTATATACACTTGCTGAGTGCGCAGTTCCGATACGCTGTAGATCCTGCTATTCATTCATTGGACACCAAAATTTAATCTTTTGCATGTTCGGTCCAAATGTTTTTACATACGAAATTTCATTAGAATCGGGCAATTCCTTCTTGGTTTCGTTTTTTGTTTGTTTATTTGTTATAAATTGTATTTTGCTCCCTATTTTAAATGTTCGTTCCTGAATTTTCTAGTCTTTAAGAATATTTCAAAATATTTTTAAGAACCGGGGGTAAAAAGTAATTCCGCAGATGTCTTCATTACTTTTGCTCTTTCAGATGCACTTTATTGCATCTGAAAGAGCAAATGAATTGCATTTCAAATGAATCAAATAGTAAAGATTTGAGAATGGAAGTTGAATTTCCATAGGATTAACATTAAGCTGACGAAATAAAAATGGTTGATAGACTGGAGCCTTAAATTTTATATTTACCGAACAAAATTTTAAAAAAATTATTTACAAAAATGCGAGCACAAAAGGGGTCTAGAAAATAGTTAAAACGCAAAATATTGTTAACTAGCAATTAAATATGAATCTGTAACGCATTTTTATACGTATATTTTAAATAAAAATATTTTAGTTAAAATTTCATTGTTTCATAATGTGTAATAAAATATAAAGTCATGACACAAATCAACGTATTAAAGTAATTTATTTGCACAAATTTCAAAATTCCAATGTTAATTTTCTTGAAAAATTTCATTTGTATTCTGGTAATTTATAATTGAGTACCTGAAAAATATCTTTGGGGAAAAATTTACACTCGTAGTGATTGATTTGTCTGATATTTTCACCAGAAGACCGCTGGAGAGAATATTAAATGCACATCGGAGAGGGAAAGTACACTTTATCTCAGTTTGTACTCATCTACATATATGTAAAAGTAACAGTAATTACAAGATCAGAATAAGGCTAAACGAAACATTCATTAAATCTGCCGTAACAAGTGTAGAAGAACATCATAGAAGCACAGGATTAGAGACACCTGCAAAAATATAAATTGTCAGTTAGTAATATGTTATTAAAAAATTTCACTAGTTATGCTAACAGAAACTGAAACAAGTCTTAAAATCATTGTCTATGTTGAATATTAAAAAAGCTTTCTGTTAACTTTAATGATGTCACAAGACTTTTTTTCGTAAAAAATAACTCTGTCTTTAATTATTAACTTAAATTATCTAAAACGAATATATTATTTCTGCGAATATCTTTATTATTTATTCCATCGCCAACCTGTCGTCATACTCAAAACATATAAACTTCTTAAGTTCTAAAACATTTTCAACTTTTAACAATAAAAAAGAATGAAAGCAAATGACTTTGTGACAAAAACCAGAATATTTAAATTCTAAAATTAAATGAAGCGATAAAATATTGAAATAAACAATTAAATTTAAAGAAATCATAAATTATAAAATTAAATATATATTTCGAGTACAATAATTGTAGTTTTAAAATGAAAATGAAATAAATTTTTACGTATTAATCTAATCTCATCAGTATCTTTTACTGTTCATATTCGCCTATCTGTGGAGATTTTTCAAAAAATTGAACGTACAATGTATTAAAGACTTATTATAGCTAAAAGCTTAAAATAAGATTTAAATTGGTGTATAATTAATGATGCATACCCATATTTTAATTTTTCAACACAAAATATACATAAGAATAATAGTAAATTGTCAATTACAGAAAAACATATAAGCTCAAACTGAAATTGAACTTTTTCAATTAAGTAAATTTTATTGTATAAGAATTTAAATCTAATTCAGATTGAACATTTTTCATCAATATAACCCTGTTATTTAAAAAAAAGTATAAAAGTTGATATTTTAACACAATGAAAAACTTCAAAAAGCATAGTAATTCATAACAAGTATGAACAATAAAGTACCATAAAATTTAACTATAATAATTATGAGAGAGGTTTAATCCCTAAAATTTATCCCTTTAGGGTAATATTATTAAAATTTATAACATAAGCATAGTTTTTTGCAATAAGATGTCTTGCGCTAAAGAAAAATGTTAAACTATCGATTAAGAATAAAAGGTAAAGGTATATTATAGTTCAAAAAGTGCTCAAAAAGTTGAGATCGACTATTATTAAAATGTTTGTAACTTAATTTCTAAGCAAGATAGAAACAAAGTTCGAACTGTTCTGGGCAGCTACAAAATCATCTCATTCCTTTATTTGAAATTAAAAATAATTAACAAAAGGGAGTTTAAACAATGACCCTCTCACCTTGGCGACGGATTTGGTGACTTGGCAAGAAACTTGTCGTATAATTTCATTCTTTAAATAATTAGTTTTAATCAATTAATTTTTATTAATTTTTGTTAAATTATCGTATTATCATCCAAAATAATAGTATATGGATAATTTCAGCTCAATTGAACGCTTTAAAATGTGAGAAAAAAAAGCTTTTTAAGTTTTGACCTAGGTATACAATGTGGGTAGAAGAAAACCCGTTAAAAAGACTTCAACTGAAAAACGCGTTTCGGAGGTAAACTATTACTTTATGCTAAAACAAGTTTTTGTTCGTACCTCTCCGATCGATAATATTGAACTTATTTGGAGGTTGAAAAAATTAAAAGAAAAGAATGAAAAAAAGATTTCTCCATCACTTAACCTTTTTTCCGTGATTATTAAAAGCATTTTGAAAGAAAAAATAAAATATTCATTGTTCCAGAGTAATAAAATGTCAATAAAAATACTTACGACATTCAGGTGAAAAATAATGATTTACGATATGCATTTGTTTTCATAATCTTATGTAGGATTTAATCCCACTATGGGGTTAAATCTTGCTTGAGATAATGGAATAACTTATCGATCAGTATAAAATAAAACTCAGAGATTAAATTAGAATGATTTTAAACACCAACAATAATCCTAAAAATTCTCTCCACTTGTATAAAACAGATACAGTATTTACGATCATGACCATGGTTTAATTAAACAGCGATTTCAATACACAACATTCTGTATTCTACAGACAAAAACATCAATACAGGTGTAAGTTGAAATGTAGTTTAAGAGAATATCTTTTGTTAAAATGACCTCAGTCTATCAGCCATTTTGATTTCGTGGACGTAACGTTAATCCAATGGATTTTCTGGTTTTCTCCTCAAATCTAGGCAAGAAAGTACATCCAAAAGAGTAAAAAATAGTAGTTTCTGCGGAATTAAAAAAATTTCCGATTTCAAATAATATTTTTAAGTAGATTTTAATGATTCGTGTGTGGGTTATCTGGTCTTTAACAACATTTTAATACATTTTCAAAATTCGGGGAGAAAATGTAATTCCACAAGAAACCTTCACGAATGCACTTTTTTATCGCATTCAAATAGATAAAATGGTCAAGATTTGTGGAGGAAAATCTAAAAATTTCATAGGATCAATATTATGATCACGAAATCAAAATGATTGGTAGACAGGAGGCTTAATATTATATAAAAACATTCAACAAAATTAAGAAAAAAACTATTATATATAATTTGAAACCTTTCCTTTTTCACTAATTTGAATTCATTTTAACACAATTAAATAAATTGATTATTCCCCCCCTTTTTTTTTTACTTAATACATGTTTATTAGATCTCACAATCGAATGACTATTACACAAAACTTAGCTGAAAATTTATGCATCAAGACAAAATAATCTGCACTAATGATTTGCGTTAAAATATGTCATAAGTGAATAAAAAGCGTTCGTAACTAAGCAAATAACCGAATGGGATATTTTTTTCATTACATTAATGAACTTTTACCGTTTCGTTTCGTAGGTACGTATCATCGTAATTTGATAGCAAATTAATTCCTAGATAATTTCAATTCATGTAGAAGAGAATCTCATAAATTTAATGCACTAAAGCTTATAAAAATCATCTAAAATATAACAGAAAAAAAGTTCTATGCAAAATTTTGCTAAGAATAGATTTAACCATCCAAGGTGCGCTTTATTTAATAATTATTATTAAATTACTCATTTAAATACGAGATTTAAGGCAAACGATGAAATATCGAGGAATGGAGAATAATAAACTTTTCTAATGTAAAAATTAAAAGAAACGATAAATTATTAAATTTTATATATTTAAGATAAATATCATTAAAATTAAAGAAAACGATATATAATTAAAGTGAATATTATATCCGCTAAATAAAATTAAAATTAAAGCTAAAGATAAATTATTGAATCGAATATATTTAAGACAAATGTAAATAAAATTGAAGCAAATGGTAAAAAATTGAAAAGTGACCTGATATGCCAAAAGTGATCCAACTAAAAAAATAGCCCCTTGAGTGGCTAAAAGCTGTTTAAAAAACCAATTTAATTAATTTTTAATCTCAAACCAGTAAATTCTGAGTTTAAAAAAATTCTTTCAAGCACATAATGGCATTAAAACATTTAAATGAAGAAATAAATTAAGACTTTGCATAATTTAGCACAGGAGTTCGTAAGTACGGCCTTCCGTCTGATTTAATCTGTCGCTCGGGTTAATATTGTTTATATATAACAAGTTACATGAAAAATTAGTGATAATAGAGTTTTTCCGCGCTTGATGCAAGTGTAAAAGATATTACCATACTTCAAAATCCCGTCATGATTTCAGTTAGAAGTGAACAATCTACAAAAAGATGATGATATGCTGAAAATGACGTGTAAAGAAATGGATCTAATCCAATTCTATAAGTAAGCTTCAGATGATAAATACTATCAATTAAAATTATAATCTTGGGGGAATTATATTTCTGTTTGTGAGTACTTACTAATGAGATTGGATATTTTCCAAAATCAAGTATGTAAAATAGCAATACATATCATGATTATCAGAAATAATTTACAAACAACTTTACTGATACGAAGTACTTATTTCTAATTTCAGTGCGAGGAAATGCGTATTATCTCAGAAAAAATGATTAAATATTTTTTTTTATCACTATAGTACAAAATACAACCAGTTCTTTTATAATTTATTTTTAATACATTAATTTGACTCTTTTATTTGTTTTTTTTTTATTTAGTTTCAGCATGTATATTTAAATATTAGATATAAATATAATTTCTAAATAAAAAAAAAACTGAACCAGTTTTTTTTGTCGCTCCTTGAATAGAATTGTTCATGTTTGCTACCAAGCCTAAAAAATTTAAGATATAGATCATTGGAAAAAAAAATTTGCCAACCTATGATCAAACACTAAGGTAACAACTGAGTAAATTAAATGTTTCAGTTTTTGTATTTTTTGAATTTGCAGTTAAAAAATAGAGGACACTTAGCCAATTTCTTAGATATTATTTATGAAAGTGTAAAGAAGTGAACGTTCACAAATTTAATTTTTAAAATTATAAGCAAACATGCCTCTCCATAAAGAAAAAAAAATCTGTATTTGTGTTTTTCTCAGAATGTGATTTCTTTGCATTCCGATACACTTTCCTCAAAATTTATTTTATCTATAGTGCTGAGATTGTCCTCATTATGTAGTTATTTCCTATACAATGAACGTAATTCTTTTTTCATAAAACACTAAAAATTTTAAGTATTACCCAATATTTTTTTGTATAAAAATTAGAAAATATTTGAATTGCTGAAATGTTTTAAAAATTTAAATTTTATTAACGATAATTTTTATGAAATGATGATTATGTTTCAACATATAGAATATAAAATTTATAAATTTTCTGCAATAAAAATGGATTTATAAATGTCGTAGATTTAATGCAAGATGTACCTATAGGTACTTTCATGATGTAGATATGTAAAATCGCTATTTATTATTGATTGTTCATACATAATTCTTCATGTTTACAATCTAATTTTCTTTGCCTAAACAGATAGACTAATATACAGATATCCCAAAGTTAAAATGCGACCTCTATTGGTTTTTATTTAAAAAAAGTTATGTTTTTTAAACTCGGCATAAAATATGCTCATTTTTCCTTGTTGAAGGCGCCTTAGTTACCTTAAATATGATAGATGTAAAACAAACGAGTATATTTTTAGTCTTCAAAGGCTTAAAAATCTACAACTTGAACTTTTGTCAAATTAAAGTGTTGACCATGTCTCAGCTAACATATTTTATGGACTTAATGGAGTTTAAAATAGCTTTCAACAGAGGAAAAAGTTTCTTCTGAAATAAATTTCATTCCATGAAAGCACTTTCGCTGTCGTTCTTTGTCTTCGTCACTGCAACAATAACAGCAAAGATAAGAAGAAAATTCACTTTGTTGCAAAGCCAGTCTTCTCTCAACCGCTTTCAAAGAAGCTCCGATGTTGTGTTTTCCGAAAAAAAAAACTTTGTTGACAGAATGAGACACCTTTTTTCTTGAAGCCCGAAGTTAATTTTTTCCAGTGAGTGTATTTTTAAGCGTTTTGCGCTGTTTTAGTTTTGCACTCAAACCATTGTTATATGAAAAAAGATGAAGTTAAAAGTTTTGCAACGAGATGAAAGAACATAGGACTACTCAAAGAATTTTAATCTCAAAAATCACTTTTGAAAGTAATTAGGAAAAGTAGTTTTAGAATGATAGTTTTTGCTATTTTGGGTATTAAGCCCGTTTCTTTTCTTCAAAGGCTGCTCGCTACAACAATTTTTGTAAATATTACATTTTGTACAAACATAAAAATACATCCTATCTACAACATAATTTTTTTTTCTAAACTGTTTAAAAAACTCTGAAAAATAAATTAAAAAGAAATACAACTTAATACTACTTTAAGTCTTCGTAAGGTTTCTAAGATAAAAAAATTCTTTATAACATCTGTCTTTATAGATGGCACTTTTATGGAATATAGAAAAACCGTTGTTTCATTTTATCGTTCAGCATTCATTAGTTTTTATTTTTTCAATCACCAATTTTTGAAATAAATTAAAAATTGATATAAAACATAAATAAACATAAAAAACATAACAAAATAAATATAAAACATAAATAAACAACAAAATATGAAATCATAAAAGTGGAAAAAATTCTCCATTCAAAACAGTTGCAAAAATTATCCACGAAAATGTCACCTTTTTATTGCGGAATAAAAACTAGAACAACTAATTTTAAAAATTTGGAGGTAAACATTCCCCCTTTTGAATGTTTTAAGAGGAAAATATTTATTTATTTATGTAGCGGAACAAGCCAAAAAACCGAAAGTTCAGTAAATCGAGGAAAAGTTACTTAAAGCACTGTTTTTCCTTTCCCTCACATGCGACTGGTGAATATTTAATGTTAAGCCATTTCCTGCTTTCACTAATACATTCTCCACCGTCAGAGAGGTTGGGATGGCCGTTTGAGTAACACACCTGCCGTCGTAGCAGAAATTGCTGACTTCTATTTTTAGCCAATCGATGCTTAAAAAAGCATTTGTTGATATAGCAACCATTAACAATTCCTATTTTTGATGGTCTTTTATTTCTAAAGGCGTTTATTGCGTAAGACTTTAGTCATTAATATTTTCATTAAAATGTATCGTAATTTTTTTTCTTTAAAAAAAAAAAAAAGACGGTATGTGTACAAGAGTTTTTTTTTGTTTGTGTTTCAGTAGATTATTAGAACAACTGTGTCACAAAAAGCATGATGTTATGCCTTTTTGTAGTGAAAACAGAAGTATAAGAATAATCGTAAGGAATCGTATAAGTGAATGATATAATCACAACATTCCAAAAATACTTTTAAATGTTAAAAAAAAAAACTTACTTTTTAAGTATTCAGCTAACACGTGATCCCCCATGATTTCGGCTAATTCTTGAGCAGTATATCCCTAAAATTAATTTATAGCATTTCATAAAACTTAATAGTTTATAAAAATCGAAAAAAATTTTTGACAATATTTCTCAGCAAATAATGGTTGATCAATTTCACCTTTTGAACATATTTTTGCTTCGTTTCAATTGTAATTTAAGCTTTCATTTTAAATTATTATATACGAGAAAAATGTATTCAAATATTTACAATCTAACATATTTGTAACAAAAAGCAAAGTATATTTCTTTAAAAAAGACAAAAATTAAAATATACAAATGCATAGCATGGGTTTGACAATTGAATTTATACTGAATATAATAAGTTCTATTGCAATTTTAATATCATTAAACGTTACTAATGTAAAATACCATTGCACACGATACTTAGCGAATTTTTGCGTGGGCCATTGGAAGTTAACACAATTCCAGTCGAACACACAAATTTCGACTGTAAAAAATCCTTACTTACTTCAAGATAGCAATCGAATGAGACTTCGTTATTGTAAATCCGACGCCATATTTATTCGTTTATAAATGAATCTATATAATTCGACATCACATAAATGCATCTATTTTAGCTTAATTCGATATCACATAAATGCATCTATATATACTTAATTCGACATGACTTACATTCTTCTACACAGGAATCTATATAATTCGACATCCCATAAATTCAGCTATACATGAATCTATATAATTCGACATTACATAAATTCTTCTATGTAAGAATCTATTTGTGGTACATGATTCCGCAATTTTTTTTTATTGCGTCAATTGGCCAAAAACCACAATCTTCCAATTTTTTGATTACCCGCATCGGTCTTCGAATCAATAAATTGATAATGGTGATTAACTTGGAAATTCGCCTCGTTTAATTCTTCAGTTTTGTAAACTTTTGATGAGCCCGAAAAAATGGTAGATCCTTCTTCAAGATTTTCAATTATTGCTTGGAAACCCATTCTATCAGAAACATTAAAAATGAACAATCTGCGGCTGCAATCTGTAACAATCATCATCTATTCTCGTCACACTGCACTGGTGTATGAGGCTACAACAGTTGCACGCCATTCAAATTGAATTCAATGTAGCTTCCAGAGCACTTCCTCGACTTGGCCGTCCAAATGACTTTCTCTCTTCTATTGCCATTCAGCGCTATGTGGCCCTTGGTCAATCTTCTATTTTATTATCCATCTGGTGCCCAAGTCAGCTCTTTCACACACACGCACGCACACATCCATCGTCAACTGGATTTTAATTTCACTCACACCAAATTCATTCAATATACCTATCAAACCAAAATCTCGCATAATCAAACCCACGATCATGCACATAAATCAAACAGATGTATTTCTCTTTCGACAAAACATGAAACAAACTCTCTCCTTTCGTTCCATTGGTAAAGAAGCTGTCTGTGATTTCAATTTTACCGGATTCAGTTTCAAAAACAGATTCAAGTAAAGGCGCTTGGATAACCCAATAATTGGCCAAAAAGACCTATTCGAATTTCGCGTATTTAGCCGTAAAAGCAATGACGAAGATTTCTTAGGGTTGCCATTTGTTACATCCATCCACCATTTTTGATAAGATAACGAAGAGTTACCATATTTAGCGAATTATCGCCAGTTAAATTTTCGTCACCTAGGGCGGGGACTCAACTGCACACACTCTCCAACCTTAATTATTTGTAATTTTTCTTTAGAATCAAAATGAGGACTATAGGTAACATACTTCGTAATTTTCAATCTTGGTCATGTAACGAAGACTACGATACATGAATTGGCAACCCAAGCTTAATTTTTTAAATTTCGTATTAGCATATAAATTATTGGACGTAGTAGCCGAATTATCACGCCCGCGAGCTCATGGTTAAGAATGTTTCAATCGAGTCGCAGGTGCGAGTCCTGTTGCCGCTAAAGACCCGTCACGAATCGGGTTCTTTGATTGACTATTTATTAGCATCACGCTAAGAGGCAACACGAGAGCTTTTGGGGAAGGACTTCGTAATTTTGACCTTCGGTCAAGTCATGAAGACGACACCTAAGACTGAGACCAGACGACTGAGCTGGTAAATTCTCTTATCAAACTTCTACATTCTGCCAACAATGAGATTTGGAGTCTCGACAGATTTAGCGAGCATCAAGACCGCTACATGACGATATTTAGAGGAATCAAGACACGAATTCTCGATTCGATTAAAAGAATGGTGTCCTCAAGTTCGCGTCCGTGATCACTAAGCTATCACAGCCACGCCATACATTGGGTCTGTTGCACGATAACTCAGTCTGGGCTTAAACTCCTCTCCTTGGGATGATGTGGAAGTGAGGAGACTGGATGTCAGCTGAGGTATCGTCCTCATCACTTGACTCTTGTTGAATTGTGCAATTGGCGAGGCATGAGTTCGAGTCCTTAATTCACTGAAGATGTTTGTGCTGGATAATGAAGATTGCTGAACGTTAAATGGAACATATTCTAAGGATTTTAAATAATGTGGTGTTGAAGATATATTAAAGTCAATCAATCAAGTTGACTTGGCAAAAACATATGCTTTGCTGGACATTTGTTACAATTTAGTTTCTTTCAATCAAAATGCATTTTGAAAGCGTCAAAAATGTAGTAAAATCATCCAAATACAAAATAAAAGTTATTTTTGAATGGTGGTAAACGCACCTGTTTATCTTTAATATCGAGTGCTGCTCCGGCACTTACTAAAAGAGAGCATATAACTTTATCCATCCTGGTTACAGCCCTGTGTAAGGCCGTGTGAAACCTAAAAATAATCATAAATAAGGTTTTAATTTATACATTGAAAAACATTGTGTTAATGTTAAAGTTAATGATGTTATCAATCGATCTTAAGCATTTGGAAGAATTAGAATCTATATAATACCCTTCTCTTATTAAACTTGCTCAATCTTATTATTAGTTTTCCTTTTTATAAGTTATTTTATTATTTTCAATCAATTTTTCAAGCAACGAATCTGCGTAGGCGCATAAAACATAAACGAGACATTTTAATAGCGATAGACGATTTTTACACATATTTCTCCTGCAACCATTGATAAGTGATTCGAATTTTAATTAATCGTCTTATTCTTCTCGTATTCATTTATTCAGTCGCCAAAACCCTGAAATAAAGCCGACTAGTATAGAATGTTCATAAAATATGAAACTACTCTACTAAAAATAAAATTCGGTTATCTGCTGAAAAACACATGGATGTTTCTCCGATATATCGGGGGATGCTTTTCCACCCCTTGGAGGGGGAGGGAGTTAGTGATTGGCCATGGCTATTTCGAACCCTGTACCAGTGGATCCGAAGAAAAGTTGACCGGTCGCCTTTTGCGGTGCCTTAACCAAAGAGGTGGAAAAAGACGTCTCCTTCTGGCTAGTTAGTAAGACGTTTTAACATCTGACGTTGTTGTTGAAGAGAGTCGCTGCGAACTCATACAACTGGTACTGGTTTTGTTAAGATTCATTTTATATTGTATTCGTCGATTTTCTTCATAAACGATGCATAATTAATACAGTATAGAGTGTTGCGAATTTTTGGAAACGATTAAAGCAGCATATCAATCTAATGCGATCCGAAGCTTTTTCCTTCTCTAGGATAATGCAAATTCCCGTCCCACACAATTGGTATAACTCAATAAATGTTTTTTAAAAAAATTTCACTAGACTTCATTCGAATATTCTCTTTGTATTCCGGATTTAGCAACTATGGATTACCATTTTCTTAAGTCCCCAAAAGAAGTTTTAGAATAGCGGTTTCCAAGGGTTGTACTACCCACTGGTAAGCGTTGAAAAGGATGCTTTTGGTTCAAGACTAATTTAAAGAACTCAGCTGACGCTCACCTGAGTAATACTCACAAGAACACGCTAAAAAGCTTGCATTATATTAAAAATAATCGAACACACGAATAGTTCTAAATGTCTTTTAACTGAGATCAGATCGCATTAAAAGTAGGTATGGGTACATTACAGCTTTGTTCCCAATACCTTTTTGACTTGTACATGAAAAAAATCACTGCATACATGGTACATCATTCCAAGCTCGACAGTGTGTGTGTACGTAAATTCTGACTCAATCAACAAAGCTTATATTTAAATGTTTGGACAGGTCACAAGATTAAGGCTCCTGTCGACACGTCCATCACGAATTTCTGAATGCAATGTTAATTCTATGGAGTTTCCTGTTTTTTTTTTTCCTCCTGAAACCTAGATCGCTGCTTTTAATTTCCATGGAAATTTAATTTCCATTACTGATTTCAAGAAAAGGAGTCGATGTATTTTTTTTTTCTGAAAGAGTCACTGAGATTTTTTTTGAAGAAGAAGAAGAAGGGGGAGGTAGGCTAAAACAGGTAGTTAACCTATGGTTTAGGACAGGGATAGGCAATTGCTTTGGCTCAGGGGACACTTTGTGGATGCGGAGGCTAGAAGCAGTCCTCACCTTTTAAAATGATTACATTCATCTGTTAACTTAACATTTCAGAAAAAGGTATAAATATGACCATAAAAATTCACTAAATATAAATTAAATTAATTAGTGCCAGTTTTATTCAATTTACGTTTTGTACCAATTTCATATAATCTATAGTTGCAAGTACATTTAATTTTATAACCAATTTAATGAAACAAATGTGCTCTATCATACTTTTCAACATTTTTTTTTTTTTTGAAATCAGGAGTGAGATTTCTTGTTGAAATCTTGTTCCACCTGCAAGTTAAATATCTGTTCAAGAGCATTATATTTACTCCTGTTGATCTTCAAGCTGGAAAAGTTTGTCCACATATATATGTAGGTCCAAAAGTAGAGAAAATGTTTCCAGCAAATTTCAGACATGGAAGTTTTTCAACAGATAAAAATATTTATAAAGTCAAATAATGTCATAACATTAAGCTTTTATTTCACAGTGTGGTCTGGTTGCATGTCAATGTCTAAGGTTCAGCTCCCTAGGTGTTGTGTCAATGTCAGCAGCGATGGAATAAGAGAACGGATTGAATTTAGGCCTAATTTTCGTAAAGTCCTGAAATCTTCATGTGACCTCGACCTCCAAATTTTACAGATGAATGATATTAATATTCAGAATAAATTTTTTTCCATATATCTCGATTTTTTCGTAGTAATAACTAAATTTTACCATACCCCATTGCATCTTGCCTTTATTTATTGTTAAATTATTCTATTTACGTCAAGTTAAGGCTTACTTTTATTTTACAACACGTCACAACGTATTTAGTACGAATTTACATACCGTCTTGACATTATACGTGTAACTAAAGGAAGACATATCGACCTCTTATAAAACACTTTCTATGTTTTTCCTTTGCATTCATGCATTGCTTGTTCTTTTGTGTAGTTTATTTATAAAAATGTAGCATTTTGTAATCGGATTATTCATTTTGAATAGCCCTGTATACATATAGCATCGTTTTGAATTGTTTTAAATTGCTTATCACTTTTAAATTTATAATGAATGTTTATCTTATATTTATCTTTCCAAAATTAAATAATCTAAAGATTTATTATTTCATAAATATCGAACATTACACAACATATTTAAAAAGCGATTGTAATTTAAGGCAATGAATTAATTTTCTCAAACGAAACTTTTAGAAACTCAAAATGGAGTAATATTTTCTCTGAAAAAGTCAGTGTTATCTATCCTTGCATTATAGAAACATAAATTTTCCCCGAATATATTAATGTAACGTACTTACACAGAAAAGTACAGGGTTGTTCAGAATGATTCATACGATTTAAAAATACTATATTTTCATAAGTAAACGATATAGAAGGATAAGTAATACATACATGCAAAGAGAAATTATGAAAGTTTTCTTTTTACAATAGTATGATATAAATTATTTTAGTTACACGTATAATGTCAAATCGATTTGTAAATTTGGGCCAAACACGTTGTAAAGTGTCAGTGGTAATTGATTGTACTGCAGCAGAAATCCGTTTTTAAGTTCACTGAAATTTGCGGATAAAGGTGACGCTTACACTTTATCTCTTACAAACCCCAAAAAATAGAAACTGCATAAGGCCATATTCGATGACTTTGGTGGCCATCTATGTTACATCAAATCGTCTGTTCCACTGCTACCGATCCACTTGGGAGAGAGCTCCATGAAAGCTTCAAAAACAGCTCACGTTTAATAGCTACACGAAAAGCACACGAGCTCCCCTATTGTTCACAACATAAAATTTACACAGCTCACAGTTTGTCGTTATATTCATGTTTTACTTATCTTCTGTGTGTCTAATTTTGAAATCGGATGATTCATTTTGAAAAATCCTGTATTTTGAAATGAATATAATCCCATGTGAAAGACACCAGTTACTTAATTTAAAAATGAGTCATAGATGTGGCGTAAAATAGTTGGTTAATATCTTATCCTATAAATTTTTTGGACAGGAATATAAATTATAAGAATATTTTTGTAATAACAGTATTAGAATAATTTAATAATCAATAGTTTATACTTTAATACTTTTAAATTACAAGAATATCTTCATAATTTAAAGGCTTGTATAAGAAATTTCTTCGACATTTGCTAAAATATTTTTGCTGAATTGCAGTTTGTTATAGTTTTACGTTATTAACCATCCACTTAAATGAAATATTTGAAGAAAATTTAATTCCATCTGAATTTTATGTTTAATTTCCGGTAAGAAGTCATTTAATTTACTCATACCTACATAAATGAACGCAAATTTCATCGCAGACCTCATGCCATCTAATATTTATATACAGGAGGATATCTATTAAAGCCCTACACTGCCCCCTTAACTTGAGAACGTGAAGGCTATTGCCTTACACGTGGTGTTTAAGGCGCTTCTAGGCTGTGTGCTACTGTGCGAGATCGGTTATAGCGCTCTTGGTGGCAAACAATGGATTTAGAGTTCCGATCTTGAAAGCAGTCAGCGATATGGAACAGAAGTCAGTTACAAAGTTGTAATAAAATGCCTCGTGAAAATAAAAAAATAATGAAGGTTTCTACATAATTAAAAGCATTTTTACAAGTGTTTCAATTATTCGTTTGCGGATTTCTCGGTTCTTAGAACCCATTTTAAAATATTTTCAAAATTCAGAGAGGGAAAGCAACTCCGTAGAAATCTTCATTATTTTTCGACCTTTTGAACGAAATTCATTACATCGAAATAAATTAAACAGTCTAGGTTTGAGGAGGTAAGAAGAAATCCCATAGAAGTAACACTGTGTTAAAGAATTCAAAATGGCTAGACAGAAGCATTAACGAATTTATCAAAATAAAAATAGAAATTCCCACACTCACAGAGAAATGTTAATAAAATCATAAAAGAGACTGGAGTGTTTTCAGTTGGAATATATATAAGGAAATATACTTAAATAGATTTTGTGTGTGTACGATTCTTTAATAATTAATGAATGAACAAGCGTAGAATATGAAATTTGGCGAGATTATTTTGTACAAAAATTAAATCATGATTAGTAGACCAAAATATTGATCAGTAATGTTTTTTTACGTGTTGAATCTTTTAAAAAAGGCAGAAAATTACATCTTGCGTTTATTTATATAATTTACAATTGTTTTCACTACGAACAGTTTTCTTAAATGAATATTAATTATAATTTGTTATATAAAATTATCGAATATTATTTGGTTTAAGAACACAATTTATTTTCATATACTTTTGCCAGAGTATGTATGAATCAAAATACCATTATCACGAATTTTTATTTTACAATCACATTTAAAAGAATTTGTTTATTGGTATAAAGTTTTACTTGAAAGATTTTACCGAATTACCAGTTATAGAAAAAGCGGTAAATTTGAAATCACAAACATCGATAGAAGTATTGTTGAAACGTGGACAGCACCGCTTACAACTTTTGTAAAAAAGTAGTTATCGTCCTTGGCGATTGAGAGAACAACGCAGGTGTATAGAGCTTCTCTGAACGAAGAGGAAACAACCCTCTATGTGAAGTTTATTATTTTTGTTTGTGAAAACAATCATATCCACAAGCTATATTAAAAAAGAAAAGGAAAACATATACTTGTATGTTATTATATGTACACTTACATTATATCGTCTTGCGCATCCAAAACAGAAATGGGAGCTGCGAATGGAAAAGGAAAAAAAATCAATCAGTTGCAAATCAATAAATGGTAAAGGAAATGAAAGATAAAAAAAAAAAAAAAAGAATAACTGTAAGAAATGTCCTGACTGTATTTGGATCTCAGCCAGCAAAAAAATGCTGACTGGGACAGGAAACCTTTCAAATAGTTTACAAGAATGAGGATGGTTGCAATAAAAGGAAAACGGATGAGGGCTGGGGGAGGGGGAAATCGAACCTACTAACTCCATCGTCAGAAATTACTGTTTAAATTCGATTTAAAGGAATGTGGGTTTGATTTATTTTTTTCGTTCCTTTCTTTCCTACACATATAGAATAGTTTGGAAAAATAAACTGCAAATGCGTTTCGAATAGTTCTTTTTCGCATTAAGAGAGGAGTTAAAGATATGCGCAATCATTAGCTTAAGTTCACAAGACACAAATGGTTTTACGATTTAACACCTGCGGTTTTTGCTCGTTTAGAATGCAGCGATATAATTCAAAGATGGAACGTTTGATTTATTTTTATGATTACGCGTTTCTATTTATGTATTTAAAACTCTATTCACACAGCATTTTGTATGTGCGTGCGCGAGCTCAGTCTTCTTTTTATCTTAAATAATTCCGTTTATGTTCCCGAAACAATTTCGGAACAATTTAAATTTTGATTTTACGAGAACGGGTTCATTTAAAGTTTCCACATTAAAATATCGTAAAACTGATAGAATTTATAAATAATTCAAACAAATGATAACAACACTATTTATATAATTATAAATTCAATAACTGAAATGATTTGCGATAAAAATGACCGGATACATTACGATGTTTATGTACGATGGTTGTTCAAAAAGTACCCGACTGCAGATGACGCTTCTAAGATAAACTGGTGTTATCATTGTGTGTTGTTGTCTGTTGAATGGCGTCAGAACAAATTTGACACTGATTAGTTTTGATTTTGCAGCAATCTGCCGCCAAATTAAAATTAGATTGCTTCTGCGTCGTCGAGTTGTCACCGGAAACTGGTTATATATCAGAAAACAAGCAACAATTGAAACAATGGGTTGCTTCCGGTGAATTTGCTCCCAAAAGGGAAGATGATTTCATCAGTCGGAAAAGTGAAGACGACTATTTTTTTAGGATCTGAAGGACGTCATACTCATGGATTTCTCAGAAAAAAGAAAACTATCCTTGCACAATATCACAGTGAGTTTCAGGATTCCGATTTCTCATTCTTTACACAGGAGTTTTTCGCACCACTCTTGAAAATTTTACTATCACAGTTTTGTTTCATAATTTATTAGAATACATAAAAGTGTAATGTATTTCTTGCTAATAGATAAGTATCGAAATAAACATTAAAAATCTTTAAATCTAGCACATTAACAATAAATTTAGAAAGTCTGTACAGCTCTTAGAAGGAACTGGGAACAATAAGCTTACGCAAGATTAGATTGAAGTTATCGAAAAGTTATGGAAATAGAATATAAATGTAAAGAGGATGCCTGAATAGAGATTTTATATTCACGAAATGAACGTATATTGTCGCCACTTAGTCACAACTGAGGAAAATTCACATTAATATGAGCCTGATTAATATAAAGTCATGTTTCTCTTTCTCTCTGATTGTGTGTTATTTAAAAAATATTCCTAATGTAATTTTAGTATTCCATAAAAAACATCTTGCTTGGTATGTACCTTGGAAGAAGCAGATTATTGTTTTTCTACTTATATAAAATATATTAAAAAAGAAATATTTTCCATTCCCTGTTATTGAAGTAGTATAATTCCATAAGGCATTTGAAACTTTCTTTTTCAGATTACAATAAAAGTCTAACATATTCACGATAGACCCTGGTGGAAAATGAAACCCCTACATGGAAAAGAAAATAGTTTACAGCAATATTCTCCAAACTTTTCTTTCTGCAATTCTGTTGCTTTTGCGATTCTTACTCGTGACTCACTAAAATTTATTGCTTGTTTCGAGATTTGTAGGTAAAATCAAACGTTATTTGGATGTCAATGTAGGTATCCCTTCTCATATACTTAAATAATTGCTTGTATGAAATTATTACAAAAATGAATACAAAAAGGAAATTTTAATAAAACACCATTACTAATGAAAAGTTTGAAGAGATTTTTTGCTAAATAAAAATTTCCAGAATGGTGGCAAAGACCATAACCAAATTCTAAGATTCAGTTCTAATTCCAGTCTGTTGTTACATTTATTTTTTAAGAAAACCATTGCTGAAAAAATCCGTCTTCGCACTGATAGGTCATTGCAAAACACATCGGCAATTTCATAGCTATTTTTGTTACAACTGGATACTCTTAAATATATAACAGCCAAAAATTCATCAGTAGTTTCCTCTCGTTTATGTCTTCGAGTAATGTGTCATAGGACAATTTAATTGCAAACTCAACATTTCAATCTGGCAATTCTATCTCGAATTTCAAGTTAAATGTAAGTGGATTCCTTATCCCTTCTTTGTCGCTTTTAAATGGGAGAAAATATTTCTTATGATTTGTCCCCAGGTCAAGGAAATTTCTTTGATGCAGATGAAATCTCATCCGGCAAGGAATTAATATTATATTCAATCTGCAATTTTATCAACTTTATAGAATGCGTGAACAGACAAATTAAGTAGGTGGATATACTTGAGTAGCCGTGTTTCTAAATCCCCTCCCCTCCTCTTCGCATAGCATAGCAAAGGGGGTTACGAAGGGGACAGCACTTCGTAACCCCCCTACGAAGGTCCCCTGTTATTTGTGTAATCCTGGTTTAGAGAAATGAAATTTAGACAAAGCATTTAACAAACTTAGAAAAAATATTTGTCTAGGTGATATATTCATTTAAGGAAAGTTTCAAGGTTGCAAGTTAAAGTATGAACGCGATGAAACATTTCAAATGTGAATTGATGGTATAGTAATAACCGTTGTAGTCACCACAAGTTTGACGTGGTAGGCAAATGAGCATGCATTGTGTCGTATAAGAATCGTGTCTTATTTTATACAATTGAGTTCCAAATATATTTCACTCTGTTAGTCAAATCAGCTGGTTTGGGATGACACTGATTTGTCCTTTAATAATGTCCCATATGTGCTTAATGAGGGAAAACTCTGGGGACCTCAAAGACCTAAGAAACATGTCTACTTTCTATAGAGCACATTGGAGAAAAGCAGCGATGTGGAGAAGAGTGTTATCCAGTTGTACAATGGCCCTATAATAGAGATCAAGAGCGACAGAACAACAGGATCAATTGCCATGCTGAGGTCCAAATTTCATGTTAAGGTGTTTGGAATAACGACGAGAAAGTTTCAACTTCTATGAAAAATTACACCACTAACCATAATTGCATGTGTAGGTCCAGTATGTCTACGTCGCAGACAGCTTGATTCGAAGCGTTCACCAGGTCTCCTTCTAACCAACATACGGCCATCACTGGATCAAAGACTGAAACTACTCTGATCTGAGAAAACAACATATCTTCATCTTGCCATCCAGTACTCTCTAGTTTCACTATAATGAAGTCACAGATACAGTGATTTGAAGTTAATGATATTCATGATACAGGGGTTGGAGGTATTCCTCAACTAATCGATTTGTTACAGTTCGATGAGTTACTCTGGTGCCAACAGAAGCTGACATTTATGCTGCAAGATGTGCCACAGTGCCGTGGCACATCTTGCAAATACAGTGGTTTTCCCTTTCAGTACTTGCCTTGATTAGGCGAGCCCCAGTTTTATTGATTCAGTACCCTTCCATAACGACTGCTGCCAACAATCATGGACAGTTGCTACATCTTTACCAAACAAATATCATGAAAATAAAACCTACTTTCTTATAGCCCTATTAAACGGCTTAATTCAAACTCAGTAAGGTATTGACTCTGGCTTCGTTTCCTTAAATGGTATCTTGCCTCAAATATAGCTCACAATACACATAATCCGGAAGATAAACAACGCTCACGAAGTTTACATCACGTATTTAAAGCAAACGCGATTCACATGTCCATATGGCGCAATGGACGAGATTCTTATTCGTCTAGCGCGGAATGTGAGTAGAGGTCATCTGTCAGATGTACAAACATGCTCCCCGAATTTCGTTTACTTAGCACAAATCATTCTTGGTGTTGGCAATTTATTTTCCGTCTGTGTGTATTTCAAGAATTAACTAGTCATAAATTATATAGTAGTTTAAATTGAGTTTTACGTCATTTACATGAATGATCAAAGCAATTTATGATGATTCACTACTTTTTGGACGTTAACCGATTTCGATAATTAATAATATTTTGCGCTCAAGCACACAACTATAAATAATATATTTTAATATTTCAGCTCTAATAGTTTAATTAAGTCTACTGGATGTATAATTTTAACTTTTTCCATGACATATAATTATGCAATAATGATTAATTACCATACGCCACGAGATATCGAACAACGTCTATGTTTCCGATAAAGGCAGCATGGTGTAATGCCGTTCTTCCTTCATGGTCCTTTTGCATTAAATTTTGTCCTTCAGAATGAAGCCGAGCCACCTGAAATGATTGAGCATTCAGATTTGAGAGAGTTGCAAACTATAAGACATTATTATCACTGATCAAACAAATTATATTAAACAAATATTTGAATCAATTATATTGATCAAGAAATCATTATTTTGAACATAATTAGGTTTAAAATGTCGGATTAGATAAGTTGCTTTAATTCAATTCCCATTCGGAAAAGTTTACTTTCTTCCTAACTATTGTATTTGTTAAATGTACATGTATGCGAATGCAAAATCCCATCAACTCCCTAACATTTTATTTCTGGACCCCAATTAACGAGGAGTTATATTGCAATTTTGAAAATAAACAACATTACAGTCCACTGAAAGAATTTTTTTAATATGTGTAGTGAATTTAGATACCGCAATGATTTTAAGACGTAAAGATCTGTAATAAAGAAAAATGCTTCTCAATAAATAACAAGGTTAGAGTTCTCCTATGAAATTTGATAAGAAGTCTTCTCCAGGAGCAGCAAGCATCTAATAAATGCTCCGGTAGAATGTTGCTTTCTTCCTAAGGTGAATGCCTGAGGAACAGCGGAGAGGCAGATCAAATCTGCTCCAAGTATTATAAAACTCTCGTCCCGTGCATATGCAGTACAATAAGGAGAACAATGGAGAATGACACTTTATTCACAAAAATTAAAGACAAGACGAAACACGGGTCAGCAAAACTTGGAACAGATTAGCGACACAACAAGTAAAAATACAGTACTTGTACACATCATCAACACAAAGAGATACAAAACAATACTTATAATAACATTACTTTCCCTTTCAATAACGTTCAGTTCATCAACTTAATTGTTTACCGCGGACTAATCTCCAAAGTAATATTCTGCACTTCCAAAGGCAAAAACTTACAGCTTTCGACAAGGCCGATAGGTTTTACGACAGATTCAAGCCGCTTCGATCGATCATGCTACCGACAGATTCCTCGACGGATTCCCCCACATCTTCGTGCTTATAGATGTCCCGGAGAGGTGTGATGCAGCAGGGAAAATTCATAACTTTTCTCCCAATAAAGAATTTTTAACAAAATTCGAGCAACTTTTGAGCCTTTATTTTGTCATCAAGTTTCTCTCCTGATAGCCAAAATCGTAGACAAACTGGTCGCCAAGCTCAGGAAGAGTAATTGTTTAAGCTTTCCATGACATACAATGAAATCCCCGTGAATGGTTCTTTCCTTAACTCCCAATTTCTGTCTCCCATACATAAGACACAAACCAAAACAGAAAACTAATTAAAAACCTGTTTTAAAATGATAAAAATCGTCATTATGATTTTCATTGAATCAAATTTAGATGTCATTGATCTACACATATGCTTAGCATATCGAATATTTTTCCATTTGAACTGTAAATTAGTTAACTGTAATTATACTTGCTTAAAATTGACAAACACACCAGACACTGATTGGGAGTAAAGTAAAAAACGAAATTATACAAACGAAAAATTCTTTATTTAAAATTTTATTTCACACTTACTCATGCCTATTACAATATTATAATTCCTTACAGTATTATATTTTTGTCCTTTTGCCATTGAGACATATTTCATTTGTTTGTAACAGATTATTCTTGTCATTTTATTTTCGCAAAGGTTCGCTACAAGTCAGCAATGACAGCGTTTGAGAGTAGGAAGTGGAAGGAGTTTTAAGAAATCAAAAAATAGTGATGAGGGAGGAAAATATAAGGGGGTCGGTACAGATACAAACATAATTTAACAATTTAAAAGCAAATTTGTAAGTTTTCAACGCTTTTTGAGTAAACTTGGACTAGGAAGTAAAAGTTGTCTGTATTTATCAACTTTATTGTGTGATTTAGTTTTAATACTAGAGAGTAATTGTTTTTTTTTTTAAATTTTGATCAGTACTATCCAATGTAAGTTTCACCAAATGAACAATATTATATACATAGTAAAAGTATTTAAAGAAATAAAAAATTTATTCGTGATAATTTCATTAAAAAAGGAATGGCTTCTTTAAAATAAACGGCAAAAAAAGATAATTTGCCAAAACCCAACCAATGAGTTGACTCAATGTTCTGGTTTTATGCCCTATTACCCTACAAAATATGAAAGGAAAAATAAAAACGCTCTAATAGATTGTTTGCTCTAAATAATATTTAATTCGGTGTTCAAAGCAATTAATTGTATTATAGAAAGAGAAATGCACAATGTGTAAAATAATTTTCTCAAAATCATATGTTTTCCTCTTTGTTTTAAAACATTAAATGTCTTTACGTTCGCTTTGCGTAAATTTCTACACCTTTTTTCACCTTGGCTACCTTTCTCAAAGCACTCTCTACATTTGTTACCCAAGACTTTACTACATGTTGAGATGTTTTATGAAACTATTGACCCACGACACATGAATCTATCAACCGTGTCCCGCTGCATTTTGTGCATGTTCCAGCTAAATATTTTTTTAAAAAAAATAATTAAAGAAATGAAAGGAAACTGGGACAACAAAAAACAACTCATTTTATACAAATGTTTTGTATCTTATTATCTAGTTTTAGACGGATAAAAGGGAATAATTTTATCAATCCTCCCCTCCGAAAAAAGGTATGTGTTATTTAATCCTCCAATCACCACCAATATGAGTCAGAGTGACAAGAATTTATATATCCAAAGTAGAGAGTGAAAATTAAAATAATACTGGGAATTAAAACAACATTTTTTGTCAATACAAGATGTGATATACGGTTGAAACAAATCTGTTCGCTCCAAATCTATTGGATTAATACTTTTGATTCCAAAATAATTTAGAATTCTATAGACTCATATTATACTTCCATTTTTAAAAGGAAATTTGATATACGCATTTTTAAAAGGATACTTCATATATGCATATAAGAATCTTAAAAAAGAAATTTCATATGTGACGACTGTAATTAAAATTTACTATTAAGCTGGTTTCCCTGAAAGAGTAATCATTTCCATTTAAAATTTTATTTTTTAGAAAAGGAAATCATACTATTACTTTTCTAACAATCAACAGCGAAAAAATTAATAGCTCAACGTCAGCGACAAATGTAATTAAACTATAATATCCAATTTAAACGATAAATGAAAAATGAACTGTCAAATAATAAGGAAGGAAATGGTGTAAAAAGTCTACTGTATAACTAAAAGATATTTAGATCTGCACTGAGATTCTAATGATCAATTAGACGTGCTCCATAATTAATAGATTTTTATGAACTCTTGATATTCGGCATTAATATTCAAGATATACAATAAAAATGCTTTTACGACACATCAATAATTGATTCTAAACAGGACGGTGAAGTTTTTTTTAAGCAAATCGACAGATCATACACTAACTCAAATATTTCAAACAATTATATGGACAGTATTTATAAAAATCGCTTGAATATTAAACTGCTAAAATTTAATTGCATGAACTATTTGCATCGTATGCTATGCTACGAGACGGTTTTTTCGGTAAGATATTTAACCCACAACCAACTCCTAAATAAAATCCAATACAAAACTTTCTTCCTCTTTATTATTCTATAGAAATTTCTACCATTAGTTTGACAATCTCAAACACGCTACAGACAAATCAATCACTATTATTACTATATCCTGTCATAGAATTTTTATCGCTGGACCATTTGTCTGTTTTATACGTCATTCATTCAGTTTGTACCACGCGAATATTATTACTACGAATTTTTTTTTTTTTATCTTTAGTTCTTTATAACATATAGCTTTTTATATCTCTGATGACCATATAAGTTTTCGTTTTAGGTATGTAATATTATAAAAAAAATCATCAATAAAATACATACTAAGCTGTCAATGTCAAAACAATTGATTCTTATATGCGTTTTGTAGTTTTATTTCGCATTGTTATTTTAAACTTTGAGTTTTCTAAATTTTTTTATAGTGTTAGCACGAACATGTACCCTAAAGGCCACGCGTTAATACGAAGAAAAAGATACGAAATGCACATTGGCATGCACGAAACTTGGCATGAAAAGCTTTATCGCCAAAAGAAATGGTGCCAATTCAGGCATATATAGCGTCCACTACAAAATTAGTTTACATTGACGAAACTTTCATTACCTCATTTAAATTAATTTTAAATTCAAATGGTTATTGGGCATGGCAATCAATATCAACTAATATTATTCGTGAAAGCGTTAAAATCGCGATCCCTGCAATTTTGATTGAAATTGAAATTTATTATTAAATTTTTATTTATTTAAATTTTAAATCTTAAATCTGATGAGCGAATAGATAAATTAAATTTGATAGCAATTTCTGTTCTGGCTTGTATTCATTATTATTATTTTAAAATAATCATTTACTTATACTGTTGGAAATTCCAATTAATAATTTCCTAAAATATCATTTGGCAGTAGAAAAATTTTATATTTTCCATACAATTATTGTTTGAATAAAATCGTTTGTTATTTTACGATAACTGTTTTTGTAATTGTAATAAGTTAAAAAATTTCATGGAATTGTAATTCAACAATTCGAAGTCTGGCTCGTAGTTTGTTGTATTATTAACGAAATCAATATCTTACAGTTGTCGATTCTAGTTCTAGTCGTTATATCGTCTCAGATATTTCGTCTCACACTATTCTCTTTATTCATAAATCCCTTAGAATTTGTTTTAATTTAATGCAACGAATAGAAACAGTTGATGCTTAGCTCATCAAAACTAGTATTGTGACATTGGGCCATTCGTTGTTTTCTTTTCTCTAACCTTGGGAACTTTTTGTAACTTTAATCGGATAAAATTCCATCTCCTTTCCAACCAAATGAAACGTGATCGAAGCAAATTAAATGAAGATAAGAAATATAATGAATTGACTGAGCGATAGAAATACGTAATACATAGTATATAGAACACAAAGTTGGGGAGGCTAGCTGATAGTGTGAAATCAGTAGATGGTATTAAGATAGAAATTAGAGTGTATTGCTGTATTCGATCGTTTGTTGTTACAATTCATAAGAAATGTGTAATGGTGAGATAAAGCGGCAAGAGGAATGAATATTGCTCAGTATTCGAGAAGTACCTTACACGAAGCGAGTGAGCTGGTAAGCTAGAATTTTATTGTTTCATGCTAAGCTAGGATTAAGACGCGATCTTTCGAAGATCTTGCATAATCTGTGAAGAAACTTAAGCAGTTATCATATTTTTTGACGTCTATTCATTTGAAATTGTGACCTTATTAACCATTTTATTCAACTTTAGGATATATGTAGATTTGAATAATGAGAGTAAGCGTTGCAGTATGTTTTATTCCTTGTAATGATATTTTACAACATTAATAATAATCTATTTGGACAAATTCAATATCATATATATATATATATATATATATATATATGTTCGTAACAATATCATATATATATATATTGTTACGAACATGAGATGGTGCTTTCCTGCAGTGACGACCTTGTGGAGGAAAAGAAACATTTACGTACGTATCAGTCAGCCAAAGAAGAATTAAGCAATGACCTTTAACATTGGCGTTGGACTTCGCGACTGATGGAAAGTACCCAAATGTGCTGCAGTCTTGGCGAAATATCGATCGGGAAGAAAGTTACGGACTTTTAATGCATTTTTCCATATGACGTCATATCTGGCAGGAAGAGGTATAAATGCGGCAAGAGCCACAGTCTTCGGAATTAGTTTTAGTAAGTCAATGAATCTGCTCTTGGAGTCTGTCTTTTATGTGCTAAGTAATACTGTGGAGATTTGTGCGAAATGAGAATTATTAAACTGGTGAGCTGAACGTTATTATAATTGTCGTTTTGTATGTGTTTGTGTTGCTCATCTGCACAAGTGCTGTATTTGTTCCTACATCTGTGTCACCACTCTGTACACGTCCTGTGTTTTCTGTCACTACTGTTATTGTTTAAGCTCTGCTACATGTGTGTAATCCTGAATATTTGTGAATAAAGCTTCCTATTGTCATTATCTCCCGAGTTGGACTTGAATTCACACCCACACAAATCGGAAATTCTCATAACATTATATATATATATATATATATACATATATATATAATATTATATGTTAATTATATAATGTAAATTATATAATTAACTATTTTATTAATCATCACCTAATTATCCATTTATTAACTACAGTTTCAATGATATTGTAAGACTAATTCCTCATTTGCTCGACAGATGACACCACGAATCAGCGTCATGTGATAGCTCACGCAGCGCCCCCAATTCCTGAAAGAAACCGAGAAGCGCTTTGCTCTCGCTCTCTTTTGTCCGCCTCCTTCTCTTCTCTTCTCCTGATGTAGCGAACGGAACTGTCTTGCTCTGAACGCCCCAGCGCGTTCAACACTCATCGATATTATGTCGTTAGTATAGGTCGCCCTGAACAGATGTTTGAAGAATTTGTTCCCTAAATAGAAATAATTATATAAACAGAAACTTTGTACATAGAAACAATTCTATCTCCAACTAATAAATAAGATTATATCCCAAAACTGCCTCTTCAGTTATCAAGAAAGTCACATTCATCACGGAACACGATGAAAGTCTAATCCCTATACTCCGAAGCACCAGGAGGTGACTCGTCTATACAGATACTTACTATATATATATATA
>BMAW01064220.1:2196631-2282045 GCA_019974015.1 Nephila pilipes | reverse complement strand
GGCAAGCATATATATATATATAATATCATATATATATATATCATATATATATATATATATTATTTGTGTGTGTGTGTGTGTGTGTGTACGTGTGTGTAGTAGAATTTAAAATTTATCTACCATACATAAAACATTCCGAATATCTCGGCCTAATAGAACAACCTTTTCAATAAATATTTATTCATTTTATCCAGAGAGAGAGAGAGACAACTAATATCCTTAAGGCTGGAGGACGGCACTGCCTTTTAATACAAGAGAAAAGAAGAGCATAAGAACATAGGAGAAGAGGAAGTTGCTTCTGCCTGTCGATTTTATAGATAGACGATATCTGGGGATTTCTCCCAGTCACTTCTAGAAGATAGAGATCTGAGGAATTTGAATTGATGTCTGCCAGACTAGAGGGATTATTTCTGACAGATTTACGACTCATGGGAAAGCTGAATTAAACAATTTTACAAGACTCATGATCTAATAAATCAAATAGATAATTTGAAATTGGATCTTAGAAAATAGAAATGAACTCTTTTTTGAATCAGAAAAATGGGGAAAAATAAAAATTAAAATTAGTTTAATGCGAGATCATTACATAAAAAAAAAAATTTTTGATGTGCGTGACAACAAAACAACTAGGATATGTAACTCCGAAAACTTTGAACAATATCTCCTTCTTTTCATGAAAGGTAACTTGAAATTTTATTCTTTCGCCTCCGGTTTCTTGATCGGTTAACCAAGCCCAGGAGAGATGAAAAGATATTTTCTACGCTAACGAGATATTGTATCGCTCTTTAATGAACGATGAAAGTCTATTCGAGAACATCGGATAAAAAATGAATTGTTCTCTTGAACCTTGGAGAGCAAATCTTCTGATAAGATTGTTATATTCGGATAAGTATATTCTTTGTTCAAATAGAAAGCCAATCAGAAGGATTAAGTGATAAAAAAGAAATTTCTTGTTACCTGATCCAAGTTCCATTAGCGGCGGCAATTAAATCTGAAAAATAAATTTGATTTGACGTAATATAATACTTATTTTTTTCAAAATTGATTATGTGCAAAACAATCGATTAAATTGTTAATTCTAAAAAAGAAAACAAATGAAATAAATTCTGTTTAGTTCCCACAAAAAAAAATTGTATCGAGAACTCATTTAAATAAAAGCCAATATATCGAAATCATTAATCATAAAAAATTAATTTTCAATTCACAAATAAAAGTTCCTCTTATGTACAAGCCATTGAACATATATGCAATAAAAAATAACGGAGGTATAAAATGGAAAAATTTTGTTCTGTTGTAATTAGCGCATTTATCTGAACTTCAAAATTATTCTAATCATAAAACCCACCATGTGTGTTCTCGTGATCTTACAAAAAACGTGAGGATCCATCTTTTACAAACCTAATAATAAACGAAAACAACGTATCATTCAAACAGAAAAGATATAAAACGAAAGTAACTCCATCAAGACGGTAACAAGTAAAGCAGTCTTTTCACATCTTTGAGAAAACGCTCTAGATGTTGAAATCACTATATTCCTTGAAACACAAGAAGACTCTTGACTGAGATTCTTTGACTCTGGCATTGTATGAACGAGATGGTCAAAAGATTTCTTGTGGATGAATCGATCACGAAACAAAAATTTTGAAGCTTAATCCGTGGTTTCATTATTCGTAAGGGTATAACTACTGCATCGTTTTCTTGCAAAGAACTATGTTCCCCTGATCTGGAGCATTCCCGAAGCATACCAAACACACACACACACACATATATATATATACAAAAGGCGTTCCATAAGAATTGAGAGTAAAGTCTTAAAATAAAGAACTATATTATTTACAGCAAAAGATAAAGCATTATTTATCAAAATAGCTCCTCTCAGATTATATGCAACAGTCCCAGCGTTCACCAACTTATCGAAACAAGTAGAGAAGCATTTTTCTGGAAGCTGATTCAAATAACCCTACACTGTTGAAATAATGTATCAATCTGTACTAAATTTTCTGCCAAGGAGCTTCTCCTTCAACATCTGAAATCGCATGGTACGAGATCTGGATAGTTAGAAGTTGTGGCCTGATTTTATCATTACATTTACTAAGATACTGCTGAACAGAAGTAGCGACATGCGTGTGGACATTATCGTGATGGAATGTCCAATTCCCTACCAGTTTATGACGCTTTCTCGATATGTGTTGCTGGAAAGTTTTCAAAATTGAAACATAATATTCACCATTCACAGTAGTTTTTGGAGACACAGCATGTTGATAGATTGCACTTTTATAATCAAAGAAATTAATCATCAGGACCTTTCCTGCAGATTTGGTTATTCGAATTTTTTTGGAGACAGAGAATCAGGATGTTTCCTTGCACTTGTAACTGGCTTGGGTAAGGGGATTAAAATGATGCATTCATGTTTCATCATTTGTTATTACAATCTTTAGGATATTCGGATCACTTTGAAGTATTCTGTTTCCACTCGAAACATTGGTGAATTCTTGTTTGCGTTTGTTCTTTAGTGAAGTGAGGAGGGTCCCATTTGGAATAAATTTGGCGAAGCTGTAAATTGTTGCAAAGAATGCAAAATATTGACGTTTTCGAAATGTTAGTTGATGTTGCTATCTCTTCGTATGACATTCACCGATTTTCTTACTAATCTGCTCTCACAGTGTTAACATTTCGATCATCCATCTCACTTTCTAGTCTGCCAGGTTTAGGAGCTAGTTCTGAAGACAAACGTCTTTTTTTGAATTCACCATACCATCTAAAAATTGTAGACTCACCAAAACATTTGTCTTTGTAGTTTCTTTCATAACTGCTTTGGAACTGTTTTGCACAAACGATAGTAAAATTTTATTTCAAAACGAATTTCATTTTTTATTCATCTCTGAATCACTCCCTCCATTTCTGTAGGGCAAATAAAAGTCGTTCTTTAAACAAGCAAGAAACTAGGAAAATAAAATCGTCTGCATCGTTTATAATATTTATAAATGTTTAATTAACATTTTGAAAAAAATCACCTGCTTTTATATTTTTTAGTTTCGAGGTGTTATTATTGCGCAAAAAAATAACTCTCAGTCTGTATGGAATACCCTTTGTACGTATATATATATATATATATCCTTAAATGCAATTTACTGCACTTCAAATTTGAAAAATTTACGTAATCCCGTTTCATTTGGTTGGGAAGGGAAATTCAAATATAAAAGAATTTGTAAATATAAAATACAAATTGTTGTAACTTGTATAGTAATACACATTTACTTCATAAGTAATAAGATTTATCTAATTTTTAAAACCGTATTTTTGCATATATTAACAATAAGAAGTTTCTGTAATTATCAAAATATCTCCTATGAATTAATTTACAACCTTCAAAAGTACTTAAACTTGCTCACAATCGATTAAATTAAGGCAATTACTCCACATCCCGCAAGATCGTTTACTATGTCGAAATATTTCGAACCGAATAAATATTTAGAGTTCCCGTTGTTGGCAACACCGCCTATCTTGTTTATTATCTTCTTCCATACCCAATTTTAAATTCAATATGGCTTATCAACTCTCACGCTGCTATGAATAAAAATAAAAACCGCTGTATTATATTTCATCTTTACCCGTAATCTCCGCTTTCCTGAGAATTTCTACTGCTGGAGCTGGTTGACACGTGACTGACGTCATCGCCGTCAGGCTCCGCCTTTGTGGCGTCACTAATAACGTCATCGGCGGGCTCCCTTTGTTCTGCTATATAGAGTTCTTGGTCACAAATGTCACTCACATAGTATAAATGCTCTTGCGCTTCATCGATTCGGAAAAATTTTTCTCCACTGCATGCTAATAAAAAAGAAGAGCAATAACTGTAACTGCTATTTTCAATGGAAAACTCAATTAAAGCTTAAATGTCAAAACTGCAGCTATGAAAACCAACTCAGTTATTTTTTCAAATTGGCTCATTTAGAATGAAAATTGTTCCTTAATAATGCAATTACAGGACAAAAGTTAAATCTTATTGTGATCCCTTACATTTTATAATTGGTTCGTTAGGAATTTTCGTCATAATTAGGAGGAAACCGAATTTTTTAAAAAAGATTTCTGAGTAGTAATTTAAATTTTAAAACAAGGATACATATTAGAAAACTACCACGTTTCGTTTCTGACGTATATGATTTGTTAGGAGATAATTAAATGTTTGATAACTTCAAAAGAGCCTTTTCTAAAAATTTTGTATTTTCTTGTTTAGCAGACGCAAAGTATGTCTGATTAAATAAATTAGTTACTGTTAAACATCTATAAAACTACTACGCATTATGAATTTATGAATAAGCGATAAAACATTTTGTGGAAAATATCAATTAATTTACGTTGTTGACGATTCTTTAACGAATTAACTACTGTAAGTCACTGCAGCATGAAAAACAATAGAAGTTATTTAGGCTAATGATTATTAATTTATTAACAGACATACAATGAAAAATTCAATATTTTAAAGTAACAATTTTATTTGTTTAAACTAACCATTGTATGCTGATTTTTTTTTTGTATGCCTGAAAAATATAATTAATATAATCATGAACTCATTTAAATGTTTGTTATTTACATTGTTATTAGAGTATAACGATTTTCATCTATGTGCATTTATACAAACTCAGTTTCTAGTTGTCATCCATTCAGGCAATAATTATTAGGTTCCATTTATGTAGCAATGAAATGTCAATAAAAAAGGAATTCTTTCACTCTTAATAAAAAAAAAAAAATAATAACAACATGATTTACAAGAAATATTGAAGTAAATTATCCAGAATAAGATGAACAGAAACTACTTACAATCCAGAAACCACCAATTAGTTGTCTTTTGACTATCTTTAGTCTTGCCTTCTTCTTTTTCCTACGTAAATCAATAACATTAGCTTTAATGCATCTGATTTTGACAACAAAAATCTAATTCATATTCCTATGTAAAGATTTACAACGGATGATGACGAATATTAGTTATCCCAAACATTTTAAATGATGCGTAAGTGTATATTTTTTAGGATTTATTTGTACTTAATAAATAAATAATAACTTTAATACAATCGAAACTTATATTTGTTTCAATAAGTTATAACATGTGTGAATATAAACAAAGAATGTGGTAATTATATGTTCAATAAAATAACATGACATTTAAGTAAATAATAATATATGCAAAAACAGATGAATACTTATGAATAATCACAGAGTGAAATATTACAACTGATATAATGGGAAAATAAAAATAGCTATCTTATTAAGATTAGTTCAAATAAATTATTCATGGCCCACATAGGCATCAGAAAATAATCAAATCTCTTCTGCAAGTAACAACGAAAGGAGTAAAAAGCGCCTAATAACAGCTTTGCAGGCAATTCATTTCTGGTCGATTGTTAAAGGCGTTACAAAGACAAAAATTGGGAAGTTGTTCCTTGCCAGTTTGATTAGCCCTCTTCTCTTAGGTCAACCGATCGATCACCAAAGTGGTGACACTTTGGACCCTTCTTTATAGGAGAATCAATTTAATTATAAGTTGTATTATTTACTCTGTGATGATTAATGAGTATTCATCTGTTTCTGTATGTGTTATTATTTACTTAGTTGTAATGTCATCATAATTGACATATATCTACAACATTCTTACGCTGAAATGGTAATCCAGGAGGGAACAGTAAATGACTATTGCTCACCACACAGGCCCTTAACCAGGAGTTATGGTGAGGGGTGCCATTTCCCTTGATAGCCGGACCCTTTTGATTGTCATTAGAGACACACTTACAGCACAGTGGTAAGTCGACATGAGCCTGTTTTGCTACCGTTCCTTTTGCAGAATCCTGGCCTTATTTTTCAGCAAGAAATGTCGCACCACATACGGAACGTGTTGCTGTGAATTGTTTTACAGCTTGTCAAATACTTCCTTGGCCAACCAGATCTCTCTCCAATCGAGCATGTCTGGGATATGATGGGAAGGCGACTGCATCTACCCGAGAATGTTGATTACCTAGCCCAACAATTGGAGCAAATTTGGCAAGAAATACCGCAGGAGACCACCAAAGAGCTTTATCACTCTATGTCACGTCGTGTGGCAGCTTGCGTCCTGGCTAGAGGTGGTCCAACACCTTATTGAGCTCGTTACTTTGTAACTATGTAACTCTGAAATAAATCATTCAATATTTCTGAAATTTTAATCATTTTCTTTTCTGTACATAATTTTCCTATCCCCCAATTTTTGTCTCCACCGGAGTTTTCCTTCTTGGTGCTACCAAACTCGGAAATTATATATATTTATGGCATTTAGAATTTTTCGAAGCTTAATCGAATTTTCGTATAAAAAAATTCGAGGATTAACGTCATGAAATTTTTAAATATGCACGGTTAACGAGAATATTAAGAAGAGAGTAAGTTTCAGTGTTTATATCAGCTTATATTATATAATATTATATAATGGGAACTATAAAATGAAAAAAACCTGATCCATTATTAAAAATAATCGTAACTTAATATATATGCCAGTATTACTTTCCCATCTATTTCATTAGTCAATAATTATTTATATTTGGAATTAAAATGATCTTTGGATAATATTTGACCTTTTTAAATTATAGGTTAACTCCTCTATTTAACATTCGAAATAAATATGAGTATACTTAAACATCTCTTTCTTTTCCGGAAAGTCTTGTAAACGGTTGTGAAAATTAAGTCAAATAAAATTGATCGGAATTACAACACAATACAAATATTCATCTACATCTTTCTATAATGTCTTAGCAACATCCTTTATAGTACTTTTCAATAATTTTCAGGTTGAAAAATATGAAAAAAATCAAAGATCTCAAATAAACGTTTGAAATAATTACTTATAAGTGAAATCAACAAAGTAATTACCTGATTTTCACTGTCGTTCTTAGCCTCTTTTTCTTTTAACAATGAACTTATTTGAGGCCTTATTTCTAACAAATCTGTATCATAGCTAATACTGACGCTTCCAAGAGGAAATGCTAACGGAGGAAGTAAAAAAACATTAAACTGGAAGACCAGGGTAACTGTAGAGATAAAATTGAAAGAAAAATCATTACCGCTTTGGAAAAAAATTCCTTGATGACTTAACGTAAGTGAATTGCTAAAATAATCTTAAACAATTAAAGAAGAAATCATGAGTCATTGAAAAACCTTATAACATTTAAAGAATAACTAACAAATTATTTAAAGAAGCATTAATGTTATATAATCATCAAGAAATCATCATCGAAAGAATTGTCAGTAATTAAACATTTCTAATGTATTAGTGAAGAATAGTTACATATTTTTTCTCTTTCTATACCATGTCAAACTTTTGAACAAGAAAATAGTTTCTTAATTTTTTAAATGTAAAAGGATTTCAATTTTTTATTTACAAGAATTTGGAATTTTTTAATTCCAAGAGATTATATACGATGAAATATTTAATATACACAGAATTAAAGTATCACTAGCGATATTAATGGTTAAGATTATAATAAACCCAGACTAATATTAGTTTCGACCTTAGAAAATACAGCCTTAACTTTATATCGAACAAAGTATCATCATTTTTCATTTCCTCGTGCCTAGAATATTAAATCTCTTTCTTAATATAAAATCGATTCAATCGACTTTTCTAGGCGTCATTTCTCAACCGAAATATTAAGTTATTTTGTACTAGAAATGTCCTAGAGGCTTCTAAGTTGCTATTTTCTTTTCTTTTCTCTTTCTTTTTCGTTTAAAATCTCTGATATATATTTTCGTTGTAAGTTCTCAAATGTTCCGGCTTCCCTTCTCTCGTTTAATTGTGACATCATTAGTACAAAATTAAATTATCCCAAATTAATAGAATCAATCAATGGAAAATTGTGTTTTTTCGAATCTTAGAACGATCAAATCACAACATGCTTGTTATGTAGCTCTCTATACGCGCGCGTCTGTGCACAAACATTAATCTCAAAAAAGTTATTTAGCTATCCCTGATTAATCGGTCTTGATTCAATAACTCGACTCCTGATTAATATATTATCGTCCAATCCTATCTTTTATTCTTATCATCACAAATCCATGTCTAACTTCTACGTTGTATTCTTCCAATCATTTTCTCTACTACAGCTCTCACTATTAAGCTCTCAGCAAAATATAGATGTTATCTCATAAAGTCTGTTCACTATATTTCAATGTTTATATATTAATTTACAAATGTAAGTCCCGGATCTTTTATTGGAAAAGGTTCTCAAATGAAATAACATCGTATGGAAGTCACCAAGGGTTGAATAGGGGAAATGCGAGCGAGAGAATCCCGTTACGATTTGGCATTAAACAAATCCCATATCCTGTACCTAACCGAATTTGAGTGGCCGCGGTAGCCTAGTAATGGTCACGGACTCGCGGCCGGCGGTTTTCATTCAGTCGTTGGTTCGAGCCGTGATGCCACTAAAGAGTCACCATGTAGCCGGGGCTGTTGCATGTTAAATCTGTCGAGGACCCAAATACTGTGCAGATTTGGAGATGTAGGTTGCAGCTCAGGTGTCGTCCTCGTCACTTGATCATGACTCAAAATTACGAGGTTCGTCGCCAATAGCCCTCGTGTTGCTTTTAAGCGCGACGTTAATAAACAATGAATCAAACAATAATTACATTTTAATCATTATGTATTACTTATCATTGTGTGCTGTTTATTTACGAAAATATAGGATTTTGAATTCGGACTAATCCTTTTGAATAATCCTGTATATCAGTAAAAGAATTTACTTTTGGATGCGAAGCATTAGATTGGAGTTTGGTTGACGGCTACATTATTTACGGATTATTTTATCTTCAAAACGTTTTGGAGGAGGAGAAACTCATGGTAGTCTGCTGATGTTAAGCCTAGGAAACAATGGTAAATGAGACACCTTCGTTTTTAAGGTGATCAGTAATGATGGAAGTTGTTATGGTGTGTTAAATATTATTAATCGCATTGGAAATATATTACAGTACTTCCTCTGTAACCCGACGCTAGACCTTTCCAGACATGCCAGCAATCCGGCTTTTTTACACAGACAGGAAAGTCAACAGATGGAAATGGAAAATTATTTCATACTTTCCTCTTCAACGTAAAAATGTAGTCTATCAAATAAAAACATCATATTTTTAAAGTTTTAGGTATTTCGTGAGTTTGACACCTTATTTGTGAGCGTAATGCATTAAATGTTACGCAATAACGCAAAGTTTTGTTGTTCAAATGTGTATTATTAGTAATTTTCAGTAGTAGGATGGTGCTTTGGTTCCATGTATACCGGAATACCGAGGGAGTGTTGTATTTTCTTTTATTTCATTTTTTGTAACCTAAGGGGCGGGGCTATTGTTTTAGGTGGGGCGTTTCGGCGTGCCAGATCAGTATTCATTTTTTTTTTACCGTTTGCTTCAATTTCAATTACATTTAACTTAAATATATTCAATTTAATAACTTATCGTTTTCCTTATTTTTAATTACATGTAGCTGATATAGTATTTAATTTAATAATTCATTGTTTGCTTTAATTTTAATTACATGCAGCTTAAATTTTATTCAATTTAATTACTTATCGTTTCCTTTGTTTTTAATATCGGAAAAGTTTACTATTATCCATTTCTCGATATTTCATCGTTTACTTTAATTCTTATATTTAATTGAGTAATTTAATAATAAGTATAAAAACAGCGCACCTTGGGTGGGGAAATCTGTTCTTTGCAAAACTTTGCATAGGAGTTTCTTAAATTTATTATTATTTATTTGTATTTTATCTTATTATTCGAGATATAATATTAATCACCCTAGTACCAAATGATTTTCAAATATTAAGGCTCTCTTTTATCGACCATTTTGATTACTTAAGGCTCCAGTCTACCATCAAACTGACTAGTAGACTGGAGCCTTAAGCGATTTATTTATTCACTATCATTCGATTCTTTTTTTTTAATTCAAGCCCTCATCATGGCATCATAAAAGCAAAATTCTATACTCTTCTATTAATCGTTCTTATTTAGGTTTTTTAAAGTAAAGTTAGCATGCAAAATCTTAAAAATTTCAAAAACATATCTTCAATTTACCTTCTTCCTTCAGATTTTCTTTCCGATGGTGTTCATTTTCGTAATTCAGGAGTGAAACCAATTTTAGTGGTAAACTAATTTTTTCGATATTTTCTCTGTAATAAAGACATTATGAGAAATAAACAAAAGAAAATACAGAAATTGAGAAAATCAATGACTAATTAGAGAGGATATAAAATAACAAAGGCCTTAATACTTCTTTATGTACATACTTCTTTAAAATATCTAAATTAGATAAATTAGCTTATTTCAGTTGTGTAATAACATTTTGCATGCACATACTTCGGAGCAATTAGAATTGTGTATTCTATAATCAATCAAAAACGCTAAAAGGGTAGCAATAATATCATACAGAGGTGGGGAGAAATTGTTACATGAAAAAAACACTATATCGGATATTAGTCTTAAGTAAGAATGAAAAATTATTGAACGTGTCCAGGATGGTAACTGAAGTCATTTTTATACATTAAGATGATTAATGGAACTATGAAGACTATATGAAGTGATAGAAATGTCTTAGAGTTCCATTAAGAAACGAGTTTCATAAACTAGAAGTTAGCTTAAAAGATTGCTTGGAAATCGATTAGATTCGATTTCGATCCATCGAAAGAACTGTGTTTTTATGGTCATAAATTTTTTTTCCAGTTGTGAAGACAATTTAAACAGACGAATTGAATGCGATAAGAATTTAATTTTAACGAAGAATGGATTTCTTCGGAAAATGTATAATTTGGAAGAAACATTGATATACATCAAAAGTGAATGTAGATTTGTGTTTGCATTTTTTATCATTACTCACGTTTTAAAGAACAAAGGTGATAAAATATTTAAATTCTGGAAACGATTTTCATAAAAGTAAGCTATCAAATTTAAATATCCTCTGCTTTCACTTATATCATTTTATAGGGATAAGTTTTAAAATAAAATTGATATCAAGAGTAAGAAAATAATTAAAAAATTAAAGTAACCTTTCGATTCATTTTAAGGTAAGATCGAAAAATTCGATAAATGTTTTTTATATCAAATAAATGCTTCAAATATGCGACTAAGGAAGCAGTTACATATTGGAAATTATGTATGTCTTAATGAAGGTAATGTTGATTTTTTTTTCATTTTGATTTCATTAATAGCCCTTCAAAGTACTTCAATAGAAATAGTGCCGCGTTGGCGCCAATAATATCAGCAAACACATAACCTACCACGCCTCTAAGGACCCATTAAAATGCTCTCCTAAAGCGCGCAATTTTGATTCTAACTAGGGTGATTAGGTTTAATTAAACGCTTTGAAGATCAGAATTGAGAAGAAAACGACAGCCATTTGAACAGCTGGACGGCTTTGAGAAGGATCGTATCGCAGGACTGCATGAAGACGGATGGTCATTCCGTCAGATTCTGCGTCGTATCGCTCGTGCAGGTGTTACAGCTCCACACTGTTGGCGGAAAGAGGCAAAAAGAAGCTATCGTTCACGACCAGTAGGCTCAGGAAAAGAAAGCTACATGGTCTACAAGCAGAAAAGATCGAAGAACTGTCCGGCAAGCACGCAGCTCATCAAGTGACATGCTTCCGGATATTACGTGAACCTCTCAATAGCATCCTGTAAGTGTCAGTACCCTTATTAAACGGCTGTATGTTTCTAGACTGCTTGCAAGGAGACCATTACGGTGATTTTCCCTGATACCACAGCATCGTCACCAGAAATTGCAATGATGTCATGAAAGAGCAGCAGGAAACCATACGGAATGACAGCAGATCATCTTTAGTGATGAGTCTGGATTTTGTCTTTGAGAATGATAGCCATACTCGTGAATGGAGGCAACGCGGTAAGTATCATGATAGATGATTTGTTGTCCCTCCTCACATACCCAGACAATGGGATGAATGGTATGGGGTGCGATGACGAGAGAGATGCCCCATAACCATGGATCTTCATCAGAGCCAATTTGACGGTCCAAATGTTCGTTAGTGAGGTTCTTCGACCAGAACCCACGCCATTTTTGTGAACTTCTGCATCCCAGTCCTCTATTTCAACAAAACGATCGTACTCATGTCGTCCATAGAATTATCGGATCCTATAGGCCGTTCTGCTAAGACTCCAACGCTACCACAAAATTTTCAAGACCTACATGCAAAAGTTCAATCTGCATAGGATGAGAGGGGTCAAGACACCGTTAAAAGTGTTTTCGGCTGCATGTCACGACACGGCAGAATGCATTTGAAATAATGGGGGGCCCAACATTCGACTGATAATTGTATGGTTTTGTGTTTTGAAAAATATATTTTGTCATATCCAGCTTTTAATCATTTTTTCTTGTTGTTTATCTTATTCTTTCAAATATCTTTTCAATTTGACTATTCCTTCTAGGTGAAATTTTTTACGGACAATGAGTATATTAATAAATTTAAAAAAATTAATCAAAATATTTCACTTTTCTTAATTCTAAGAAAATAGCGATGTTGAAATGTTAAAAGGGAAACTCGTCATGGTGAAGAAAAATATCAAGAAAGGAATTAAAATCGGGATTTAGATCAAAGCTATTTTTTAAATGTAATAAAGAAATAATTTTTTAATCAAATTGTCAGCTAAAGCCTTTTTCCTATTTCCTAGTTGTCGCGTAGCCTAATGGTCACTGTCGCGAGTTCGCAACCAGCGCTGTTTCCTTCGAGACGTGGGTTCCAATCCTAACGTCATTAAAGAGCCAACGTGTAGCGATGCTAATGCACGCTAAATCTGTCGTGCTCTCACGTTGACGCGGTAGGAGAATATGGAAAGTGATAACTAAAGAGTTGGATGTTCAAATGACGAGGTCCATCGCCAATAGCCTTCGTGTTGCTTCTAAGTGAGACGTTCATAAACACTCATTCCAAAAAACATGTTTCTACCCTCTAAGACCTACATATAAAATGCATATTTAGACTTTGTAACGAGACTTAGTAATCCACAGTGCTAGTGAACATTTCAAAAAATTTTCAATGACAATAATTTTTAATTTTTGTCGTAGTAATAAACTGTCATTTGAAATGTATGAAGATCAATATACTGCAACAGTTTACTAGGGAGAAGCAACACATAAAAAACTATGCTACTATTTATGAGAATGTATTTAGCATAAATCTTTATGAAAATGATAGAAGAAAGACTTTGAGTCCAAAATAGTGCAAATGAATTATTGAATTTGTATTAACTCAGCAAATGTTTACTCTCATTACGTGAGATAATATCTAAAATACGTTTTATTAATACATTTGTATTTTTATTTCATTTTGGGGTGTCAGTTTCATTTTCTTTTATTCGATATCAAGGACAGCTTATCGTAATTGTTAATTAGTACTATTAGCGTCAGTAATAAATATTATTTCGTTATTAATGTGTTATGAATGATTAATATACTTAATTATAATGATAAATTTAAGGAGAGTTGTGTAACCTTTTTTTCATGTGCAGATGACACGGCTAAGCTTAATTTGAATTGCTTAGTCGTCGTGTATTTTTAGAATTGCATGAATGGGGCCACTGATGATGGACATAGAAATTTTGAGTCTAGATAGACGGGGAAAGAGACACAGGGGTTCTCCACTTAATTACCTTCAATTCCACAGCACACTACGTTAATAGTTTTCCGTGGCAATGTTTTCGCCCCGCCTTTTGGGGAATAATTTTTCTATTCCGCAATAAAAGACCGGTTGACAGAAGCAATTCAAACAGGAGCAATTTGACCCAGGTGACAGGAGCAATTCAAACTCACTATCTATCGGTCAGAGGAAAACTCGTACGATATTGTTTTGCAGTGTTCTTAACAACGAAGTCAAGAAGGGTACCCCCCTCGGATTAATTGTTAAGGTATTTTAACTTCGGTTGCAGTTGTTGAAGAGTTCCAACGGATATTCACCTCCAGTATCTTAGTGATGATTCGAAATTATCATAGGGCTTTTTGAACAATATTTTCGATAATGTTGTTTACCAGTCATTATTGCAATCTATATTCTTTGATAGTTTCGGCTGTCTCCAGTTGAGATAGTGGATCTTTTGATGCATACATCGTGGCCGATACATCACCAGTCATGATTTAGAAGACGGGTGTCTAGACATACAGAGGCAAGGGCTTACAACGGGGGTATATGCAACTAGTAGATTTAGCCTGTACTGCCCTCTAGTGTTTAGTCCTGGGTTACATCTGCGGTGGCAAATGTTTTTCACCCCTCCACTCTGGAGGGGGGGTGTAGTATTTATCTTTGAGATAGAAGAGGGTGGAGGCTGGTTCATCTTGAGTGACGGTGGCGATTTAATCGCTAGGTCCGAAGAAAACTTGTTTTTCTCTACTTTTTGCAGTGCCTTTAACAACCAAGCGAAAAGAGATAGGATTAATTTTTATGGCATTTTAAATTCTGACAATTTTTTTTAAAGAGATGCTATGATTTTGAGACCAGATTATTTTCAGAATTCTCATTATTTCGAAAAGAGCTCTTTGGTGAAATCAAGTCTTAAATTCATGATTGGATTTATTCATTCCCGAGCCTAAGACTTACCACTTTAACCAATGGGCTATTGCAGCGTGTCAAATGTTAAAATCAATATTTGAGTCGCTACCTCTTTTTTATAATTATATACTTGGGATCTTATTACTAAATATATAAATTATAATGCCCCACTTGAGATTACGATAGTGTATTTCATACAATGATGTAATCGTGAACAGCAGATATCAAGTACGGGCATCGAAAACGAAGATCATTCTTATCTAATTAATGTTATCCTTTTGTTCTTGTGTTGTCTAAGACCCCCTCCCCCTTTTTTTTCTCTCAATTACGGTCATTCAGGTGTATATTCTCAATGACTAGCCAGTACCCAACAAGTCACAGCGTAAAGCTCGCAACCGGAATTTCTTAAGGCCGAGGTAACCTAGTAATCATAGTTGAGAATTCCAGGCCGGCGTTATTTCAGTCGAGTGGTGAGTTCGAATCCTGATGTCACTTAAGACCCGTCGTGTAACGGGGCTGATGCATATTAAATGTATCAAGGTTTCAAGTTCTCCTGCTGGTAAGGTGTGAAAGTTTGGAGAGGGAGATACCGCATTAAGTTTTATCCTCGTCATTTGACTGAGGTTCAAAATTACGAGGACCATCGCCAATAGTCCTCGTGTTTCTTCTATGTACGATGTTAATAAATAATCAATCAACTAAAGATCTATCGTAGATAAGGGTTGACGCTTGTTAATATATTGTGGGTTTCAAAATTCTCACGTTGACATGGTTGTAAAGAATAGGGTGCCAGCTCAGATGTCGACTTAGTCATGTGACTGTTGTTAAAAAATACGATGTAGGTGAAATATAAGGCAGCAAAAACGAGTGTGTTTAGCATATTAAAATTCCGCCCAGCGCATAATATTCTGAATTTATGTCAATACTTTCATAGAAAATTAAAACAATTAATAAAATCATTTATATATTCAATAATAATTATGTCAAGTACTCTCAGAAAAGAAATTATGATAAAAATTTTAAACACTAATAAATATTTTCATTAAGCACTTCCTACTTTGTTAAATCAGAGAACGTTTGACCAAAAAATTATCAATATCATAAGACTTACTTTTTTGTAGATGTCCCATGTTTCTGAGTAGCGTGAAATAAGAATGATAAAAAATATATCGATTAATCATCATTTTTATAAAAACAAATAATACAACATACTTAGAAAGCCGTGTGGTTTTTTTTTCCCTCAATATTAAATTTCATTTTATGCGTTTGTAAGAAACCTACAGTTTCCAAAAATAAACCAATAGATTATACTGTCTGTTTCGACCTTTTCTATATAAATAGTCTATTACGCTTTCAGGAGAACAATGGATTAATAAATCAAGATGACGCTCCATTGCGTTCTTTGAAATTTTTGTACTTCTAAATAATCTTTAAAATGATGAGATTTTTAAATTTATAAGGACTGCAGATTCAATACATATTTTTTCAAACTCCAAATGCGTATGGTTAAAATTATACAATATTTTAAAAAAGAAAATAGGATAATTACACTAAAATACATATTTTAAGAATAATGTTAAATTATTCTTAAAATATGTATTTTTGGGTATTATTTTTTAAAATATGTATAATTGAACTCTTCTATTGTTGAAGATGGCTAAAAACACAAAAGCATTCAGACGTTAACAATATTTAAAACGTCACGGACATAACATTCACTAACATAAAATAAAATTTTTGTCATCGTCTAGAATTCAAATTCGTCTGCGTTATCATTCTGCTCTTGTTTGCTTGCTTCTATCTTTACCTCGCCGGAGAATACTTTCGTGTGGCGCAGCATTAGCGCCCTCTACAGTACTGTAATCAGCTGTTTATTCCATTTCTACTATATATAACTATATAGTACGTGTATTCTTACAATTCCATTAAAGCGTAAGTGAATAATAATAATAATAATAATAAAACATCCATTGAAAGAGCTTCTAAGTAACACAAAGAAGGAAAAATTGAAAATACTTCGGATGTATCTGAACACGAACAACACAACCAAATATAAATTAAACTCTGTTTCAAACTCTGAGGTCGGAGGTGCTCTGACATTAATCAACAGACCACTCAGTGGGCGTAACCATTTACAGCGGCGTGATCGCCATATTGGATCAGTTCAGATATTTATTGGACAGACTATGTACGTGTAGAGCATCTTAGAAATAATACGGAGTGAATTTTTTTTAAAATGGAGAATTTCTCTTAAAAGCGTTATTTTTAGAAATTTATATTCAAAATTAGATAGAACTTTTAGTTCCGCATAATAAAGCGTTTAATCTCTCACCTAAAGAAAAAGGAATAGGCATAATTTCAGAGATATAATTATCTTTTAATTCAATTTGCATACACAGAAGGAAGTAATATGTACATATTAATTGATTGGTTGTTTGGTTTAATTACACAAATTAATTGAACAACTGAACAAACAAAATAATAATGATTTTTAACTTAAATTTAATTAATTTCCTAATTTATCCAACATTTTCCTATAACTATTATTATTATCCTATAACTATCACAGTAAGGATTTCAACTTTATTTTCTTTATTTCTTGATACCATTCCATTCAATATTTTAGTTTATGTAACCATGCGATATTCAGAAATGCTCAGATCAGCGCTTCACATACTCTGAAATAATAGAAATATTCTCCTATCGCCATCCAGCATTTCCATATAAAAAAAGTTCTGAAATCATTAAAGATATAAAAGCTAAAGAAATTTACTCTATACCCAGTTATGATTTTGAAGATTTAATTTCTTAGATTTAAGATGATTTAATTAAGGTTATTTTGGCTAATTATAAAGAATTAAAAATTAATAGTTCTGTATCTCATGAAAAATTTAAGTTTATTATTAATCTTGTACTAAAATAAAGCTTTAATTAGCTATAATAATGAAAATTTTAAGCAAATAAAAGGTATACCTCAAGGGAGTCGAATTAGTAACAGTTTAGCCAATATTTATCTACATTTCTTTGAATATAAAGTTAGAGATAACAATAATTTCAAATAATGGAGATATATTGATGATCTTATTGTTTTTCAAGTTAATTCTGGTAAAGATATTATACCTTCCTTATATTTTGACCTTCATATTCAAATCTGATTAAAACTAATGTAAATTCTCATGAAATATTTCTTAGATGTTAATTTAAAATTGTTAATAATAGGATTATTGGAAATATTTATAAGAGAGGTAATTAAGGTTCCCATTTAAATGAAAAGCCTTCTTTTGATAGCAATTTGTTTAAATATTTTATATAATTATTTGATGAGAAATATAATTAGTCAATTTACTTATCAATTTTTAATATAACATAAATAATTCTTAGATTGCCTATGCAAAGGTTAATTATTCTATTAATTTTTTTAAAAAGAAATTCAAAATATAAAATTTATAAATGTGACTAAAATCTTATATATATGTGTGTGTGTGTGTGTACTGTAAAACCAGTTCCTCAGTCATTCGATAGGTGGCACCACGAATCAGCGTCATGTGATAGCTCATGCAGCGTCACCTATTCCAGAACAAAACTGAGCGACATTTCGTTCTTGCTCTCTTTCCTCCATTTTCCGCTTCTCTTCTCCTTCGCATTACCTGCGTCGTAAGTATGCTCTGACTACCAGAGTGCGTTCCAACGCCCAACGCCGATATGGGATAAAGTTAATTAGTCTACCATCTATCCGTCTCAGAAGAACTGTTTTCTCCTAATAGGGATAACCAGTATATAATTCAATGAGTAAATATCTTCATCTCTCCAAATATTAAACGAAGTAAAACAAGTTGAGCCTCATCATTGAATTCCTACGAAATCATCATAGAATCCGGTAATGGAATTACCTACTAGACAAACCAGCCCTTTGCGTAAGAGCAAGTCAGTGTAGATTCGGGATATAGAGTCTCATCACCCCACCATCTATATATGTGTGTGTGTGTGTGTGTGTATGTGTTTTTATATAGATGGGTTTTTTTTTATTTTATTATTTCCTTTGACTCTGTATTTCACCGTCATTTTCTTTTGTTCTGTCTTTTTATTTTTTAAATTTTTTTACAATAAATAGGTGTTTTTTTTTTTTTTTACATAAATAGGTTTTTTTTTTTTATTTCAGATCTACTTTTTATGTTTAAAGGTATTTTTAGTTATTTTGAGTTTTTTAAAATTTGTAATATATTACTTTTTCATAAATCTTTTCTTTTTATTTTTGTTTAGTAATTTTAAGGTTGTAAAATTTTTTGGTTTATTTAAATCAATCAATTTGCTGGTAAAATTTCATTTAAGCCAATCAAACAGTTTTTACTTTGGCGGTGAATTCTTTTATGAAGTAGAAGAGAGAGAGAGAGAGAGATCTTATTCGTATGAAATTTGTGAAATGTTTTATGTGTTTTTTAAGAATTCACTAGTAGTAATGCTTATTTTATTTATTTATTTGCAATTTGTTAAAGTGCTTTATGTAAGTACATAACTAATTAATTTTTGCATTTGTTTTATAGTCTTTATCAACATTATTTCTAATAATGTGCCATTTGTAATTTTTTATATTAAATTTTATTCCAGAAGGAATACTTCTATTTGATTAACTTTTGGTTCAATGAATATTTCTCTTTTTATTTAAACTTTTAATTGGGCTTAAAATATTTTAGATGTTTATTTATGTGTACTTTGTCTGTTTGCTGTTAAAATGAAAAAGATTATTACGTTTACCTTCTTTTTTTTTCTATGGATGATTTTCTTAATTTGCTGATTTTTGCTTTGTTATTCTGTTTTTTTTTTTTTAAATGCAATTCACTAAAGTATGATGATTTTATCAGTAATGTCGGGAGAAACACACATTGTTCCATTCCAAAGTATGGAAACAGTATTAATTATATTATTTCCATTATTCTAAATTTTTTGCTTTTATTTCTCTTGGCATTCTTTCATAAATTTTCTGGTTTGTTAATACAGTTTTTGGTTTTTAAATTTTAGATCCCTTAAATATTATGCAAAAAAATTTCTTTATATGATTTGCATCATTATTAATTTGTTTTTTTAATGATTTTTGAATATTTAATTTTTTTTTAATTTTTAATAGTGTTGATTTTGTGTGAATTTTTTTGGCTGGTTAATTGTTATGTGTTGTGATGTGTGATAATTGTACTGTTTGTGTGAATGCATGCTTGTAAATTAAAAATATTATAATCGTCTCTATCATATTTCCCGTCAGTTGTTACTGTTCCCATTAAAAGCCTACTTATTTTCTTTCTGGAAAAGCACTTAGTTAATTCACTCAGACTTATTTAAAAACCATCTCTCAAGTTTTCTGTGATGTAATGAGTTTTGTCACATTGGCGTTAAGTCAAAAATGATATAAAAAAGCCATTTCAAAATTGTACGATTTAATCCTTTCTTTCTTTTTTCCCCTGTTATCTCCGTCACATTTACAAAACCAGACAGTTTCTTTATGCGTAATTAAGACAAAATCTTAATTTCAAGACTGCAGAGCCGTTTTGGTCTTAAACTTTTTCAATAATTCTACGCACTCTTGCTAAAAAGCAATATTTTAATAAGACGATGTTATTGTTGAGGTCATAGTACTTATATTTGGGAAAGAAGTACATGCTGTAGATTTTAATCATGATTACATACATTCGCAGTATTAGAAGTAATCGAGATATCAGGATAAAATTTATTCTGCTTATTAAGAGATTCTTATGTACATAGTGATATTAATGTTGATTTGTTTGATTTCAGGAAGCCATAGATTGAAAGAACTCACAGTACGTGGAAAAGATAGAATTCAATCAGCAGATTTCTACAATAAAGACCATCGAAAGGTCCAGAAATGCTGGGAGAAATGTACAACTCTGGATGGTGACTGATGAGAAGTTTTAATTTCTTAAGTCTTAAATTTCTATCTCTATTATTTTGGTAATAATTAAAACTTTACGTCACCCTGGGATACGGCTTCCTGAAACCAAACTAATTAGCATTAATAGTGGTAATTTACAACTTTATTTATACGTAAGAATAATTTAATGTACAGATTAAATTTTGTTCAAATATTTTGGTTATTTCTTAGTAATAATTAAACCTTAACGATGCTCTCTTGTACACATACATTTTGGTATATCGTAAGAAATCCATTTTTGGAAATTTAAAATTTCAAGTTGATAATTAGTTGTAGTTGATGGTCAAATGAAAGCAGAACTTCTTTAACCTTAAACTGCATTTTGTCCGCCATTGGAAAAAGTGAAAATTTACAAATGATAGAAATGACAGGACAATGAGAATGGTAGGAAAATATTCTAGTGTTGTGTGACGGGGTAAAGAAGAGCTACGAGAAAATTGAATGGATTCATTGCTGTATTCATAAACAAGCATTGGCATATAAGCATCATATACCTCTTGAGTTATCTACTATTTTAAGTGATGCTGCACAAATTATAAATTTTATAAAATCACATGTCACAAACTTTCATCTATTACACATGCTTTGTAAAGATTTAGGAAGCCTCCCCTTCTCACTACTGACTTAGTGACTTAGGAAGTCACTTCTGAATGAAGTTAAATAACTTCATTGAGAAGTGATAATGTTAAATAACAAAGTTTTGATACGCTTGTTCAAATTGAAGATCGAACATTTTTTTACCAGCCATTTCATTTGTCCTCTCGCGTAATCGATATCCATTGGCTTCAAAAGCTTGCATACTTAGCTGGCAACTTTCGTAAGTAAAGCGAATTAAATATGTCATTACAAAGTGCAGGTGTCTCCATTTTCAGTGTGCATGTTAAAACTGAAGCCGTGTTAAAGAATCAACTTTTAGATCCAATGGATCAACTTTTGCAGATGAATGAACGCGAATGCTTTCTTTCAGCAAGCTTTTATTAGAAAATTCAATGAAACTTGATAAAAAAAATTTAAAAGAAATGTACGTGAACATCTGAAACATTTCCAATTATTTTTCAATGACTATTTTCTTGATAGACGCAATCTATCTCTATCAAACAACTAGATACGTAATCCTTTTCAAGGAGTTGTAAGTTTAGAGATATCTATAACTTTTCTGAAAAAAGAAAATCTCATTAAGTTGTCCTGTAACAGTTCCCGGAAAGCTGTTTTAAAAGATCACTCTTTAAATGACTTCAAACTCAGTGTCACATGTGCTGTTTTTTTTTCTTTTTTTTTTAAAGACATTAAAGTTTTATTACCCTTTTGCACAGCATACCTACGTAAGAAAGGATTTTAAACATATGCTTAGCTCAAAGATAAAAATAGAAACAGATTAAATGGAGAACCTTATCTAAAACTGAAACTTTCAAACATTGAGCCAAACTTTGGATTTCTTTGTTTCGTGAGAGAGCCACAAATATTCTATTAAAAGTTTTTTTTTTTCAAATTTAGCATATGCTTAACTGAAAACCAGTTGGTTAGTTGAATCAATTTCGCACTCATTTCCTTGTAGCTATCATTCTTGTTTTTATTAATGTTTGTATTTAGATGTTTTACAATAATGTTTTCGTTTTTGTTATGAACTATTGTGTTACATGGAAAATAATTGCTCTACTAATTTTTTTGCTTATTTACCTGTTTCAAACGATTACACAAAGGATTTGTTAATTTCTTTCGAATTTTAAAAGGGGTTTGCAAAGAGAAAAAGGTTAGGAACCACTGATTTAGGTTACAGCTAAACTCGGAATTTAAAACCGAATTCGTCTACATTATTACAAAAACAAAAGTTGCCTTTTACGAGTATTTATATAACACCGAGATTCCAAAATTTCGCTTGACACGAAAGAGATATTTGGTTACTTTTTTTTCAAAGCTAAATCAACGCTACAATTTTCTTTCATTTCTTATCCCTTCTAAGAAATCAGCATATATATATATATATATATATATATACATATACATATACATACATACATACATACATACACACACACACACACATATATATACTGAAAAAAATTCTTTTAGAGGTTTCTTTATCATAATACTATATTTTCCGACGTAAAAGCCGTTCTGATGAAGAGACAACAAAATCTAAACTTTCTACATAACAATATGCACAAAATTGTGAAATAAACTCGCATTTCTTCAATATTCAAAAACGTGCGATGTTAAGAAATAGCATTCCTAAATTCTAAAATGAATTATGATTATATTAGCATTCGAAAATGAATCCTGTCGTGTTATGTTACTATTTTTGATGAGTAATGTACAGAAGAGTTTATTTAAGACTTATGCATGTCGATTTGTGAGTAAGCTTTAATCTGGAGATATTTTAGTCAGTATTTGCAACAAATTCTACTCACATAAAAAACGGAATTGTAACTTAAGAGACAAAAATTCTGCAGTAATATGAAAAAAAAAACGCCTTAAAGGGTGTTAGTAAGGGATTCTCAAATGCAAATAGATATTTTTAAAAACCTTTTCAAATTTTAATGGCATTCATAGAAGTTCAGAAAACGTGAATAATTATGTTGCCTAAATTAATCTCGCGAATCACATAAAATCAATCATTTCAAAAACCAAAGAAAAAGAAATGCTCTTCAAATAGCCCAGTTCAGATAAATCCCCAACAGCTCAAAATTTTTAATCAGATCGTTCAGAAATCAATATCTCAGCTACAGGTAAAAAATTTTGATAAACTTCTATTTCAAAAATTCAGATTTAGTTAATTATTAATCAGATCAGATTCAACTTTTAAAATGGTTAAAAGAAAAAAAACAAAAACATCCATCAACTACAATAACCGAGAAGATTGGAGAAAACATGAGGTATACGATCTCACAGCCAGTTGCAACAGGATTGTAACAAGGTCTCAAACCCCTTTCATTCGGATAAAAAACACACCATCTGACTTAGCACTTTTCTTAGACGCAGGAGCTCAACAACCTCCTGAAATGCCGCACTTGCTGGAGACATTAAAGGGACCTTACGGAGCATTACCCAACACCATCATTACCAGAAGTTTGGGAAAGCAATTGGACATTGATAAAGAACTGTGCAGTGAAGTGAACAAATATAAGAAGTTTATAACGAGAAGAACAAGCAAAGGACTTATATAGCATTATACCTCTCTGTGATTCCACCATAATTATAAGTATGCCAATTCAATCATCATCTGTTAAAATACTTAATTGTATCATTCGTGAGAGTACAAATACCTCTCATTCTGAGGAATATGGGCCAAATGGTCCGTAAAATAAGGTACTCAAAAAGGGAGATTAGTGTTCCTAAAAATAATTAAAGAAACAAAACAAACAAAACATTTTTCTCTCAGAGAATGAAGCAAAGTACATCAAAAGTGGATTAAACAAAATGTTTCAATGAAACTTCTAGTCTTAATTTTCATTATTTTCAGTTGGATCATATTTTAGCCCACGCCTTGGCGATAGAAAACAGCAGAACACCAAATTGCTTTATATATGCACTAAATTACAAGTTTGGAAATAATACAATCATCGGTGAAAATGCAGTTTAGCGTAACCACTTGGCGAGATTTGAAAAATTGCCAACTGGCAATTTTTATGGCGGGTAATTAATGGTTAATGGTAACCACAATTGGCAAAATATCGCCAAACAATTGTAAACAATTTTTGTCGCCAACGGGCGGTTACGCTAAACTGCATTTCAACCCAATCATCTTAGGTATCGGTTTCTTTCCGATTTTGCCTTTAAAATGCATTTTTAACACCATTTTTTGTTTTCTATCTCCATGGCATGGACTAAAATAAGAATTTATTGGAGGGATATTATTTTTGCTAAAACCTTGGCAGCCAGAAATAAAATGGAGCAAATGAATATGTAGAATTGGTAACCCCGGAACTACTTTGGTATATGCCTGAAAGCCGTCATTTTGGCGGCCAGTCATTTCTCGCCAAATAGCGGGTTGACTGGTCGCCACGTTAGGCTTAATCGCCCGATTTGGCGAAAAAAAACACCGAAGGTTGGCGGTCGGGCATATACCGAAGTAGAGCCGGTAACTCTTATAATGTATCATTATTAGACTTCTCTTTACTACAACCGTACTTTAAACGAGATTTGGCGCCATTTTATTTTCTATCGCCAAGGCGTAAGCTAAAATAGGATTTTACCAAATTTCTCTAATTTTTCTACTTACATGAATCAGTTTGTAAACTGCAATGTGGATGTGAATAAGTCGCCAAAAATTTATTTTTAAAAAAGGGTGAATATTTTTTTTTATAAAAAAGGATTTATAGAAAAGAACTATTCAATATTTTCAATAAATAATGCATTTTGGGTCATTAACCGTTAAAGTAATTTCAAAGTTATTACTAGAAAAAAAATTACGGAAATTAAAAAAACACCTATATATATATATATATATATATATATATATATAATCATTACTTTCCTATAGTTCATAATTTTATTTTCCATTTATTAAAAATAACTTTCATTGTTAGCACTTGTTTAGGGTAAAATTCAATTTCATTCAAAACAATGCATTATCACGAAAAAGTAGCGACATTTATCCAAAAAGCCGATATTGGTGCACGGATGTATGCGAAACCTGTTTTCAAGCATGTTTTTACAATCATATTTTAAGTTTTTTTTTTAATTAACTTTTAAGAAAATTCAAACTTTTAAAGGCACTGCACTTTCTCGAGGGGAAATCTCACTACAACAGATTTGAGAATAGCTTTAAAACAACAGTTTTCCTAAACTTCGAGATCCTTAATCGTATAAATTCTGCTATATATGATTCAAGATGCAGACCGATTTTCTCTTATTTGTGGGCTCACCGAACGTGTTGGGTGTAACTAACGGGCTTCAGATTTACGAAATTATATGGATTTAACACGCCCATGTTACCAAAGGCAGCTTTTTCAAGATCTAGTTTTTTATACGAAGATTGGAAATTAGAAGAAATTATAAACTTATGATTTGCGTATTTGTTAATGCCGCTGCATTTCTGTCAAAACTATGACTAAGAACCATTCTTCACTTCCTTGCACATTCCACCGAAAATTCGAATTTGAGCATTTGCATTTCTGAAGAATAATATTGTAATTTGAAGTAATTTTATCACTTTTTCTTCTGTTGTGTATTCAAATCCCACGACATTAGTTTTAGAAATTCAGATTATTGAGTTATTTCTGTACAATCCAGTAACTGACGATCTACCAAAAGACATCAATACAGATATCGTCATCTAGAGCTGTAAATATATTCCAGTTAGTAACTGCTTTCTCAAAATATCGTTCGGCAATTAATTTAATTATTTTCATTAAATTGTTTTTTTTTTTTTTTTTTTTGCTTGAAAAATTGATTGCTGCTATAATTATTTTTGTAGCTGAATTATTTTTTTTTTCTTTTTTTTTTGAAAAATAGAAATGAGCTTTCAAATTGAAATGTAGTGTATGTATAGCTTTCGTATGTCCAACCAAATAATGTTTATTCCAGATCGGAAGGTGTGTTTAAATTCCATCTCTATTGATATAATAGAACCTTGTTGTAAACAGGTTAAAAGATAGAAAGAGGAAGAAGGGAAAATATTTACACTTGATACAATATACTGTTGGACCTGATGCAGCATATTTGGAGGAATGAATTAAATGTGACAATTATCGGAGAAGAAGAACCAACGTGGAAATTAATAAATTATTTTAAAGATCCAGATATTATTAAATTTATAACAATCCAGAAGATTAAATGGTCAGGATACTTAATAAGATTGGATGACAATCGAGCCACATTAACAAGATCTTCTTGGCTAAAACATATGATACCCGAAAAAGAAGGAGACCGAATCTTACAACGGATTGAAAAAAGACTTGAGAATTATTTAGATAATAAATTGGAAACCCTTAGCCAAAAACAGGACCGCAAAGAATGGAATTCTGAGGAAGACTAGGAACCATCTGGGACTGTCGCGCCAGTGAAAAAGAAGATGCAGTATACCAAATTGGTGCCATTTTGTATATTTTTGGCGATGAGGCTTTTCAAGCATGCCGATTGCAATGTGTCGCACTTGTTAAGTTGACGAGGGAAAACGAATTTGGCGTTATATATAAATAAATGGAAATGCAGGAACCCAAAGCTGATGTAAATGGCGACGCCATTTGTCGTAACAAAACTGGATATTTATATACACGTTTGCCATGAAGCCAAATTATCAAAATTTGGTGTACTTTTTAACTTTGGGAATTTTCTATTATCGTGTTCGAGCTATGGTAGTAACAAAATACAAACATTTCCATTATTTCTAATTTGTGTTTAAAGATTTCTAGTAGACAATTAAGAGGATTCAAGGGATCATACACAAATCTCAAATGCAAATGAGTGGCAGGTATATAAAACCAAAATAATTAATAAAAGGCTGTATTCCTCAAGAAAACTAATTTTTAACAGAATAGGTAATTACATCAAAGTTTAAAAGGGTTATTGATAAAGTTATTATTCGAATCAGTTCTTATAAATTAATCTTCTGCAAAACTTATGATATTTCATTAGAGAACGCCTATGTGGCATATTGCTCATGCTACTAAAATCCTATTTTAGCTTATGTCTAGGCGATGGAAAACAAAATAGTTCAAATAGTGCCCAAAGGGTTGCTTTATTGCATCTACACACATGTTCTATGGGGTTTAAATCAGGGGAGAACACTGGCCAATCCATTCGAATGATATCTTCACTTTCCAGTTGCGGCTGAACGTCATCAGTAGGGTGTAGTCGTGAATTGTCATCCATAAAAACGAAGTTTGGTACAATAGCACCTCGGAACCGATTCACATGGGGAAGGATCACTTCCTTAGAATAGCTATCTCCGGTTACAGAACCTCTGTCGAAAACGAGGAGCTTAGTCCACCCTTTCAGCATTATGCCGCCCCAAACGACAACTCCAAGACCACCGTAACAGTCTCTTTCCGTGATGTTAATGGAGGAAACCATGTCTAGATCTTTCTCCAAATTACTGGCGTTGAGAATCGCTTGTGGCACTGAAACAACTCTCATCCGTAAAGAGGACATGACTCCATTGATGAGATGTCCAGTTTTTCTGCTCCTTACACCAATCTAAACGGTGCCGCCGATGCTCATCTTTTAAAGGGATGCAGCGTTCAGGATGACGGGTGAATATGCTATCTTTGTGACAACATCGAAACCACAGTAAACCACCTCAGATTGTCACCCTGTTGCTGTACACAGTTGCTGAGCAATGACTTTTGCTGATTGGTATCTGGCTCTTTTCGTCTATAGGATGATATATCGGTCAGTTGTTTTCCTAAGGTGGCCACCACCAACCTATCTAACAATTGTACTTATGATTTGGATGGCTTTCTAAGCTCGCGAAACGACACTTTTGTTGATTCCGAACTCTTCACCTGCACTTAGATCATTCTTCCACGTGTGAAGTCATCCAGGAGATTTCTTCTAGCTATATTTCACGAAAGAATTCACTTGCACTTGCAGTGAATGTCTTTTATTGCGCCTCCGTTCTTGCTTTTATTGTTGTCTTGAGCTGCGCACGCCGACCGAATGCGTTTTACGTACACTCACGTCGCCTATGACATTTTGTTCCTGACATTTGCATAAACATCACCTTTTTTTCTGAACTGTGTGTTCATTGTACTGATAACCCCTTTTCTGCAATTTCATGGCTATCTGCTTAAAATTTACATTGTTGCTTAAGTTTTGCACACCAGTGTAGATATACATTATGCGTTATGTCTTACATATGTATATATATATATATATATATATTCCTAATTTATAGCTAGCTGAACTATTCGGCTGAAGACACGTATTTACAGACGCGATGGGTGCCGACGCGGTTAACACTATAATCATTTGCATATTTAACACAGACGAAACAATTTCTTACAGTTTTTTTTTTCCTTTTATGAGTAATGGATGTTTTCACTGTTGTATTATTCTACCATTGGACATTTTCCCGTAAGAGTATATTAGAGAAATAAAAGTTTATATAAATTAGGTAAATTTAGCTATAAGTTAGATATCAATCTATACCAATTGAAGAAAAGAAAGGGCATCGATCAGAAAAGCCTTACACCTGAACGAAAAAACACTAGTTGGGTTCGAAAACACTTGTACAATAAAGGCTTCGTCTACATCAAAAGTGTACAAAAGCGTCTACATCTAGGGCGAGAGAAGTTTCGGCGAGAAGCTTTGTTAACAGAAGGAGCGTGAGAACTTCCAAATTTAGCGATCTAAATTTTAATAAAAGTATTTTACTTTGCTACACTATACGACTGGACACCAAGTTCAGTCTGTTCTCGCCAACTTAATACGTCTTACGTGGGAAATGGTAAGAACGAAATTAAGCATGAACATCCTCATTGCCAAAAGGAATAAAATAACTTCAATCCGAGCGTATATTGAATCTGGTCTAAATGTTTATTTTCTTCAACTGAATAAAAAATACAGTTTTATTCGAGTTTGGTAAAACGTTGCACAGTAAAATATCAGGTAAACAGTAATGTCCTTTTTAACAAAGAGGACATTACTGTCTACCTGACATTTTGAAAAACAATTCACATATCATGAAATGAAGCCTCCTCACACTATGTAAAGCTATCTCAATGCTGATTACTTGAGCTAGTAAGAAATGGAAAAAAAAATAATAATAATACATAGAAAACATTGAAAATTCTACAGTCGCTACCTATGAGAGATTATCGCTCATTTTGGCGTGTTATCAGATCACCTTCATTGCGACAGTTGGGAGGTTGTAACAGTTGATTCAAAAAGGAGATCCCGTCAGAAAAATTCTAAGCTGCTACTACACCTAAGTGAACAGCTTAGTATACTTCCTTTTCATTATCGTTTTTATAAGTTCTTCAATCTGAAGAAAATTTATTAGTTCCTTACAACGTGGTTCATATATCTGTTTATTTTATTTAATAATTCTTATTTTAGATCTTACCTTTGTTTTTGCTATCATGTTTACTGTGTTTAGAAGCTCTATTTCGATGATGGAGGGTAACAGTCGGCATGGTTCGCCATCTACTTGAACAGGTATCGTACAAGATGTGACAAGTTTGGCTTTTTTACACTGCGCTATTGAAGAACCGTGACCTCCAGCTTGTAATAGAGGCTGAAAAGAGCAATAAAATTACTTTTAGTCATCTTGATTAACATTTTTACTTGATTCAATTACTAAGGTTGGATCCTATTTAGATTACGTCTTGGCGACAGAAGAAAAGACGCTAAAGGTAGTGATAAATACTCTGAATTAGCAATCCTTGTAATGCAATCGTATCATAACTTACTTTAATACAACTCTACTTTTGCCATGATTCCGCCCCTTTTGTTTTCCGTCTCCGAGATGTCCGCTAAAATAGGATTTCATCATAATTAATGAGCTATGGGAATAAAATTCTCTGTCCTAAATATATCAATATCGGTATTTAATGAAATTATAACAAAGTTGAAAAAACTAAGATGCGTTCTAGAGGGCTCAATGAGATTTCTTTTTTTTTCTTTCCAGTTGTGTGAAACTAGCAACTGTGATCTATACGTTTTAAAGAAATTTAAAAAAAAGATTATTGATTGACAGGAAGGAGAGTCAGAAATAGAGAAAGATCGCAAAGGTATCCCGGGAGTGGTTTACCAAAGACAATTAACCCCATGGGAGATGAAAAGAATTATTAGGTTATCTAAGGTGACATATTCCCGCACTTGGAAGAAATTAAATTCCTCACGGTCTCTATAAACGTTAAACGATACCTCGTAGCAAGACAAATTATTTTTTTCTTAGATAGAACTTTCAAACAAGAATAAACCTTTATATAATTTTCAAAGGCAAAACAATTCTCACTTATTTTTTTTTTGTTCAAGGTTGAAGAAAATTTTTAAAAAAGTATTTTTTTTTTAAAAAAATAAACAATTTTAAAACGAAGAAAATTCATTTACATCGATAGCAAAAACTCAATTTATTTTCCAGTAATTATTCGTAATTGGTCTACAAAATAAGGGATAAAATATAGCTGTAATAAATTTTGTAGACATCGACAAGCAAACAAAAAAAAAAAAAAAAAAAAACCAAAAAAAAATGGTTCATATAAGTGTATAATAAATACCTTATTAAAAAGTACAGATCCAAGGAAACATATTTTCTCTCGTCTAATTTTTTAATATTTTTAAGGAAAGAATAAAATATTTTCGCTTTCTTGCTAATTTTTTGATGGATCATATTCTTGTGATAATCAATCAAAATAATTCGAGATGAAAACCAACGTTTTTAAAAACAACGTTTTTATATGGTGGCAAAGTTTATTAAAGAAAATTATTGAAATATTAGTTAAAACTGGTCGCAAATATCTAAATATTGCATTGTTAGGCAAGTAAGAACGGTTTCCAAAATTTCAGAGCTCTAGCTTGATGGGAAGTTGGTTAAATTAATGATAGAAAATTTGATGACACACTGATACACACATACACAGACACACACCAAGTGAAATACATAAAAACGTTAAAACTAACTAAATTAATTCATCTGGTAAATTAAATGCTTGGAATGCAGTTTAACCCAACCACCCTTGGCGAAAAGAATTATTTGGCAGTATTTTGCCAAATGTGGCTACCCTGGTTCGTTTTACGGACTTAAAGTTCAGCCAAAAAAATTCGCCAAGTTTGATGCCAATTTTTGAAATTACGCCAAGTGGGCGGGCTCAACTGCATTATTAAAGAAAATATTAGTTAAAACTTGTCGCAAATGTCTAAATATTGCATTGTTAGGCGAATAAGAACGATTTCCAAGGTTTCAGAGCTCTAGCTTGAGGGAAGTTGGTTAAATTAACGATCGAAAATTTGATGACACACACACACCAAGTGAAATACATAAAAATGCTTTAAAAGACGAATTGTTAATCTAGTGTAAAGAACTATTTTTTTTTTTAAAAAAAATAATTGCTCAAATATATTCATTGTTTTGCAATAAGAGTCAACTTGAAACTTAAGCACATTTTAATCCATCGATTTATATATTATTTGATTTTATATGTAAAAAAAAATCTAAAATAATACTGAGAAAATATCGAGCCCTTACGTAAAATTTATAATAATAGCGCAGACGCAATACCATGAGTATATCTTTTTTTTATTATTACAGTCACCTTTTTATATTAGGTAGAAAAATGAGCTACATAAATTTTGATGTTGTAAATTAAATGCTTAAAATCTTTGTGTGATATTTAATTTGCAGGGAACAATTAAAGGCGTTCCATTCTAAAATCCATCGTAAAATATTTTACGATGAGTATTTTATATGAATTCGTGGAATTGATTTAGGCTTTTTATAAGTCATGAAAAGATCAAATTCAATAAAACTATAATTTGAGTAAAAAAAAAATATTTTCTTTCCATACCATTATACTGTGATAGTATGGGAAACCAAACACTGTAATATCTATGCCTTGTGCTCTTTTTTTCAACGTACTACAGCACTAAAATATTCTTATAGTAACACTTGGAATAAAACTCCAAATCTTCACGTACTAAAAGTTTTTCCAACAAAATTTACATACACTTTTGAAATCTGAAAACCTGGTTTAATAGAATTTCAAATCTAAAATAATGGTAGACCCTAAATAAAAAGAGATTGGACTGAAATTTATGGTACTAGACTTTAGAAGAAAGAATGTGAAATTCCTTTCCTAAATTCAATTTCAGAGACAGGCTTTCTGCATCTAAGAACCGAGTAATAAAATCCTTTCAAGAAAATAGAAATTTTTGGTGTAAAAATTATATGTTCATCCAAGTAGCTGGCATTACATTTGAATAAAGGGTGTTAAAAATATTTAAGCCCAATATTTTTTCTAGAGTTAAATATACTACTCAACCTGTCGGATGTTTTTTCTAACATTTCTTATTACCATACATAGCATATTACTTTAGTACAAATCTTTTTCTCCAATTTTCAACCACTTTTCCATGAGATAGAATTTTGAAATTTTGCACACAAGCTAAAATTGATGATAATATTGTATTCAATTATAAAACTATAAAAAAATTGTTCGATATATTTTTTTTGAAAATGAAGGTCAAAAAGAAGAAAATGATGTATATATAAAAAGTACATTAAAGGCCTATAATCCATTGGGCAAAAGAGATAAAATAACAATATTGAAAAACTATATACAAAGTTTTACAAAGAGCAGATTTAGCCTCCCAAAGTGTGCTTTTTTATAATTATTATTAAATTACTCAGTTAAATATAAGAACTAAAGTAAACGATCAAATATCGAGAAAAGAACAATAGTAAACATTTCCGATAATAAAATTAAAGGAAACAATAAGTTATTAAACTGAATATATTTAAGCTAAATGTAATTAAAATTGAAGCAAACGATAAGTTATTAAATTGAATATGTTTAAGCTAAATGTAATTAAAATTCAAGCAAACGATAAAAAATTGAAAAGTGATCTGGTAAGCCAAAAGTGATCCAACTAAAACAATAGCCCCTTGGGTGGCTAATAATTTCGGCCGCTCTTAAATTAAATGAAAATGTACTAAAAACGACAGTTAATCTTCATCATAACTAAAAATAATGAATAGTTTTCAATGCAGTTGATATTTTTGTCTAAAAGAAAACCATGTGTTATGAGCTCTTCATTCTGACCTATGATCGCGCGCAACACTTCAGTTTTTAATCAAAAATTTTCATCTAGATTGAAAAATCTTTATTTATGTTGATGATAAATGTCATTTTCATGACAATTTCATTTAATTTCTCACGGAATGAAAGAAATTATTCTTTTGCTTCATAGTAGTATTGGTTTTTTAAAACAGGAATTTTAATATACTCTCTCTCTCTCTCTCTCTCGTTTATGTATATATATATATATATATATATATATATATATATATATAAACGACGCACCAAGAAGGAGTTGTCCGATGGAGACAAAACTTGGAGAGAGATCTGGAGGAATTGTTTTACAAGATATAAGACAGTTCATACCAACACGTGCCGTATGTGGTCTTGCATTATCTTGCTGAAAAATAAGACCAGGGTACTACAAAAGGAACGGTAGCAAAACAGGACTCAGAATGTCGTCGATGTACCGCTGTGCTGCAAGTGTGCCTCTAATGAAGACCAAAGGGATCCGGCTATTCAGGGAAATGGCACTCCAGACTATAACTCCTGGTTGATGGCCTGTGGGGCATGCAACTGCGATATCAGGATCGGCTCGTTACCCTGGGCGTCTCCAGAGACTTCTTTGTTCATCCTCAGGACACAGTTGGAAGCGGGATTCGTCGCTAAAGCGGGATACGTCCCCAGTCAGCAACATTCCAAACTGATCCAGCCAAGCACTACTGTAATCTGGCTCGACAGTGTGCTGGCGTGAGTGGCAGGTGGCGTAGTGGTCGGTACGAGCGTAGATTTCGCTCCATCAGCCGTCTGTGAAAGGTCATGGTGGACACTCGTGTGCGGATCGCACATCTGATGGTTGATAATGATGAATCAGACGCTGTGACAGCTGTTCTGACAATCGCTCTGTCTTCCCGATCTACTGTGGCCCCAGGTCGACCGCTATCCTCTTGATGCTGAAATCTGCCATTGTCCACCCATTCTTGCCAGCATCTTCTAATCGCCGCATCACTTGGACGTATAGGACGAGCGATTCTCCGATTTGTTCAATCTGCCTCTTTCAATCCAATGATATGACCTCTTTCAAACTGTGACAGTTGCTCGTAAGGAGCTTGAAAGTTGCGGCGAGACATTTTCACGGTCGTTGAAAGTTATCCTAAATTGCAATTCAACTGTAAATTTGATCATCAGATGGAGAATCGCTTCTTTTATACACCTGCTGAGTGCACATTTCCGATGCATTATAGCTCCCGCTATTTATTCATTGGACACCAAATTTTAATCATTTGCATGTTCGGTCCAAATGTCTCGGCGTACGAGATTTCATTATAATCGGGCAACTCTTTCGTTGTGCGTCGTTTTTTTTTTGTGTGTGTTTGTTATAAAGTGTATAGTATTACTATTGTAGAGTCATATTTCACAGAGATATAATCGATATTTTTTGGAAAAAGTATCAAATTATTTGAAGAAATAAGTAGAAAAATAATTTTAATTCAATTATTCTATCATACTATAGGTGGAGAGTAAATAAAAAAATTATGAGAAACTATATGATTATTATTACTTACGCGATTTAAAGACATGAATTTGTCTTTATTTTATGAATTCATATTGTACAATGGAAAAATCTTTCCAAATATATTAATTTTATGTATAACTGTATAGATTTATTAAAAACACTCAAAAAGAACACAAACAATCCAATATTTTTTATAATATGTATTGAGAGGATATTCAATACGATAAGAAATAATTATTAAATTACTGAGACCTCACAAATACACTGGTGTCCAATAGTTATGCATAATTAGTAAAATACGAGAAAAAATGTGAGTAAATATTGATAATTTATGGAGAATCATCTGTTATATATATATATATATATATATATATATATATATAATATGAAGAAAGTGGGGTGATGAGATTGTTCATCCCGAATCTACGATGGTTTGCTCTTACGCAAAGGGCTGGTTGTCTAGGGGGGGAGTAATTCCATTACCGGACTCTATTATGATTTCGTAGGAATTCAATGATGAGACTCAATTTGTTTTACTTCGTTTAGTATTTGGAGAGATGAAGATATTTACACATTGAACTATGTACACATTATCTCTATTAGGAGTAAACAGTTCTTCCCAGACGGATTGATGGCAATCTAATTAATTTTATCCCATATCGGCGATGGGTACTGGAACGCGCTCGGGCGTTTCAAGTTTACTTCCGACGCGGGTAATGCGAAAGAGAAGAGAAGCGGAAAAGTGGGGAAAAGAGAGCGAGAATGAAGTGTCACTCAGTTTTTGTTCTGGAATAGGTGGCGCTTATCATATGATTCTGATTCGTGATGCCATATATCGAGTTTCAGAGGAACTGGTTTTACAGTACATTGGAAAATAAAATTAATTGCTTAATTAGCTGGAAAATACTACATATATATATATACAAAACATTTCAGTCGACGTCTCCATGCTCAAAACAGTTGTGCACGTCGGATGGCGGATAAACCAGCTCACTCGGCACAAGCAGTTCAGACAGGCTCCGTGAAATTCATGTACGAAGGAACGTTGTTAACGATTAAATAGAACGAATGATGGCACAAAGATAACAACTGGAAACATATTTAAAAGGAAGAAACGTCGGAATGCTCAAATCTAGGCAATCAAAAACTTAAAAGTCACGAAATCTGGATATGACTCAGTGTGTGATATCAAAATTGTGGCAGAGATTTCAAAATGCGAAAACTGTTAACAGACAACAAAGTACCAGATCGACAAAGAGTCGCATAAAAAATTCCGTGGTTAGTCAAGAAAAATGTTAGGTATTCCTTAATAATTTGTAATCTGTTAGCTTTAGTTAGAGGCATTGCTTGATTCCAGTTCCAGAGCTATTTTAATATGCGTTCTATTTATCAAGAAACATGAGTTTCTGGATGGAGTTCAGGAAGGGAGATTCCAGGTCAGTACCACATGTCATTTTGGCAAAATGACCCGCAGTTACGTTTTGTATGTATTGTAATGTACCTAAAACCAGTAAATAAGATTTTTTTTTCTTTATATTATTTTAATTTTATTTAAGTAACGTGATTTACTCGCATTGTATTAATCAGAATTTATATGGAAGACACGTTATCAACGTAAAAAATTTAGTTTTCTATTCCCCCCCCCATTACAGTGATAGCATGTCTCTGTGTAGTGGGTGACACACGTTAAATCTATCAAGACTCAAAGTCCTCCCGTTGGCGCGGCGAGGAAGTTTGGAGAGGGAGGTGCCAGCTCGAGTTTCGTCCTCGGCACTGGACAGCAATTCAAAATTACGAGGACCGTCACCAATAGCCTTTACGTCACTTCTGTGAAGTCAGAAAACAATCACACATCCCATTAGTTGTTGAATAGTTACATATCAAATCCCGTCAAACAACTGCGTTAAATCATAAGACGATTCGTAAAAAAGGAAGAAATAAATACTTACTAATTGATAAGTCGTAAGCCCGATTACTTCTATCATCCCATCATCCGTTGATGGAGGTTGGAACTGACCGAGCCCTGAAGTCCCCCAGGGTTTTGTGCCACCGCCATAGCTGAAAGAATTAATAATATTTAAATATGCACGAGGATTACTCTGAAAGTCCCTGTTTTTGACGACAGAAGGAGTTGCTAAAACACATTTGTATTGCCATTGTGTCCTGCATAACGCAATATGAAACAAATTTCTAAAGCATTTGTGAAGCTGTCTTTAATGCCTTTTTGAAACATTCTAAATATATCTCATTCTTATCTTATTTTACATTTTAGAAATATATTCACAAGGGAAAAAACTCATTAAATAAGTTTTATTTTAAATTTGCCTTGTATGGTTTCCTTTCGAGATATTTATGTACATAAATTTATCTAGTGTTCCGATTTATCTGTAAAATACAATGCAATTTTGTTTTCCTCAGAAATAAGCAAATATTTTTTTTTTTTTTAAATCAAAGTATCATACAGTCGGCACCGTTGACTCCCGGTAATCGGAATCTCTGGTTATTAAACCGTAAGTTACAGTATTAATATAAATTAAGCGGTAATATATATTCTAACATCAACATGAATTTCCTTCGTTTCGCTTTACACTCATTCAACGTTATTTTTAATTATTACGGAAATTATTGTTCGATGTTTTTAATTTATAAAAGAAAAAAATATATTCATAACTCTTAAAATTTAACCCAAAAAATGGTTGAGAGCTCATCTAATCACACTGACCACAATGATTTGAAAATAATCTCTGGAACATTTCTCTTTTTCAGAAATGGTGATTAATATCGAATTCAAACATTCGAACCCCCTCCACAATAAATAAATAAATAATATAAAAATGGTTAACCTCCTCTTAGCCCCAAACTTCAAAGTATGCATCTCATAGATAGCATTTTGTTTCTTCTCCGCATTGTCGGATTTTACCTTCTCCCTTTTGTGACGAAAGTCACCGTCTGTACTTTACGATCAAGATACTTAAAAGGCCTTTCATTGACTTTCCATCTTGCCTAAAATATTCAGAACGTGGACTTTTCCCTCCTCTTTTTGTTCTTTGTATCTTATTATCGTTACTTTGCCGCCTCTTTATTTAGATTTGGATAGCGATTAGGTTTTATGAACGTCACTTCGTTTTAAAATTCTTTGTCTTAAGGGTTTTGGACTGCCCATTCAGATGCTTTTTAAGGTTGCTCCACCTATATTTCTTTTGTTAGTTTATTTCTTTAATTCTGGTTTCGTAAAAGATTCGTACTCTATCTCTGAACTTCTTTTTTGTTCATTATCTTACAATTTCAAATTACCACAGTTTTTATTATTTGTTGTAGAATATTTGTGGTGATAAAAATGATCCCTCTCTATCCGGTTGCAAATTCCAGATGCCTTTTCCCCCATCCAAAGGACGTCGACTTTTGAGAGTTCAGATGTCTAAACGAATTCTAATAAAAAAAATTATCCGACAGAGAGTGGCAGGAAGAAGAAAAACAACACACGAGACAAGGCAGTGACAGATAAAGATGGGAAGGCCAGTCTATAACCGCACTCTTTTTCTATTTGACGAAAGGAAGGGGGCCCAAATGTATTTTCCGGACGTTTTTTCAGCGCGATTCTGCTCTAAGAGAAAATAGTTAATATCCTCCCCCCTTTATAAATAATGAAACAGTTGTGTAATATCTACTACTAAGTATAATTAAACATATTTAATTATTAAAAAGTTGTACAAATCTTCCTACGCAGTAAATAGTCTCCATATGTATTGGTTTGTATACGTGTTATAATTTTTATTTTATTTTTTAAACTTAAGTATGGACAAAAAAAAAAAAAAACTCAGATGCGTACCATTGTCCACTTTTCAAATTGGGGCTCTTTCCGTCACATTTTTCATCCGAGCTCGCTGCACCTCTTGAAATTCTAAGCGGATATTGATCTTGAGATGAGCAATGGTTTCGTTATTTTAGTAAAGAAAATATTCTTAATATACCCCAGAGAGAAATAAGTAGTGCAATGAGAGGTTCACGAGCATGCCATCGAGTCGATATTCTTGGTTTTTCAGCAACATGCCTTCTTCAACACGATCAAGATTGACCTGGCTGCGGCTCTTCCAGCCCTTAGAGTACCTGACACATTTGTTTTTGTTTTGGAGCGCTTAACTTAGCGCTTTTTGTTTTGGAGCTTTTGTGTTTGTGTTTTGGAGCGCTTAACCTAAGTCAATATCATAAGTATGGAAAGCTACCTTCTTAAATGAAATGACTCAGTAATGTCGACTGTGTGAAAAAAAAAATTTCACTTTCACAGTAACACTGGGTATTTTTCACAATCCATTGCGTATTTTTTCCCTATTAAAATCCAAGCTCTGATTTTCACATTCTAGTAACAAAACGGTAATGCGGCGACTCTCTTCAACAATGACGACAGAAATTAAAATGTCTTAGTAAATAGCTCGAAAGGAAATTATCTTTTGACCTAATTGATAAGAGCAGTGCAAAAGCGACCGAACAAGTTTTCTTTGGACCGACAGATTGAGTATTAAAATTATCCTTGTCGCTCAAAATCTACCAACTTTCTCCCCAGATACGTCAGGAAAAAAATCGCTTCCGCCGAAGTAGTGACTTATAACTTGAACACTAGATGGCAGTACAGCCTAGAATTACTGATTGTATGTACTTGACTATATGTCTTCCTAAGACAACTGCACATAAATCATAAGTAGTGATATACTGGCTATGGCGCAAGTGTCAAATAGAGTCGTTGCCATTTCTCAACTAGATACGGCCGATGACGTCCATGTCCAAAAACGAAATTCAATACAATGGGGAGAGAATATATATCAGTAGCAGCAAAGGCGGCAAATACGACCTTTCCTACAAATATTGTTCCCGATGTTCCTCTTTGAATCATGACAGTGATATTGGATGGAGAGTTTGCGACGGCTCTCTTCAACAATGACGACAGCAGTTAAAGAGCTTTAATAAATAGCACGAGGAGGAATCCCTTTTAGCTTGGTTGACAAAAATACTGAGAAAGCGAAAATACAAGTTTCCTCCGGACCGACCAATCGAATGTTCAAATCATTCCTATCGCTCAAGATCAATCGACTTTCGCTCACCACCTAGAACAGAAAACCTCACCCGCTGAAGAAATAATTATTGGCTCAAAACTCTCATTTCAAATCGTAATGTTGTAACGAATTCTCTCGCGCGTTTCCCTTCCACTTACCTTTGGGGTTACTTTACTACATTATTTGAATGGAGAAACTCGCCTTGTGAAGGAACCGTGACTTTGTAAATTAGTATTTACATGATATGCAGTGAATAAGAAACAGGAATTGTAGGCATTAAAAGATTGGAGAATAATGAAGAATTAGCCAGATTATTGAGCAAATTTGAGGTGATCTTCTAAAAGTATATATTTGACTAGGATCAATATCTGAGCAAAAACTGTGTCTGAGTTTAATAGACTTCTGGTCTATTAAACTCAGACACAGTTTTTGCAACTCTGTGATTTTGCTGCTATTTAAATAAGTAGAATTCGTAATTACAGGGTTATTCAAAATGATTAATTTGATTTCAAAACTCAATATTTTTATAAATGAACAAAGTAGAATATTAAGTAATACATGAATAAAAAAAGAATGTTTGGAAGTTTTTTTCTACAAGTGTTTGATATATCTTCTTTCAATAACACATATAATGTCTATTAAATCGGTGAATTCCTACCAACAAGTGGTAAAGTGTCAGTGGTAGATGATTGCATAGCAGTAGAAATCCATTGCTTACGTTCACATGAATTTGGGAGTAATGGTGGCGCATATAATTAATCTTTTACAAAATCTCAAAGGAAGAAATCGCATGAAGCCATATCAGGTGGCCAGTGCGTAACATCATAGTCGCTGGTCCTGTGCGATCAATCCAACTGCAAAGTTCCGGATGTTCCTCATTGAGAAAACTTCTAAAACAGCTTTCGTGAAATAGCTTCTCCAAGAACACACGAGGGCCATCTATTGTTCTTAATATAAAACGTCCACATTTTCCCTTTGTATTCATTTATTATTTTTCATTCTGTGTCGTTTTTTTTTAAATAAATATGAAATTTTTAAATTGGATAAATCATTTTGAATAACCTTGTATTCTTATGCAAACTCATTTAATAATATAATCATACTCTAATATGTAATTTTTAGAAAAAAAAATGGATTTTCTGACAAATTAACAAAATGTTTTTGAAAATTCTTTAAACATGTTAGAGAACGATCGAAATTTTTCTTAGCTCTTAATTTTAATTTTGTTATTTTTTTTAAAATCTAATTAAATTAAAAAATCTAATTAAAAAAAAACCGGCAAGATTAATTTTCCCCACAACCTGTAAATGCCATTACTTGTCTTATAAGATTTTGTAAATTGTTTGGACCTTAAAAACAACTGCTACGATATTTCATTCTAAAAGCAATTTATTTTTTTAAGAAAGTAAGTAAGCAACAATTTGCAAACACCGTCATCGCTAAATTAATTCTATTTCGGTACATAAAATTGCTTCTGTTTTGAACTTTCTAAATGAATTTATAGTTTGTGTTTTTATTTCTGTTTGTGTTTTTATTTTTCTGCGAAACAAATTGGATAACATTTTTTTTTAAAAAAAGAAATAAACACACTCCTAAAAACATTCCCTTCCATTACTTTTCTTTAAACATTAAAAATTTTATGCATCGGTGTTCTTTTTTGTTGAAGTAATCCGCCTAAAAGATAATCATAAATTGCATTTTTTCCCTTTTTGTCTCTAAAGACCTTATCTTTGGTTTTCAGGTTCTTGTTTCTATTGTTAATAAAATGTGGGCTGTGATTTCAAAGCAGTGGCGGACCGATAAAAATACCTCCTCTTTTTCTTTTATCTCAGTGTACAAACAAAGGAAAATATCCCTCGGGAAATTTCCCCATCTTCTCAAAATCCCTTTTCAAAGAGTTATTTTTCCAGCTTTTAAAATATTTTTCTCTTTACAATCTATTTTTAATCTTAAAATAAGCTGCATGCGGTACAAATTAAGTAATTTCTTGCTATTTCAACGGTTCAAATTTAAAATAATATTTCAAAAAGAATTCCAGACGCAATCATACGTTAATAGTATAAATACGTTTTTTAAAATAAGTTATAACATGTTTGCAGTTTATTTAAGCAAAAAGAAGAAAAAAATCATCTCCAAATTTTTTTCCCCTCTTTGTTCCTGGACAATTCAAATGCTTTTAAACAAAATAGAACCTAAAGTGTTACCTCTTATTTTTTGAAGGTTCGAGTCCTGATTCAATTTAATTCTAGACGTGCAGTGTGGCTAAGGCACGTTAAATCTATCGGGTTGAAACACGTTAAATCTGTCGAAGTTCCAAGTCCACACATTGTGATGTGGAAGTTAGGAGAGTAGGGAGCCCGCTCAAGTGTCCATCTCATCACTTGACCTGGGTTCAAAATTGAGAAGTCTGGTGCCAATAGCCCTCATGCCGATACTTGAAAAAAAATCTATCAAACAATCGCTTTTATGTGGGTTGCTTTATTTATTAAGATTTTTTCCTGCTCTTCGATTACACTTTCCCTATGGAACCAATATTCATTTTTTGAAATTATTTCTACAAATATGCTAATGACAGAAATTATCTTTATCGAAACTTGCATTCCCCCCCCCCTTTTTATCCCAAGTTAAAGATTTCGAAAGCTATTAAGTTAAATAAAAGGAAGAGAGTTCTCTGTTAAGAAGTTCTATTTAAGTTAGTTAAAAATAAGACTAGACTTTTCTTAAAGATATCTTAAAACGGAAGTTAATTGAACGAAATGAAATAGAACTATCAAAAGAAATTTTTAAAACAAATGTGTATTATTTTTTTTTAATAAAAGGAAGAGACCCAGAAAAGTGGTATAGTGAAACTATGAGAAATGAAGTGCAACTCGAAATGATTTTTTTCAAAAAATCCGTTATGAAGCTATTCTTCGAATACTTTACGACCTAGCTCTCGAACGAAAAGTTGCAGGATTACAATTTTTAGACTTTCCGAGTCTTAATTGATTTCTTATTAACGGCGCATTTAGAAGCAACATAATAGTATCTGATCAAATCTTGTCAAATATTTTGTTAAAATTAAGAATTAGAAGTTTAAAGGTCAATCATATATAGAGATTTCTTTTTAACAAGTTTAGGTATTACTTTAATTGATTGTATTATAACGTCGCACTTGGAAGCAACACGAGAGCTGTTGGTAATGGACCTCTTAATTTTGAACCTTGGAGAAGTGACGGGGAAGACACCTCAGTAGGCGCCTCCCCTCCAAACTTCCCCCACACGCCAACGTGTGGATTTTGATCCCTAATAGATTTAACGTACATCTTCCCCACAACACGGCGGGTCTTTGTCGTCAGGAATCGAACCTATGACTAGATGAAAATAGCGCCGGCCACGAACTCATGCCCATGACCACTCGACTGCCACGACTGCACAGTCCGAGAGGTCCAAGGCTTTTTCAGACTGTCTTTGTTTGGGTGATGTAAGGTAATTAACCGATTTTCGGCAAATTTTCGAAAATAGGGTTAAGAAGCGTCAATCTCTTTCCATCCGGAAATCTATTGATTCAAACAATACAGAACTTGTACAATATATAGAATGAATATTTGTCTCTCTTTTAAACAAACGAAAAAATATCAATCAATTGATTTCATGCAATTTTACTTCAGAAGTATTGAGCGAGTTTTCGGCTTTTTCACCTTTTTTCCATACACCGAGGAAGATTGTCGTACTTAAGAATTGAGCTGCCTGTTTTTGAAATTTGTCGTGCGCGATTACAAAGAAGCCCTTTTTTTCTTTCTCCGTCCAAAGGTCAGTAATGACAGGATCGATTACAGGTGTTGATGTGGCTACAGTTTCGAGGAGAGATTAGTGCCCCTCCCTTCCTCCCGAGAGAGTGCGGTGAGAAAAAATAACAAAAGACAGAAGAAACTGAGAGAGATAAGAATATTTTTTGTCGGTGGTACGACTTATCACGCAGAGGGAAAAAGGAAATTTCCGTGACGATTTCTGTGCGCGTTTAGTTGTACGGGTTAATATTCCTCGTTGAAAGTAACCTTAAAAGTTGTATAATAGTCTCTAATCAGATCAATTATATATCTTACTAAAAGATCCTCCTAAACGATAGCTGCGTACAAACTCCACATATATTGGACCTAAATTTCGTTTAAAGTAACCTGACAATCAAGTTGTTTCCTTAATAAAGCAATTTATCTTTAATTTATGAATTAATTTCTCTTAGGTATAAGATTTAAACAGTTTTTGTTCATTTAATGTAAAACAATGAACTATTTTTAAGTATTAATTTTTAAAAAGTGTTAATTTTGCTGAAATTATGTTAAGATTTAACTTTATATTTGAAGCAACTATTAACAACGAAAACAATGAACTGTTTCAAAGAGATCAAATATATTTTTAAAATTTTTATAGCATTTTTTTCAATATTGAAAAAAAAATATTTGAGGAAAAATCATTTTAATATTTTGAAAAATACTTAGATTTATTTGAAACATCAACTACTGATATAATTTCACTTACTTTGATATATTCAGAAATAATATGGAATGTACTTTCATTTCTTTCAGCTTGCTCGTCATATCTTGACCATCACACTAGAAGAAAATATTTTACTGCTGTATTTTAATACTTTTTAGCTATAAAATGTTTCATATTATTCTTACCAGTTATTTTCAGTTAATCCTTTTATTTTTAATGTGTTTAGTTAATAATCCATTAAGATCTATCGAATTGTAAAAGTGTGATTCTACAAAAGATTAATTAACATCTAACTTTTTTTTTTTTAATTTGCTTTCACATTTGTGATCTTTCGTTAAGGAGTTTTTTTCCATTTGTAAAAGAATTTTAAATGTGAATGAATATATACATTATATATACCATACCACATATTTCTGTATGAATGAAAATATAGCGTCACTGGCTGTGTAAGCCACATTTCAGAAAGGAATGTTTGAAAGAACGACTTATTTTGTGTTGCGAGATGGGAAATTGTAAAATTTCCTCAGATTACATTCATTTCCTCCCAAAATGACACAATTTTGTGAATTTTCCGCCTAAGATAGCTTCTCGAACGCGGGATTATTTCCCTAGCAACAACCGTAGTAATCATTATTATAGAGCAGAGATTCCCAAACATTTTTGTGTCATAAACCGTATGCTAATTGTTTCTGTTTTTCGTAGATCCTCTGCCTAGGGGTTGTTCAAGAGGGTCTACTAAATCAATCGAATAGTAACTGAATCGGAGTAATCAGGAGTGTTTCAAAACAGAGTGAGAGTGAGTGAAGTTTCTTTCAATACGTTTCCAAAAACACTCAGGTGAATGTAAAATGTATGCGAATATCACGAGGCAAGTGCGAAATTTACCTGACAGGATGAAAATTTACCTGACTGTGACATCTGTCAAGGGAAATTTTACACTGGCTGTGTTGTTTTGGAACATTAGCCTAACATTGAATTTTTAAAAGTTAAATTTTATTGCAAACGTATTTTGACAGCTAACTCAGAGCTAGTCACTTTGTCTGGGTTTATTGTAGAGTGGGAAATTTTAAAATAAAAATAATAGTAAAGTTTTTATTCTTATTCTTTTATTTATGTAAACGGCACAAAATGCTAATCTAGTAACTTTCTTACACAAAACAAGCACACAAAAAATCAATACTTTCAATGAAAAAGGCAAACCTGATGCCTTAATAATAAATTTTCAATATTTGGCTTCATGTTATTCAGGCTCAAATTTAAATCTCCTCAAACACTAATATCCAATCTATTTCTTTCTTTTTGTGAGAAGATTGGCAACAACGCTTAAACCCCTTTCCACGAGGTATGAAGATAGAAAAGCTTTCAAAAACTTCCTTGGGGTAGTCGAAAACGCAGAATAAGTAACAGGTATGTCTCTTAGAAAACATTATTGATATCTCTTTCAAAACTGCATCTTAAGACTCATATATAGATTGTCACCTTGTAAGTTAACCTCATTAAATTTAAAATATCTTTAGCACCCAAAACTCTAAAACAGTCTCAAAAAGCAAAAAACGTCTTATCAAACATAAGCATTTTTACAACCAGCGTATTTCAACTTGAAGGAGTGATGGATGAAAGTTCTCGTCATTTTCTTCACACAACTACGCAAATAAACTAGAACCCAACGCATTGCTCCGAATTTTGTTTAATGCGTTTTTAGGACGAATTGAAGAGAATGATGCAGTGAATCGTTCACACCTAGGGTACATTTTATTTTATTTGGCTTATAAAATCATGATAGCGCCTGAATATGGCAATTGCTCCAACTGCTGTTGCTGACATTATATTTGATAAAGGGATTGCGCTTTATATGAAAAAATTTCTCAAAGCATTCAATATTTACTCATCTTTAGTATCTGTGGTCAATGTTCTCACGAAGAGCAGTTCTTCATAGATTTCTTTGTCCATAACATAGCAAACATATGCCAACAATAGTGCACGTAAAATTGACTCATCCGATGGTATGGAGAAATAGATTGTATAATAGAAATATATATTATGGTTGCAGATAAATGAATAAAAGACATTCAACACCATAGTTGATTTCACAAATATTTCTTTTAACTGTGTTGTTTCTCAAAGGAATTTTTTTTTGAGAACACTATATGCATGTTTCTGTAGAACAGTTTATGAAACATCTTCAATGATTAGCAAAACCAGCAGTTATCCATTAGCATGCGACATTTCTGATTTTGCTGTATGTAACAAGATATTGTAAGACTCTGTAAACCACCACCGTCTCTTTTTGATGTCGAAACAAATATACTGTCTACTACAGAACTCTTCTGAGGTTTTTCTATCAGTGTTTGAAAGTATTTCAAATCTTACCTGTTTTATGAGGGTGAAATCATTTCAGATCCTACTACAGATTAGATGGTTACATAAAGTTATAGTTTAAGCTTTTGTTGCATAACAGGCACATGTGCAGGCGTTTGTCTGATAATAATGGAATGAAGCCAAACTATGAATTATCAACGCTATATAGCCAACATTTCTTTACAATTGCTATGTTTAGTGACAGTTATCTGAGGTAAAAAATTAAGCTGTTTGAATATAATTAAGCATAATAATTCAAAATTTATTTGCCATTGTAAAATCTAATCTTAATCTTGAATTCGATGAATAGAGTATTTTAAGTTGGTTTTATTTTAAGTTGCTTAAGTTAAAATTTTTACCAGGTTATAATACTCACTAAATAAAACTTTTCTGCAAAATTTGCTATACATGAAAGAGTTTAATAAATAAAACATCTCACAATATGCCCATCATAAAATGTCTCAATCCGTTCAAAAGCAAAACTTGCTCGACCTCAAATTCCGTTACACTCGGTTAAATGGGACCTCTATAAACCGGGTCATAGTGGAAGATTCATAAACACAACAAATACATTTCGCCTCTATGAGGACTAAAGTAAGAGAAGAATCTCAGGTAGACGCGTAAGAATAATACTTTTCGCGCAGTTAAGCGAGTTTGAGAGTCCTGATTATCGGCAGGAAAACCGCAGGCTGGTCGAAGGACTGTACTGCTCGCCAGTCGATCGTTCGGACTGTGCCGTCAGAACATGTTGAAAGCAATGGATACGAAATGGAACCTACGTGAGGTATATTGGGTTTGGAGTGACAGGAAAGACTACTAGGTGAGAGGATGGAAGAATTGCGCGTCAAGCGCTCGTGAATTTAAAATACAAACAGATAAACAGTTCCACAATATAAACAGATGCGGGGCTGTCAATCATTCTACAAACCATTTACAGAAGCCTAGTGGAAGTGAATCTGTAATCCAAGCTTCCTTTTAGTGTACTGACTTTATCTGCGACTCCGTCTTCAGTGATTCCAAGTCAGGGAGACAAAAAATGCCCCAGATTGGGAAAACGTGGTATTTAGTGGTGAATTCTGATTCGCTTTTGGAACAAATGATAACCACTTACAGGTGTCGAAGTGCCCTGGTGAACAGTATTATTTCACTCATGCTGTCGTGAGACCCACTGCCTGCACAAAAAAGCATAATGGTCTGGGGTGACTGGCTATCATAGCCTATGATAGCCAGCCATCTCTAATTGTAGTACGTGGAACCTTAACTGGCCAGCGTAAAGTTGGTGACATTCTTCAATCCCTCGTGTGACCTTTCCTTAATGGCCCACCAAGGGTACTTTTTCAGCGAGATAATGCTCACCGGCATACAGCTCCATTAGCTCAAGATTTTCTACGTCTTGTTCAGACTCTCCCATGGTCGGCCCACTCCCCGAACTGAACTTTGAGGTCAAGTCTTGACCTTATTCAGTCCGATTTCCTGAGAATCAAAATCTTACCTGTACTACATAATATTTTTTGCAGTGCAATTTCCTTTCCTGTTTGGGGTGAACAGTGATCAGTATCTCAGATTATTATTTCAGCTATCCAACCTAAAGAAAAAATTATGCCCATGGTTTTAAAATATGCGTGACCATTTTCAATACACACAAAAATTCCGAAGAGAAGGGACTATAAATATCTTAAACGTTCGGTTAGAATGTCGTGTTTATGGACATTATGGGCTTTCTAGAGTGCAACTAACATCTAAAAATTTTATATTTGCAAGCAGTTGTAAGTGCAAAAAGCACTTTATCCGATTGTAAATTATTAATGTAAATAGTACTCTATATTTATCCTGTTATTAAACCCCGACCAGTATTTTAAATCGGTATAACCCTAAAACAAAAATTGATAATCTTAAATGTTTATTTGTGTTTTAAATAAACTTCTAAAACATATCTCGATTAGTAACTCAATTATTAACCACTCAGACTCCATCATACTCCTTAGCAATCCTTTGAAAGTTTACAATCATTATTATTTTATTAATTTTTTTCTAAACTATTCAGGCACAAAATCTGGTCTATAAATACCGTTACACGAACATAATAAAAAGTATTTTGAAATGCTAGAAACAAATGAAAAAAAGACCGTTTTGTTCTCAGTCGACCCGTTAAGGTGTTTCCATTCCAGAAATTTCAATCAGATCTTTTTTGGGATTGCTTTCAATCGTTTCCCAAAATGGAATTACTTCTAAAAATAGACGAAATCATTTTTGTGATTCTGCTTCGAGTGACTCTTTCCACGCGCGAATGGTTTTCATTTTCGCGAATCAGCGACTGTTTGGTTCGCTTCTGCGTCTTAGAATAGTTTTGGGCTACAATGGAATATTGGGAAGCAGCCGCCTCCGCAATATTTCGGACTTTATTGTATTTTTGAAGTGATTCTAAAAAAAGAATCTGTTTTAGATTGGCAATGTTGATAGAAATTTCTATTACGTGTCCTTTTTTTCACATATATTTTGTGATAGGGCCCATATGTTGCAGCCATGTTATAATTAATTAAAATATCACAGGCATGGCAAAATCGAGCTCTATAAACTCCGAAAATGGTTTCTAAATTATTAGAAAAAAATAACGTATGTATTAATTTAACTTTATCGTTTCTGCCCCCTTTTTTTAGCTTTTTTATTGCTAACTTAGGACTTTCAAAATGCAGCATTCTAGCTGTAATTGGCCAACTTACCAATCCGACTCTGCTAGTAATCCGGCATTTTTAAAGTCAAGGAAAATTATTTTATGCCTTATTCCTCAACAAATAATGTAGGATATCAATCACACACAACAATTTTGTAATTTTAGTAATTTCGTGTGTTTCGGAGAAACAGTCTCAAAAAGGGATGTTACGAGAAAATTTTCATTGGGGGGAGGGGTTCTCTTACATCAACTCATGTCTCAAAGTTAATTTAAAATTTTATTGTTTATCTTAATTATGAAAAGAATGCTCATTATAAAAGAAGTTTCAATTTTAAAATTTCAGTATACAGTAATCCTTAAGAGGAAAGGGGTACGACCCCCATATCTATCCCCTGTCGCCACGCCACAGGTCACGACTAATAAGATGGCAAGCTTTCGATCCTGCTACTCTATGTGTTCTAAATTTTTTTTTCATCTATGGATTTTCATTAGCGAGAAAAGCAGTTCTCTGATTGCCTGGACACGCAAAATTTTCACCAGACAGAAAACTAATAATTTCATCCAGAGTTCCTCCTTCTTATTCCTACAATCAATGTTTGAAAACTTTTGTTCCATTTAATTTTTAATCTTAATTTATAAGAGAGGCAGAGTCTTAAAATAATTTTACTTTTAAATTTCTGGGTAGGTAACTGCACGAAGCAACTTATACACAGCCATTCGATTGGAAATTAAAAGCCGAAAGGACTAAAGACTATATCAACCATTCAACCCATCATTTTGAACTTTATTTACGTGTAATGCATTACATTTTACATGAAATACATAGCCCCTTCTATTTCAATGCGTTATTATTAGTGATTTTCCAGTAATCAGGCGTTTCGGGTAAACCAGTAGAACTCTAGTTCGATATCTGCCGGATTACTAATAGAATATTATATATTTATTGAATCGTGTGCTCAAAAATTGAGTCTGATTCTTTGAGACTTATCCTTAACTTAAAAATCACCTTAAATACTAACTCCGGTCATTTTTGATTTATTTAATCAAATTCTCACGACTTTTCCTTAAATTCCCTAAGAAAATTACGACAAAGTTTCGCAATATCAGTTCTCCAAAAAGAGATGCGTCTATGTGAAGTAAAACAGCGGCAGAACAAAATGTCAGAGTCCTAAAAATTAGTATAATAAAACAAATAAAAAAGTTATATGCAAAATTTTACGAAGAATAGATTTAGACACTCAAGGTCAAGGTGCACCTTTTTTTATAATTATTATTAAATTACTCAAATATGAGAATTAAAGTAAACGATGAAATATCGAGAAATGGACAATAGTAAACTTTTCTGATAATAAAATTAAAGGAACCGATAGATTATTTAACTGAATATATTTAAACTAAATGTATTTAAAATTAAAGTAAATGATAAATTATTAAATCGAATATATGTAAGCAAAATGTAATTAAAATTGAAGCAAATGATAAAAAAAATTGAAAAGCGATCTAGTACGCCTAAATGCCCCACTTAAAACAATAGACCCTTGGGTGGCTAATGAAGCTATGAATGAATTATATATGATGTACAAAATTATATTTGTTTCATAAATTCTAATGAAATGTAACAAAATTGTGTACGTTTTTCATATCAGTTTTAACTCATATGTTGAAACGAGAGAAAAAAAAAAGAATATAACTGTCTACCATAAGTAAATCCAGATTATAACTTGTTCTCACGCACATTTTCCTTTAACCTCTGGGACTACTTTACTACGATGTTTGATATGAGGACCTCGTGAAGAACCAAGATAGATATAAATTAGTATTATTATATAAGTAGTAGTGAATAAGATGAAAGGAGATGGATGAATTAGATAGATTCATAGGAACACTGTAATGGTTGGACCAACTGAGAACCGTTATATTGAGCTTGAATAGTTGACGCGGATTCCAGAAGTCTACTTGAATTCGAATCGGTGATTTGGAGTCGACTGATCAGAGTTACTAAGATAAGTAGAATTCTTCATTTTTATTTTGGATTAAGGAAGTGATTAGTTATTCATTCCATATTATTAATTTTTTTCGATATTGCTTATTCATAGTGTGAATAAGATCGTAAAGATTTTTAACTTATCAATATTACATAACAATGCTTCCTAAACAAAATTATGACAAATCGCTACAAGAGTTTCAAGTATAAGAATAATATTAATTTCAATTTAGAAGATTTTGAAGATTTTAAACTGGGTCCATTGGCCTCCGTTCAATGCGTCCAGGATTGAGAATATTTGTCCTTTATCATAAAGTCATTTCACTTCCGTTAGTAAACGTTACTCTCACAAAGGAAAAGAGATCTTAAAGATTCGTCGGTCGCCAAAGAAAAGCAATAACGCCATCCTTGGCGACGAATCTAGTGAAGTAGGAAGCTAATCTGTCGAAATTGGATGAGTTGATCTGTCCAGGTATCGGTCAGAAGCATGGCAAAATGTATATGTCAAGAGCCTGCAAGAAACAGTCTACATCTTCTGGGGAATCTGCTGTCAGCTGTAAGAGTCCGTGAAAGTATTACTTTGGAGATATGTCCTCAGGGCTGGTGAGTTGAATGATAGTAAATGTTATTGTGACTGTTATTACAGGTGCTGTTTTTGTATGTGTTTCTATTGCTGATCTGCACAAGTGCCTTATTTGTTCCTGTTGTGTCGCTAATCTGTCCAAGTTTTCTTATCAGTGTTTCGTCTTATCCTAAATGTTTGTGAAGAAAATGTCGTTTGCCATTATCCATCTTGTTGGTAGGTTTGTACCGGTGGTAGGTTTGCACCACGAGATAGGTTTTTGTATTAATATAAAATTATTCATTGTGGCTTTATTGTTAATAAATTATGAAAATTGAATTTAATCAATGAACAAATTATCTAATATTAAACACTCATTCACGAGACATTTGATACTATTATGCCGAGATTAAAAAAAGTGTGGACAATTCCTATTTTAAATTAAATATGTACAAATTATCAACCTAGATTTCGTAGCATTGTGCAAAGAGTTTATTAGATTAGAATCACATTATCGTTAAAATGAAAAGAGTCACTACTTCTCCAATCATTTTAATGGAATTATAATTTTATATTATTCACTAATGCAATGATTTTTTTTTAATATTTCGAGTGAAGAATTAAAAGAAAAAAGACAAAAATGCACCTCCAAAGTCACGTAATTAGTCAAATCTTTATATTTCCTTCGAATCAAGTCTTTCCCTCCAGCTTGGCCGTAGAACATTTTGTTCCGAAACCGACTGTTAAATTTTCCGGGTCTTGCCTCTAAAATAAGAAAAATTAACATTTATGCTTTTTCTTACATATTTATAAGATGCAATATAAAGTGATTACATTTTTTTAGTTTATTAATTAAATGTTTAGCTTCGTTCGTTATTGCATCAAAATTACGTTATGCAACTTGTTTTTATTTTTCTTGTGTATTAAATGCTATGTATCTAATATTCGTTTATCTGCCATTTTGATTTTGTTGTGTTCTTTTAAATGCCATGAGAATATTAATCCTATGGAATAAATAGTTACTACCACCCTCAAATTTTTATTTATTTATCCATTTGAATGCAAAATGGTGCTTCCAATAGAGCAAACAATAATGAAGAATTACATTTTTTCCACTTATTTTTAAAAATATTCTTATCTTTATTTTAATGATTCGTTTGTTGGTTTTCCGGCCTTTAAAACTATTCTAAAATATTTTCATAACCCAAGGAGTAAATATAATTTTACAGAAACCATTACTTTTTGCTCTATGAGATGCACTTTTTTGCATTCAAATAGAAAAAAAAATAGTACAGATATGAGAACGGTAGTAGAAATTCTACAGAATTATCATTAATTTCACGAAATCCAAATGGCAGGTATATGGGAATGTTACAAATTTAAAGCATTGTTATATCTAAATAAATATAACCACCATAGCTCTATTTTTCTCTTATTAATAAATATGTATTTCAGTAGAAACCTTTTAATTAATAACAAATTTCAACTCGTTTATAATTTAAAAAAGAACATGACATTAAAATCTGATAACTATTTCCAATCAATGAACAAAGAAGAAAATAAGCTTAAAAATCTTAATAATGAATTTAGCATTTTGTGTTATCAACATGGAATTTTCAAATAAAAAATAAAATAAAGGAATAACATGAAAATATTCTTTTATTTATTTACGAAAAAATATCGAGGGTTTTCTCCGATTATCACCTCCCTCATACACATTTAAACTCAAAAAGAAAAACATGTGTATGACACTTAATTTATAACCATTATCATTCTGTTGCATTCTTGTGGGCGAATTTTTGATGTTCGCTTACATAAAGTACCTACGTGCCAGAGGCAACATTCAAGAAAGATTGTTATCAACATCATCATTCTCTCTCTCTCCTCTTTGTGTCATTTATTGTTATTATTTTCTCCTTACCTCTTGCCTCGTGAAATTCCAAAGCGATTCGCGCATCCACTCCCAAAGAGAAGTAGTTGTTGACGACGTTTAATGGCAAAGTTTTCTTCCCTTCCTCACAGTTACTAAGATCGGCTTTTGGATTAGGACTTATGTTGAGAAACCACCTGGAAAATATTGTAATACTTGAATTTTATTTCCAGCATAAAACAGAATCAATGGCTTAAATAATGTAAGTAATTTGTGTCAAAAAGAACGAATAGAAGTTAAAACATATTCTTTTTTTTATAATTGAGTTTAATTAAAATAACTGAAGAGACAAAAAAAATTTTAATCAGTAGTAAGTAGCTGTAATGTGATTGTGATTGTGCGCGTGTGTTTATTAACGTTGCATTAAGAAACAATACAAGGACTACTCTCAACGAACCTCGTAATTTTAAACCTCGGTTAATAGATGAGGACGACAACTAATCTGGTACCTCCCTTTCCAAATGTCCAACCACTTTAACGAGAGGACCTGAACCTCAACCAGATTTAACTCGTTTCAATCCAGCTACACGACGGTTCTTAAGTGACATCAGGGCACGAACCCACGACTTGACAAAACGCCGGCTGCAGGTCTGCAACCCTAACCACTAAGCTACCGCTGTCGTTTGTAGATAGATAGGGGGAAGGCCTATTAGGTCAGTCTGTGATACAAACAATCGTTAGTTTACTAGTAATCAAGTATATCACTCAATAATTGTTAGAAATCTGTAATATAGACGGGAGGAGAATTTTTGATTGGTTGTTCACTAACATCTCAACTACAAATAAGAACCGACGAAAGAGCTACTGGCGGCAAACGTCGTAATTTTGAAATAAGGTCAAGAGGCGGCGATGGAACTTGAGCTGGTACCCCACTCCCTATACTTCCACACCAAATCAACGCTAGAGCTTGGAGCTCCGACAGATTTAATGTGCATTAATCCCATTGCTCGACCGGCTTTTTGTGGAACCAGGACTGGAACCGAGGACACGGCTGAAACAAGGATGCAAATATTTGCGTGATCATGTTTACTCGGTTACTGTGAAGACGTGAGACGATTTATTGATTGCTTAGTTATGTCGCAATAAGAATTAATGTGAAGGCTATTGGCAACGGAACCTCTCAATTTTCAAGCGACGGCGACGACAATAGAGTTGGCACCCCACTCTCATAACTTTATTATCACGTCAGTGTGAAAACTTGGAACCAGATGGGTTTAATGTGCATTAGCCAAGCTACACAACAGGTCTTTAGTAGAATCAGGTCTCGAACCGATGACTAGACTGAAACAACCTCGGAGATATATGACCATGACATTATGATCACTCGACTACCGCTTAAACATGATGTTATTTTTAATTTTTCATCAAGAACCAAAGCGAGGGCTATTCGTGAAAAACCGGGAATATTTAACCCCTATCCAGTGACCAATGCGATATCTGCGTTGGGATCCTACTCTCCAAACATTCACTCCACGCAAACGTAGGGACTGATAGATCATCTCGGATAGATAGATTTAATGTGCACTAGTCCTAATACGCGATGGGGTTGTAATGGAATCAGGTCTCGTACCAACGAATCTACTGAAACAACGTCGGTCATGAACTCGCGTTCAGGACCGCTTAGCTACCGCGAGATGTGAAGCGAAGTAGGGAAGAAACGCGTTTTGGTTGATCGTTGGAGAACCTCAGGTCATCCGTGTTTTTTAAGTAAATAAAGCAATAAACCCTTGCAAAAGAGGAAAGATCCCTGGGGTACCTCGAGTTCGTAAATTCCGATCTTAACTAAAGCAGGTTAAACTCCCAAAATGTTGAATTGTTAAATAAAATCCTAAGAATACATCCTTTCTTCTAGAACAACATCCTCTTCCGTTTTCTCATAATCTGAAATATTTTTTCCACTTTTTAAAATATGGTACCTCTCATGTCTTTTGTTTGCATTTTCAGTAGACGTGTGTGTTTGTTTACTTACTTCATATAATTCTCGTATTACTAATAGAATATTTTTTCAAACAGATACTGAATTCTATTGGTAAGTTTCATGTCACAATAGTCTTTTATTTAGAAGAATTAAATTTTCTAAGATAAGAGAGATTTACCTTTCATCTTCGTCGCTAACTCTCTATTTTAGAGGAGTTTCAGCTATAACAGAGAATACTTCTAGCATTTTACAATAAATAGTGCTGAATAATATTGTATAGTAGCGTTTAATTAAAAATTGTGTACTGTCTCACACAATTTTAATTAAACTTATAATAGAAAGCTTAATAAAGATTAGGTGTGTAAAGCTCTCTCTATGAGGTAGCAGATTTCGAGAAATAATGATGTACAGAAATTTTGTCGTGTGTGTGTGGGATAGTCTTCCGGTTCACAACACCTATTTCAAAATCAATTTCATATTCCATTGTTTATTTGCAAGGTAAAAAGAATATTTATGTGGAGTACGAGATTTCGAATATTAATTTTTTTCTGAAAAAACATTTTTGATAGATTTGTTGAAAGATTTGAGATAGATAGATTTGATGAAAAAACAAATTTCAAAAAAAATTTCACAAAAACAAATTTTCAATATGCAGTATGAAGGGAGGAGGTACAACTTTCATGTTTCCAACTTTATACCACTGACAGGATATTTACAAAAGAATATTTTAACTTTGAAAAGATACTGTTACAAAAATAAAGAAGTTACAACTCTTTTAGGCAAATTAAATTAAAAATAAACCTATGAAGTTTATAAAACTATCATGTTATATGTTAACCGCTATCAGAAACAGGACAATATCCAGCTGACAATAGAACCAGCAGCAGCTTCTTCATACAATGAAAACAGCCAAATCTGTAGCATATCCAAGTAAGTAATGCCAATAACAATGGACTCATAAAAAGGTATGGGTCGAAAATTTTATCTTGTGAAATGGCACAAATCACATTAACTTTCAGCAAATCACCTACTATTTTAACGGTAACTGTATCCCATATGCAAGCATTGTGTTAGTTGACTTTATAGTTGGTATTAAATGTCACTTCAACACCAAAGACAAGCTTTGATAAGAAGGATTCGTTTTTGTCGTGTTCATTAAGGTTCCAGTCTGATGGCCATTTCGATTTCGTAGACGTAATGTTGATCCTATGGAATTTGGACTACCGTTTTAAAATCTTTACTATTTGATCTATTTGAATGCAATAAAGAGGATACGAAAAAGTAAAAAATAATGAAGGCTACAGCGGAACCACTTTTTACCTCCAATTTTTAAAAATATTTTGAGATATTTTTAAAGACCGGAAAACTCATAAGCGAATCATTAAAATAGGGGTAAAAATATTTTTAAAACTTGGAGGGAAAAAGTGATTCCGCAGTAGCCTTCATTAATTTTTACTCTTTCGTATAATCTTTATTGCGTTTAAGTAGGTCAAATAGTAAAGATTTGAGAACGGTAGTCGAAATTCCATAGGATTAACATTTACGTTAAAGAAATCAAAATGGCGGATAGCGGGAGTCTTGAGATCAAATTTTCAAAACTCAGTTCTCTGTTCTTTACAGTTATCGGAAAGAGTATGCTCCAGCTATAACTTGCGCATTTTGAAAGTCAATCGTTTTCTCAACGCATTCAATCTAAAAGTATCTGTTAGTGAATACTTAGATGCCAAATAGTGACGGCTGTGGATTAGTCTCCGAAAAGATGATAGCCTTGTTGTTAATCACTTGTGACTTTTTTTGGGGGGCTGTTCCACAGATATGATTTTTTTTCTGCCATTACCGGTAAATACTGATGGATTGAAAACATGAATAACTACAATAATTTAAACTGTAATACCGAAAAAAGTGTGGGATAATTCCTGTTATCAACTCAGTATCGTTTTCTTTTTTGGTAGTAATCTCACTGAACATTTATGAACCTTACAGTGTTATTTTTATTTGATTTTTACCAAAACGTTTATAAATTATTAAATTTTGAAGAAGCAACTCTTCAAATTTAGGATATTCTTTTATAAACATCGTGTATTATTAATTTTATATATCCTCCTCGTATATTTCTTATTTTAATTTTGTAAAAGTAAATAAAATAAATTTCTCTTACCGATCGAGTTTTACTATTTCACCATCTTCTATATTGGATAGAATTTTTGTCAGTGGTTCGTCTGTGTAACCCTGAAGAAAAAAAAGTCGTGCTTTTGTTTTAAAAAAATAATGAATAATGATTTGTATAACAGGATTATCTCAATAGAATGAATTAACTGATTACAAAGCCTTAAAATTAATCTTAACAGCTATCTATTCCCTAATAGTAACAAAATAAATATTCCAATTATGTTACCAGAAATATTCTACATCGTTTCAAAAATAAATATGATATGTAATAGGTACTAAATATGTAGTATAGCTAATAGCTACTAAAATATATTAATAAATTTTAATTATATATATGCATTTTATTTCTACCTTCAACTACTGTCTTGAATAATAGATTGTTTTAGTTTCCTTTACTGATAATATCAACATCAGATGTAAAATTTCAACTTATTCGTAAGTTTTATATCTTTAAGTGCATTTTTCATTCATTTTAATTATTTATTTAATTTGCCAAAAAGGCAGTTCAAGAAACTTTTAATGAAACAATTTTAAAAATTTATCTTGACTGTTTTATTTTCCAGATATTATTTTCCGTAATCATCCGTATAATGCTCATTTGAACGTTTTAAAGCAATGTTTTGCTTAGCTTCAGTTTTTTAGAATTTTTGAATTATTCTTGACTATTATTATTAGTTGTGAATGATGTCCGAGGGTCGTATCTTATTTTGAAAGGACAAGCAATTTATATTAAGAGTTTACCTTGATGTTTTTTGCTTGAGATTATTAACTTAATTGCATGATGCTTATTGATAACTTTTAAACACTTTGTTACTATGTTTTTAGTTTTTAAATGTAAAAAATTATTCCTAAATATCACTAGTTAGTAAGGATGTCTGAACTGCGAGTGTGTGTTAAACAAAAATTGCACCTGGAAGAAATAATTAAATTGAAATGATATTTGAAAGCAAATTAGTACTCACCGTTAACAAAATGATTAAAAAATGATATTGTTGAGTATGATACATTTTAAAGTTCAAAATACAAAATCATTTCAACTTTCAATAGCATGATTGGGCCGCCATTATTTCTCATGCATTCTGCCATACTTCGTGGTAAAAAGTTGTAAATGCTCTTACCGGTGATTTGATACAACTCATCACATACAGATCAGGTATTGACAAATTGATCTTGCAAATATTGTGATAGAGGTAACCTTAACAGAAAGGCCAACTGCATTCCATAAGTTTTCTATGGACGACAGGTCTGGGGATGCTGCTGATCACTGCAAAGTGTCTATGACGGAAGAAAGCTCTTGAGATGGCAACTGTATGAATACGGCCATTATCTTGTTGAAATAGAGGACTGGGATGGGCGTTCACAAAAGTAATGGCCTCCGGTCGAAGGACCTCACTATCGTACCTTTGAGTCATTAAAGTGGTTTAAATATAGATCAACAGTGATAAGGGTATCGTACGAAATCGTACCCCATACCGTTACACCCTACTCTCTGGACATGAGATGATTGACAAGAAATCGTCCATCGCGGCACTAAATGCTTTGCCTCCACTCTTTTATCATTCTCACCAAGACGAAAACGAAACTCCTCATTAAAAATGACCTATTGTCATTCCGAATGGCTCCATACTGCTCTTTGAGGTCCCAGTGCAGTCACTGGCAAGATTGTTGCGATGTCAGGCGCAAATCTCCAGAATGTCAAGCAATCCAGATGCTTGCAACCATTTGCTAATGGTACTGGCTCTTACAGGATGATGCAGAGAGGACATCACTGTTTGCATATTGCCCGTAATTGTGGCAGTCGATATGCTTCGAGTTTGCCGGATAGTTTTTCGGTTTTCTCCTCTTGTAATCCGTTTGAATCTCTTTGAGCCTACTTGTCGTGTACGATAACTTTCTTGCTCCCAATACCGCCAACAGCTTGAAAATGTTACATCTGCGTTACCAATATGATGTGTGTGCAATCTGATGGATTGATCATCTACTTTCATGCAAAAGTACGATATCATCCTTATGAAAGGCGTTAAAATGTTCAAATGGCTGTTTTCTTTTCAAAGGAATTCTAAACATAAAGAGATGAATTAAATCCTAGCATAACAGTTATAATCAAAATTACGTGCTTTGAAGGCACCTTTTAAACGTTTCGTAGTGGCACAAGAAGTCACGTGTTTTTCATCATTGCAGACTGATGCGGCTGGCAGTTTAAATATGTGCATATTTAATAGGGCAAAACCATTACTGTGTTATTATTTTGCATTTTCACGAATTAATTTGCAACAACGTATCTTTCTTCCTTCCAAGTGCAACCTTTGTTTTTACGATGTAGAACATATATTCTAGAAGTAATAGGAATAGAATCATATATTCTAAATTCTAAATGTAATAGGATTTAAGACCATATATTTTGAATATAATAAGAATATAGGAATACGTCTTTTTAAAGTAATGGGATTTAGAGACATACATTTTGAAAGTTATAGGATATAGACAAATATAATCTGGAATGAGGGAATGAGGGAAAGTAGAGGTTAATGGAGCAACAGTCAAATCTGGCTATTCTGTGACAAACAATGTGTATCTGTGATCTAGACGTTTGAAAAAATTGAAGAAAAAAATAGATAATAAGTTGAAACGAAAAGTCTAAAATATAGAGAAGGATCGATAGAGTATTCCGAGGTCATGATGATCGCACTTATCTAAAGAAGGTAAGAATCTGAGGGCACATATAATCTGGAAGTAATAGGAATAGGAACATTTATTCTGAATGAAATATGTCATAGGAATATATATTTTGGAAGTATTAGTAATAGGAACATATATTCTGAAACTAATAATGGGATATAGGAACATATATTCTGAAAGTAATAGGGATAGGTACACATATTTTGAATGTAATAAAATAAAGGAAATACATATTTTGAATGAAATAGTAATAGGAAAATATATTCTGAATACAATAATATATAGGCACATATATTTTGAATGTGACAGGATACAGGAACACATATATTGACCTATTAGGATACACGCACATATATTTTGAATGTAATAAGATATAGGAACGTATAGTTTGAATATAATGGGATATGGAATTTTAGTGTTACAGGGATAGAATGAAGTAGTTACTGTTAAATAGATGGTATAGAAATGTCCATGGAACCAATGTAAAATAAATACATATAGTTATTTTTTATTTTGAAATTTCTTCCTCTTTCTCTGTCTCTGTATATAGTGTAATAAAAATCATTTAAAAATAAACAAAAATCTAGAATATGTTATCCATCTCTCTCTCAAAGTAAAAAAAAAAATTCTGGTTCATAAAAAAACATTTTTAAATACTACATGCCATTTATAAAATTTACATATTGATATTTTTAAGTAACTTTTGAAATGTGTACATTTCATTCAACAAAATATAAATAGAATAGACGTCTTACTCCTCCCCATCCCAAAGATCTTGCCAAGTCATTTCCTGTTCCTAAAGGTAGCACCGCAATAGGTGGCGAAGAGGATACCTTCAGGTCGTCCAACACGGACAGTATCCATCCCACAGTTCCATCACCCCCGCAAGCTAGGATTCTGAGGTTCGGAACTCGTTTGTAAAGGTCGAGCCTAAAAAGAACATACCTTTTTTCAATATAAAGCAGCTATAAAAAAGTTACGTAATGCATGCATTAGAAAGGCATTTCATGGGTGCGTTTTCATCCTACGAGAAAAAAACGTTGTAAAGTCTTGAGGTATTCTTTCGATTAAATTCCAAAAATCTAGAGATGAAAATTAGCAAACTAAAGGCATCCTAGCAGTTTTCGTTCAGACGAATCATAAATTTACTATACAAAAACAACAAACTTTAAAACAATTTGTCTTATGCCAACTGTGAGATCTATATTTTTTTTGTATAATTATGAGACGGCATCCTATTACCCTTCTCATCAGTCATCTTAAGTGTTATTCTTATTATAAGATCTGAATTTCATTTTAAGTTCAAGCTCAAACTAAGTAAATATTATAATCGATTCAACCTGAATTATATGTTTATTTTATCTTCTAATAAGAGTGGGGGGGGATGCTCTCCACACAACAGTTTACTTTCTTTCTCCGCGAGTACTATCAAATTCTATATTCTATCAAAGAACATTCTTAACAGAATAAGGTGCGAGAACCTCCTGTAATTTCTCCAACAGCGTTGAGTCCTAATCTCACACCAGACTACTTCCACGCAAACATTCTTCTTGTTATCTTAAATGTAATTATTTCAAATAAATTATCTGTCACTTTCATGCTACTTGATGATATCTATTCACTCCCCTTGCGAGGTTAACGAAATTTGCATTACCACGTTTCATTTTGTTCGAAAGGAGATAATTATAAAATCAGAATGGAACCCCAGTTGTTAGTTAAAGGGAAAAATTCATTGATGATTATAAATATTATACCATTTCCGTATAATTTTCTTAAATTAATTGGAGGAAAAACAATTGGTTCCATAGGAGACGTGTTTTATAGATTTCAAAAAATACATTTTTCTATAAATAACTCAACTATTAATTTCGATTGTAAATTATTTCCTTTTATATTACATATCTTTATTAGTTCTAGAAAGGGGAAGGGGTATACCATTTTTTTTTTTCAAATCAGAAGGTAAAACAAGAGACTGTTGAAGCCATTAATTGCCCTTTAAAATTATCGCTGCAGCAAAAATATTTGCTTTCAGAAACACACAGAACATCGTGATTCAATAAAATATGTCACTCAAATTCAAAATAGGAGACGTTCACCCTTTCGACATATTCGATCTATCTCCACAATTCGAACCAACTATTTATACAGTTTATTCAAACAAAAAGAACCGCGCCATTTAGTTGACCACTAATTTACATTTTCTCAACAACCATATTTTAACCTGTATACGAATCTGTAACCTTTATCTAACCTGTTGCTCTTTCCCCAAAAACTAGGTCCAAAAATAGGGAAGAATATTTCACTTAAAGGTATCGCAAAGTTTTAATTATTATTAAGAAATAACCATGATTCATCTGGATAAAACTTATTCAGCATATTGATTTATTCTTATAAACACATGAAAATGTAAATTATAGCTATTAATAATGATTTGTTTAGTTTCAGGAAGCCGTAGATGCAGAAGTGCATTTCCTTCTTCTCTTTTTATACGAAACATTAATTAAGTGCACAGAAAAGTGCACACAACAACTTATGGTAATATGCAAGCTTCATAAGGGTTACCAGAATTATGTCTATTTCTTTCTTTAGCATCTGGGAGTTCATTTTAAAGTGATTTAATAGGAGATCATTCCATTCATTATACCTGTTTGGCAACATGTTCACTGTCCTGGCGACAAGTTTGAAGGTTATTTTGCCCTCATTTTGGCGAAACCCATCATCATATTTGACTCAACAGCCCAGAGTGGGCCAAGGCCTTCTTTTGAAGATTCCTCCAAGATCGACTGTCCTTTGCCTTGATCTGCCATTTTTTCTCCCTAATCGTTTTAAAATTCGATTCAACAGAATCAAGCCGTCGTAGTTTTGGCCTTCCTCTTTTCCGATTAGTAATGGGTTTCGAAACAAACAACTTTACAGAATTTTTCTTCTTCCAATATAACAATATGAGAAGCTCAGCTTATTCGTTTCACTTTAATGCATTTAATGATATCGAGTTCTCATTAAAAATTATATAAAATTCTGAATTAAAACATGCTCACCAATGGCCAATTTCTTCGACGCCACCGAGAATACTTCTGAGAATCTTTCTCTCAAAAACTGAAATTTTGCATTCCCCATTTCTTGCCAGAAACCAAGTTTCCGAGCCATACATTATTAGGACCAGCACAATTAGAGTTTTATAAATCAAAAGGATTTTGGCTTAAAAACTTGATTTGATTTAGGATAGAATTTGGAAAAGCAAAACGTGCTTACGGACACTACACGGGTCGGTTTATATTCAGACAATGAAATTATACAGTAACTTATTGTGATGTATCATAATAAAAATGATGAGGAATTAATGGTTTCTACAATTCATAAATATATACTTTGTTATGTATCTCAAAACAAAAAAATAGCTTTGACAAAAACTTGTTTTTTACATTTTATACCTAAGAATTCGGGAGGGGGAAATCCATATACACTCAGATTACTTATACACTTTAAAATAATGGTAAATACTTGTATCTATCTATTTCTTAATCAAATGTAAATATCTTATCTAAATTAGATAAATGAAAATTGGATTTTTATCCGAAATGATATTTGTATTTCTGACGCACAATTGAAACTAAGAGAGGATATCGTAAAGCTTTAATTATTAATCTGAAATAAAAAAAATATTCTGTATTAATTTATCGTTTTGTATATAATGTTGTAAATTACAGTTATTGACCCTGATATGACTGATTTCAAGAAGCCGTAAACTGAAGTAATCTGCAATTTTGTAAAATTTTAAATATTATCTCAGATATCGTAAGGTTTTAATTATTACTAAACAGTAATCAAGATAGATAGTTATATATTATTCTTAAGTCTTCCCTACATAATCACCCTCCGGAGTTATACATTTCTCAGCGTTTTTTGATCTTTCGAAGGCCGTCTATGTAGAATTCAGTAAACATAACTCTATCTTCTACATAGTGTGAGTTATTTCAATCAAGACTTCCTGAAACCAAATAAATCAACATTAATAACAGTAATTTGTATTATGTAAATAAGGATCAATAAATATGCAGTTAGATTTCTTAGTATAATAATTAAAACTTCAGGATATTCCCTAGCACTAATTGAATTTATATAACTGTCGGATTTCTATAACTGCGAAATTTAAAGGATAAAATTTTAAATAAAAAATGTAAATGCTTTCTTACAAGCTTTAATAAGACTTGATCAGATTATTTGGTAAATTGCCTCATTTAAAATACGTTCCCACATCTTTGTCAAAGTAATTAGCTCTATTTTGAGCGTTTGATGAACTAGTATATTACAATGGACGTTAATTAAGAATAAAGAATACTTGAGAACTAAAATAAGCCCCAAACAATTGCATTAAATCTAAGAGCTTAATCAATCTCTTGATTATCTAATTCCGATTTTTAATGAGAAACCCCCGCAGGGTAAAATTTTCGAATATTACTTTGATTCATTAAATAATTAGTTACGATGAATTATGCAAGAACGAATTTCTGTAATCAGGTAATTTAGTCAGTATCAAAGTATTGAATTAGCATTTTCGAAATGGGTTTCATTATTTCTGAATCGCATCAATATCTTAACGATTTGAATAGTTAATTTTAAGTATTTTGGCTTTTAAGAGAGAGAGTTTACCACAATCACTAGATTTTGGAACCTGATACAATTTTGGATGTTCCACATTGATCCAAAACTTTTATTAATGTTTTAGCAATTAGATTATTTAATTTGAATTAAAAATCATTTTCTAACTTTAACATAAAAGATTATTATGGAAAATATACTTCAACAATTCTGCAAAATTTTTATTATGTAAATATTCGAAAAATTTCATGGTCAAAATTTCTCTTTTTTTGAGCTTTTTTTTTTCCTTACAATAATACCAAGAAGGGATAAATTCAAATTAATAAGCGAAGACTATAAATGATTTAAAATTGAGGACCACCTGATAAAACCAATGCGTTTAACTGAAAGTTCATAATAAAATTATCATTCAATTATTATTGCAAGAAATTAAAGTTTAATTTTCTCTTTTCTTTTAATTAAATAACTTGCATCTTTTTAACAAGTGCTAAGATTTTGTTTTTAATAAATGGCATCAACAAAAATGCGCGGTCATAAAATAAAAGATACATGGAATTAGATTCAAAAAATTTACATTATAATATATATTGATTATAATAATTACATTTAGTTTATTCATGGTATATATATTTGTATTGCTGAGATATATTCCATTTAATATTTTATCGTCTGTTTTTATTTTAATATTTGAGTCGAATATAGTGTACTATAATAATTGATTGCTCTTTTTTTATTGTAATATTAAATTTAATTGATTATTTGGCAGAATCGTCTGTTTTTATTCATAACCTTGGCAACGTTTTTGTACTTTAGAATGTTCTGCTTGTGAAAATAAAAATACATTAGGATTTGAAGAAGGTATTTTTTTTCTTGATAGTAATTGCTCCTGTGGAACCCGGGTCAGGAACGTACGCTTTCTTAACCCTAATTAATATTCCTTTTGAGTAATTCTACTTTTTTAAGGGCTTGATAAGAAAAAAGACCGTTAGAATATGTTGAAAAGTAATTAGAAAAGCCAATTAAATTTTTTTTTCTTTCTTTTCATTTTTACTGTTATCATCCCTTGTTACTATATGTTTATAACACGTGCCTTAAAATCATTTGTTTTTTATAAACAAAAATTTCACCTTTAAATTTGTTGCTTATAAAAAATGATACATAAATGACGCTGGTATCAATGACGTATTATTATCTTATCTTTGAAGGACATCATAGGCATTGTTCTTGGTAGCAAATCTTATCTCGGTTCTAATAATATTTTTACGAACCGGTTATGAAACAAAAACGAGCTCAACAAAAATATCTTAATTTTGTTTTTATTCTAAAATAAGTTTAACAGTTTCATACACAACGATAAGAAAATTACTATCTATGTATATATAAGCAAAATACCACTGACTGACTCATCACGAGATCTCCAAGACTATTCAGCCGATTGACTTGAAATTTAGCATAGTTACTCATTTCGCGATGTAGACGCTCACTAAGAATGGATTTTACGGAAGTCTAATCCAAAATGTAATTTTCATCCGTTCATCTACTCTTATCCATCGGTTATGTAATTTTTGGCGACTTTATCGCCAAAAATGATATGACCGACGCCAAACGGAAAATAATTTTTTATATGTATACTGTGTATTGCAGGAATGGCGAACCAATGGCACGCGACACAATATTTTGGGCACGCCACCTATCACAAAAGTTCATTATGAAGCATATTACGAACGAACGTTTGTTATTGTTGTTACATCGTGGCCTAAAATTGCTAATGGCGCATAGTTTGTTTACGCATAGCATAATAGTCAATTTCGTTGACGCAACTGTATTTTAAAGTTTATTTGTGTTATATTTACGATTTTTAACTGTTATTTAATATCGCTAGTTCAGCAAAAAAACAAAAAGTGCAAGACAGTAAGTGTATCAGAGAATTTCAAACTTGGTGGACTGAGAAATATGGCATGATTAGTACAGGCGACAAAGCGGTAAATGTTTTTTGTTCCGGAACAGTGGTATGTAGAACATCGTCTATAAAACGTCATTTTGAAACAAATCACAAATTCGTTAGTCAAAAAAGCGAACCAAAGCAAAAGGAATTAATGGCAAGTGCAATGAAAGACCGAAATTAATAGTCGACGTTTATAATTAAATATGTTGGCAAAAATTGTCATACGAGCGCTGCAAGTTACTCGGCTGCAAATGTCATTGCTTGGCATAGTCATTGCTTGGCATACATTAAAAATAAAGACAATAGAAATCTAATGCACAAAAAAATTGATTCAATAGACTTAAAAAATAAAAAAATATATATAAAAATGTATTTTTATTTTTATGTTGGCAATTTTCACACAGTTTAGGCCTACTGCGGATCCGCCATGTAGAATAATGGGTACTCATCGCGCTACACAGTACCTCATGGGTGATGCAAATTCTGTACGACAGATTTACTGACTAACTTACCCATTCATTGATAAACTATTAACAAATAAATAATTTTCTCATATATTTAAAAGTCGTGGATAACCATTATTACTGACAATCAATTTCTTAAAATTTTAAATTTAGATTATCATTATCATTTAAAAATTGAAAATTTTCTTGATATTTTATGTATAGGATCCAAAATATAATATTATTGTCTGTCCAGCGAAGCGGGCGGGTATCAGCTAGTATATATATATATATATATATATATATGAAAAATTGTTTCGTTTATTTGTTATACAAATCCACATCATCTGCTGGTGTATAGAAGTCACTATAAGCATGTTCCTGCGAAAAAAAACTGTCACATTTATTTTTTATGATATTTTTCAGGGGTAAAAAGTTCTTTTTCGCTATTTTTTACGTGCTTTCTAGCAGACGCATTATTTCCCCCACCCAACTTTGCTTACTCAAAAGGAAACACGTTTTAATGAGTTTTTAACGCATTTTGAATTTTTGAAATCAGTTAAAAACTAACTATCCACATATTAGTTTCGTTCCAGACAAAATCTATCAATATCAATCTACAAAAATAATGAAATTCTAAGTGTGTGTGCCTGGACGACGCAGTACATAAATGAAAAAGCTCAGAAGCACGAAAATATTATATTAAAACTATAGGTGATGGTGATGGTACTCCTCGAAGCTATTTTCTCGAAATTTGCTTCAAACTTTTTAAAATTTACCTAAATTTTTTTTAGACTTATTTATCCATAAGTCTGGTTTTGACTTCCCTACGCACAATTCTAATACATATGATCACGACGTATCGGTCTTCCGTTGCTTCTGAGTATATATATATTCACGTACTTTTTTGAAATTGTTACATTTATTAATTTGCTTATTCTTTGTAGCCGAGTATAGTTTTTTTGGAAATTGTTTTTTTTTTAAATTTTTGTTTGTTCTTTGTTGTAAAATTGCAATTCTGTTTCGAAAGAATTGCTTAATGATGAACCCGACGAGTAATTGAACATCCCATTATTAAATAATCTTCAATTTTTGCTACAGCACATCCGTGATATTGAAAATCTTTCTGTTTGAAACTCATTTCCTATTTATTCCTCAAACCTCAAAATTCATCAACTTCGAAATATTCTTTTTAATTTTAAAATGTGACATAGTTCGTATTTTCTACTTCTTTTGCTCATCCGTAGCAATTCAAATCCAGTATAGTGGATTAAAGAAAACATTCTCACTTCCTGGGTCAATTCCTTAACTCATTTTCCTTCCTCTTTACATCCAATTTTACGTAAATTTTTAATTAATTAAAATCTTTTTTCTATTTTTTAAAATTCGGTTCTTGAAATTACTGCTATCATTATTTTTAAAGACTTTTCTTTCATACTTTTTTTAAAAAGAATATCTTAATTGATAATGTTGAAGATATTTTTTTTGAATACTTTGCGGCTCTCGATCATTACGTCCCTAGATTAAAATTCTTGCACCATTTGAGAGATTAATCTTAAAGAAGGCTAAATTTATATCCCGAGTGTGTAAATTAATTTTTTAAAATTGCCCTGAAGGGCATCAATGTCGTATCTTTTTGAATTTTTAAATAAATCCGTTCGGAAATACAGCGATCCAAACAAGACGATATTCATACGGTACATAGGTTGAACATTTGTCCCTGTTTTGAAAATAACAGATGGTAAATATCAATTAGTGGGTGTTAAACAAAAAATTAATTGGCCACACATAGCGTGTTTAGTTGTGACGCTCGATGAATATTATCTTCGCTTGCAATTATTAATCTTACATAGAAAGAGTAAAAAATAATCTAATGAAAAACGAGGATCCAATAGTGATCATAATCAATTTATTACTATTTACTTTCTTTAATGTTAAAGTTCATTAAAAACGTTTTTTTTATTGTAATTAAACACACTGAACGATTTTGCTTATGATATCAGTTTAAATCAACTCTTATCAATTCACTTTCTTTCAAGTGAGTAGATTAACTGGAATTGAGGATTCCATCCTTGAACTCTCTTCTATCCTTCCTCTAGGATTCCTCTGATCACTTTTTAGATTAAGGACAAAAAGATCCGACCTTTCACTTTGTTTCAATATTACTCTCACTCTTTCTACTAACAACTGTCTAACTACATTCTTTTCTGGTTCATAAGTAATATATTTTCGTATTCATTCATTACATTTCATAACTTCAATTTATTCTATATGAATCATGTTTTATTTCAAACAATTCAAACAGAAAAGTCTCCAAGGAAGTTTAAGGAAAACTCTTGATAGTGCTCATTGTACCATAAATTTTTCTCCTTCCTCTCCTTTAGTTTTTGCTGAGATTTTCGCTTCGTAGGCCTGGTACATATTACATCACATGACATCACGATCTCAATATTATCCTCAATTTATTATCACGATAGATTTATTACAGAGATCACTTTTTGCATTGATTTGTTCGTTTTCATTAAAAATATACAAGATATTAAAATTCCTTTGTAAAATTTTCACTAAGTTTTTTTTTTTTTTTAAATATACGTCCGTGAGAAAAACATGTACTCCCTCTAGTACATCAAAGAAAAATACATTGTATGCTATATCGACTGTAAATCTACATACTTTATATGATGGAAACTACTCAACTCTTAGCATACGAAGTGTGATATTAATATATACAACAATAGTACACTAACCAATTTTAAATTCGTTAGATCTGATAGAAAGGTATAGAAATCAGAAAACTGTGCCTTTTTCTTTTTTAATCTTCGAAATTAAACTTGGTATACCTTAAAATAAACAAATTCTTAAGCGGTTTAAAAATGTTTTAAGTTTAATTTCAATATATTGATTTCTTAATAGAAATTTTTTAAAAAGTCTTTATATTTCAGCATACATAAATAATTTATAATCGTATCATCAAATATGTCAGCAAGTTATATCAGTCTCTTAACTTATAGTATAAATTATAAATAAGTAGTAAACTTAAGCAATATAGATGGATGGATGGATGGATGGATGGATGGATGGATGGATGGATGGATGGATGGATAATGGATGGAGATGGACATTTGGACGGATGGACAGATTTGATGGATGGATGGATACTTCTGACAACACTGTACTAAAATACAAACTACTGATATGATTATTTAAGAAATTATTAATTAATTTACTTTCATTAAGAAATAATAAAAGTAAGAATATTTATTCATGCGAATTTAAATTTGGCATTTAATATAAATACAATGTAAATATTTTTTTAAAATTATAGAGTAAGGAATAAAGTTTATGTCTTATTAAAAGAAAAAATACCGATAAATTAGCTCTAGACTCAAAACTCGTTTACGTTTTACCTGAACAGAATAATAAGTAAATCCATGCATATAAAAGAACGCTTTTAATTACATAAAAATGTGTGAAGCACTACAAACCCTATTGCTGGTCCACCTTCTGTAAGATCAAAGACTTGCCGAGGATTTAGAAGCCATTGGAATGTTCGAAGGAGTTTTGAGCCCTGATTGCCACCGCTTTTAGGGTTAATGAACACTAGAAGTGGCTTTGAAGTGGATGATGGTATAGGTTTGATAGCGAATACTTGTTTAGAGTTCTCCGTTTCCTTTAACAAACGAAAGCAAACAATATAGAAAGAATAGATCCCACTTATTAAAAAATTTAACAATCATGGAGAAATGTTATTCGTTGAAAGTATAAAAAACAGTTAATAAAAACGCAATTTCCTAAGCAGTGAAAAACATATTAATGAACAGTACAATAAGTAAATAAATAATAATAATGAAAAATGGAAAAACCTCTGTTTCCTGGTTAAAACACTCATGATTTTGGAAAAATTTTAACATTTTTTAAGTAATGTATCATTTTTTTTTTCATTTATAACATATATATGCACACTGGAGCCCTGCGTGTGCACGTAAATCGAAGTTATTACTATCATTCATAAATTTCGTGTAAAAGCAATGCTTACAACTACTTCATTAAAAAATTATAAGAATCGAATTTTTATCCGATATTTTTCAGAATAAGAGAAAAACGATTTTTATGGGATTTATTCTTTCTTGCAATTTTTACTCAAATCCCCTCCTTTGAAAATTTTTGAAGATTATTTTATATAATTAAATAAATCACATTTCCATGTCTTAGATATTAAAATGAAAATTTTCTGAAGTAAACACGTTACTTTAATTTCTCCTTATTATTTTTTTATAATTTGATAAAACCAGAACAAAAAAGATGTTTTTGGGGTACTCAAAAAATAAATAATCAGAATAGTAGAAGTTTCTTCACAAAATGATAGTGAAGTAGAAATTTTCTGTAATCATTCTGTAAGGGGAAAGTGGATTATATTCTATAAGGAAAACAACCTATTTTTAATGATTTGCTACTTCATTACCACTTTTGCCTTCTCGTCATATCTATTGAGCTTAAATTTAAATTAATTCTAATAAAGCCTAAGTAGGTTCATCCACGTCATTTACCCCTACGCGCAACTAATCACTGCTTTCTGACCGCTAACTATTAATTTCTTACTTTTAACTTTTGGTAAGAGAAGTACAACATAGTTTATTATCTACCAAAGAATATGTAATATATCTCTTTCCCGAATCTCTCTTAATTCAGTTTATCCAAGTTTATGTTCAAATAATAAAATCTTAATCTACCAAATCTCTCATTCCGATTTAAGCCTTTCTTGTAGTACTTATTTTAGAACTTATTATTCTGCTGAGGTTTCACTTCCAGAGATTTTCAATGCAATCGATTAATTGCAATGATTCAATCTAATTTAGAAACATCTATCAACTTGTCTTTATCCACTCACTTCTTTTCCCTTTCAGTTCTATTTGATTTATGTATCACTCTATCAATTCAATTCATTCATTTCTCACCTTCATCTAATTTACCTAATCAAGTTTCGTTTTGGCTGGGAAGAAACTGTTAACGTATTCCATTCAGATTATTAAATAGTCCCCGAGGTTAGTAAAAAGAAAATCGCGGACAGCTATACGTTACAAATTCACTCGTGTGAAGAACGAGTATTTCAGCTAGTGTACCATATTTCTCTTATATTACTCTGAGCTTACCTTGCAGGGAAGTTTCACAATCCATGTAGGAGGAACAATGAGATTGGCATGGGCTCCCAAGTTGCAACTTTCACCTGCTATTTTCTTTGTGTTGAAGCACGATTCTTTGTTGTGGCATACTTCTTTGCACCAGGAGCAACTCATGGCCACAGTCTCCTGCCATTAGAAATAATTTTGTCTCAATAGGTATGAGAGTTTCTCAAAGATTTATCAGATAATGGTATTAAATTTTTTGTGTGACTTACTTAAATGATAACCTTAGAATATTAATCTTCTATCGAAACATTTTTTAAACATTTGTTTAGTTTTCCATAAGCAAGCGGGAGAGTACAAATTCGAATAGGACATAAATATTTTTTCTCAATGCACAGATACTATTTATTTTTCTTATTATAAAACAAAAGAAGGTTAATGTTATCTTCGAGTAATGTTAATGAATAGGAACCGAAATTGGGACACATTTTCAGATAACAAAGCGCTCGAACATTAATTTTATTTTCTGACTTTACTATCTTTTAGAGCGTAGCGTATTTTATGTTACTCCTTTCTGTCTGAATCAATCTCTTTCTTCTGGTGTAAAATGTGTTCCAAGTTCTAGCGCGAATACTTTAATGCTAAATGAGTTTTAAAATTTACGTGATTTCGTGAAAAAATTCCTGTTTTTGGAAAGTCTTTAAATTTTAAGAGTAATGTATCATAAACAGATGTACAGGTTGCTTCCTTCCGGTTGCTTCTTCTTCGAGCCAGCATTTCCCCTCCCCTTTTTAACTCAAACTGAGTAAAATGTCTTCACTTAAAAAAGACTGGTACTCTACAAAATGTCAGATTCGTCACAAATTTTCACGAAAATTGTCTTGGAACAATTTTCTGGCTGGTAATGTATTCCAAGTTTTGATCAAGCTCTTTGACACTAGCCTAAGACAGCCTTGAAGAAGTGTTGTTCTTATAATGCAATCAGTATTTGTGGAACTTCATCGAAATAAATCACAGAAAATTTGTAGTAACATTTTAACTAAACAATTTATAGAACAATTTACATAAACGTTTTTAACTGGTTGTTTTTAATGTAGCACTTATAAGCAACACGAGTATAAGCAACACGAGAAAAAAAGAGATTGTTGAAGCACCTCTTAATTTTCAGCCAAGTGAGGAGGACGACACCTGAGATGTCAAACCACTATCTAAGCTACCACAACACGTCAATGAGAAGATTCGGATTTTTTTTTATTGGCTGTTTATTAATGTCTCACTTTGGAATAAAATGACGTCTATTGGTGGCACACCTAGTAATGTTGCATATCGGTCAAATGACGAGGAAGACACCAGAGCGAGAGAACTGGGAGCTTCAAGAGGTTCAGACCCACTTTTATTATTATAATTTTATACTAAAATTAAATTCTTAAAAAGTGAGCCGTGGTGAATTTATCAGAATTTTTACAGCTATTTTTCTTTGTTATTATCAAAAACAAAGCGCCTACTTCTTGTATAAAAATATTTTTCTTACATTATAATCAATATTCATGGTATCTTAGAAATATATATAACAGCAGATAAAAGCTCGGAATATTATATTAACACGTTTACAATTATAGAACAAGTAATTACTAATTAATAAATAAATAAGTAATTAATGAAATAGTAATTAATGAAGAAAAAAACCAATTTTTTTATGTTCTGCAATTGGATTCTGATATTTTGTGATCATAAGTTCTCTCTTAAAATAACGAAGAATTGTTAGTGTTTCATGATGAATTTATCACCAGTTTTGCCATATCACAATTTATTTAATGCAATTCATTCGTGCATGAGAATAGGTTATAGGAACCGAATTAAATATTAAACTTTCACTATCAAAAAGTTGTCAGCATGTGTCCGGACATTGTATTAATTTCCATGCTTGAATGCTAAAGGCATTCAGTATGAAAGTGAAATTTACGCATCATTCAGTCTCAAAAGAAAATGTATTCAAAAATATACGTAATGATCCTCATACATAAACATTAGCAAAACAATATTCTTATATTTAAGTTTCACATCGAAAATCATATACTTTGATATGCTACATTTGTTTATAAGTATACATATTTCGTAAAATGTATTTCGAATCGTTGTTTCTTATTAGACATTCTTAATCAATTATGATTGAACATATAGTGCTTTTTAACTGCTTTTCAATTCACATTTTGTCACAAATATTAATACAATTTTTTCGTAAAATGCTTAGAGCAAATTATCTTTTTTAAAATAAATTAATGGAGGATTTTTTTAATCACGATGTTGATTTAAATTGAAAAAAACGAATTTTTCAAGAAGTAAATACCATCGATATTATTTCCGATTAACTGTAATGGATATGGAAAATCCTTTTTATATTCTGAAACATAAATGGGTAAAATATTCTAAAATGGAAGGAATTATCAATTAAAAATATTAAATGTTATAATCATGAGATTTCTTTCAAATAGATCCATCAGATTTTTTAAGAAGAATCGACATTTGTTTCTATAAAATAAAAAGTACTAATATTTCATAATGGGAAAAAAAATTAGAACAAATTTCTAAAATCACTAACTATAATGAATGCAGTTACGTATCTGAATAACCATGTGAATAATTTCAAACGTGAATTTTACAAGAAGGACGAACAAAAAAATAATAAGTTTTATCGTATTTTTTGCATCATAATACAATAAGTTTAAGGAATTATATATATGCAAATTATGCACTACTTACATTCAGAAGACTGCATACTTTGCTCCCAAATGTCTGAAACAGCAAAAAAAATAATTATTTTTAACTCCACAAAACCAAACTTTATTCATGAAGAATACTTTCGAAACCCTGTAAATTTTATAACTATCACAAATACTATACCAGCGAACACAGAAGACAAAAAAAAACCGTAAAAAAATTGGGGGGGGGGCTTAATAAAGTAGTAAGGAATTTTTAAAGTACTCTTACAGATGGAGAGGCAGACCATCTTCTTTCCATGTTTAAACAGAAACACGTTTCCCCAGTACTCAGTACATGGTCTAGTGTCAACTGTGGAATTTGGGTATGTCGTTTCTGTCAAAAACATAGCACTTACGTTGATTAGTATCGGTGTTGGCACTCCGAAATAAAAACTGAGTGCGTAACCATGCAACGAAAGTCCAACAGAGCATACAAGTTTTATTAACCGGGAAAAAAAATATTTGGACTTGTTCGAGGTAGTAGGGTTTTTTTCCTCCGTATGTGTTGCGTTTTTTTTTTCAGGTGCCTCTCTTTATTTTGAATATGAATTTTTATTGCGTTCTAGCGAGGAGTAACGACAATATTTGAAGTAATATTTATTCATGTGTAAATAATTAATTTTTTTGAATGGATATGATGCAGATTGGATATTTGTGTTTTTTCTGCGTAAGAGGGTATTTTTTTGTTTCGAATGTTTCATTTATGTGAATGACCGTGAACAATAAAAACGGAAATACGCACTCTTTACTCTTAGATCAATTATATTATTTTTGTAACAAAGCAATAAAAAAATTATTTTTCAAGTTTATAGATAATGTATTCAAATTAAACTCGTTTTGAAAACAAAACTGTAGAAAAAATATTGTAAAAGAAATTATACAATACTTCATGATATCTGTGAAAAGTCAATACGAATTCAATTTTTAGGAAATGAAAGCAGTTTTTTCTACATTCAAAAACAACAGTAATTGTAGCGTGTTTTGGTACACCGTTGCTAACTTTAGAATCTTCGAAATATTTAAAGAATAAACGTGAATAAAACATTATAACAAAAAAGAAGCATTCATGTGTAAGCATTAATTTTGAGAGAAAATATTTGAAGAACTAGATAATTATGTTAAAGAGTATTATTTTTATGACAATAAAGACAAAATTGCAAAATTGTTCTAAAAATAGCAAAAGCGTGTAAAATCAATAAATTTCTACGAGTGAAAACAATTCCTATTTTTATGAAAAAGGCAAATTGTGTAGAAACATAAAATATGAAAAAAAAAACGTATTTATAAAAGGAAAGAATTTTTAGAATTAAGCAAAAAAGAATAACGATTTTAATTTACATAATCGTGCATATTTATATTTTTGATTAATATTTTGTTTTTTTATTAACAACAAAAAATTAATATAAGAACTATTTGCGAGTTCACAAAAATTATTGAAAGAAGTACAAAGTTTGATATTTTAATTTGTTTCTTTTAATATTCTCATAAATATATTAAAAATTATTAAGTAAATTTTGTAGTTCTACAATGCATTTCTAGCCTTAAATCCTGAATGATTCCATTATACATTTTCAGATATTCTTGATAATTTGTATATGAAAAGATCTCTGTAATAAATTATTTATATAACAATTAGATGAATATCCTTCTTGAAAATTTATTTATTTGACAATTTATATGATTAACTTATGCGATAATTTATCTGGTAACTTTTATGAACATCTCGTACAATTATGTATAGAATACTTTACATTAATATGCCTCATATAATAGTTTTTTATACGATAAATTTACATGAATATTTGAAATGATAAATTATTTCAATACATCTAGTCTTAAATAAAGTATACACTGAAAACGAATGTAGAGTTTCAGGTAGGTTATTTGTAAACAAGGAGTAATAGTAAACAAGCTATATTCCTGGCCTCCCTGTGAGTTTTGAATATTAAATGTAAGTGAGAAATTAAAGCGAGAAAAACTTGAGTATAAAAAATTGGGATGAAGCAGGATTGGGCTGTAATAGATGACAACTCTGTTTCAGCTAGAAAAACAGAGAGAGACAAGTTAGCGCTACATAGCTTCAGTATGATGCTTTTTATGCTGGGCTCAAGGTTCTAGTGAAAAGTATGTTGTTTTATTTATTGACTATTATTAGTGATGCATGAATATAATAGTAAGCCATTAATTTTTTGGATTTGATAATTTTAATAAACATACAGTTTGATGTTCATATCTACTCCTTATTGTTTGAGGGACGGGGTAATTATAAACATCGTTTTGCTAATGGTTCCAAACAATTTTGATAAGCAATTTAATGTGTGATAGTGTTTTTCTGTGTTTAATCATAAATAGTATATTTTAACTGAATTGTTTTGTGTTGCAGAGTGAACTATTCACGATTTTCCCTTTTACTAACATTGGAGTTTACTTTCTGATTATATCTATAATTCACCTATCTCCCCAATTATCTGATTCCTCATTGTAAAATTAGCCCAAATTTCGTAAATTTCTGTTCAAAACTTACACAGTTATAAAGGCTTGGAAAATGGATACACTATGTTAATTGTCTGATATTCGATGATATAAAATTTCCTGCTCAACCTTTTCCAATTTCTTTCCAACCAAATAAAACGTGATCTAGGTAAATTAGATGAATTTAAAGATATCAGGGCAAGCGAGGCATTGTGGAATACCATATCTAAGACTCCTTGTTGTTTTTGTGATATATATCTTTATTCATTATTAGTAGAGATTATATTTTGTGTGTGCCAATAATGATATTTTAATCATTCTCTAGAACTATAAAAGTAATTTTTTCTGATCAAAAAGGGTTTTTTTTCCTTCTTAGTAGAATGCGGCTCTTATTTATTATATATATTTGCATGTAGATACTGTTTTTTTTTTAAAAAAAAAACTATTACACTATATGGCTCCAAGGTTTTTATGCCGCTATAAAGGGTTCCTGTACAGAAATTGAACAAAAAATATTTTTCCTCAGAGCGATACCTAAAGTTTAAGTAATAAATTTTTTTTTTTTGAAAAAGTCGGGGGGGGGGGTTAAAATTTTCAAATTACAAAGGTCTACAAATGTTTCAAGGAACATATACAGCAATATCATTAAAAAAAAAGTTTGCTAACTATTTTTGTGCATTATTATATACATGAGGAGTAAAGTATTTTGTATATTTATGGAATATTATTTTTGAAAAGGATAGCTAAATGCAAATATATCTGAAAAATCATGTCGATGTACAATTCGCAGGGAAAGAATAACCCTAAGATCTCTGAATAATTTTAAAACATAAATATCACAAAAAGATCAAAACAAAACAATGAATAGTCTCGGGTATATTTTCGCCAAAGAAAGCGAAGACGGTCTCATTTGCCGGAAAAGTTATGGAGACGAATTGTTTGGGATGCAAAGGATACCATACTGATGGTATAGAAGAAAAAACGGCTGAACAGAAGCAATCAATCATTCAAAACAATCATTTCCCCTTCTAAACACAGGTACTTTTTGAACCATCCACGTATATAATAAATTTACGTAATTTAAAAAGATGTTAAATAACTCTAGTATGATCCAGTTCTCAAAATACGCAAGCATCGAAACAGATAAAAGTACTTCTATGTTGTTGAAAACACAGCATCAATCAAATATACTCAAGAATGTATTATTATTTTGAACGTACATAGAAATGTAGTGATTGAAAAGAAATGCATTCTTAAAGAATTTATAAATGTGTGAAATGGAATGTGGTTGTCATAGAAACTTTGGAATACACTCATTTTCTAAGTTCAATGCCACCACTGATATCTGTTAAAATATAAATGATCCAGTTACAGATATTTTTTAGTTCTCTCAGAATATCGACGGAATTCGTTCCAAAAGATTGTACCAAAAAAAAATTACAGTATGAGAATTAATTGTGTTTTAAGACATTCAGAAGAACTGTCAGAACATAAAATGGAACTTATTTATTATTTAAAGCTTTTTTGAGGTAAAACTTGTTTCACAGTTATTAAGAACAGAAAAGCATACAAACACACACACACATGCATATATATATATATATATATATATATATATATATATATGGATTCAGGAGAGAAGGGTTTTAATTAATATTAAAATGGTTTCCACTTTTATATTATGATCTTACTGGCATTTTTCAAATGAATGTATTTCTGGTAGAATTTTTTTTAATACTAAAAGATACAAGATATTTTTAAGTCAGTAGATTAGAAAGGAAATAAAGGAAACCAATGGAATATGTGATTTTTTTTTAAATATTTTTTTATTATTAAAAAGCAATTAAATTCTTAAACTTCTTAGGGAAATTTCGATATTACTTTTTTTCCTACAATTTTCCTAAAATTTCCTATAATTTATGTAATGAATGTATTTACATCAGTTACAGTAATTCCAAAATGCACATAATAATTTTTTAAATTATAATAACATAAATAATACTCGAATATCTTTTTTTGATAAAATTTAATATTGTGTTTCCTGAATATTTTTTCAATAATTTAATTTTTTTTTGTTTAAAGGCTTTGACAGAATAACAAATCAATTGAAAACTCCATTTGCTTCTGATTTTTCTCTTATTGTCTATGAATCTATAAAAATAATTAATTTCTTTTAATAAAATAATTTAAGAATTGCATCGATCAAAAATAATACATGAAATTCATTGTATAGATATGTAGGTTCAAAATATTCTTTAAGGCATTTGTTAGCTTACTCAAGAAAACTGTAGTAAATTTTCAAAATTTACCAACACATTTTGCTTAAAAGTTCTTCTATATTATGAACTAAAGTTTATTATACAAATTCCCAATTTCTTGTGGTGGTTGTCGAACATGATCGAAATAAAATGTATTAATCAAATATTCATTTATGATAAATACCCTGAAGAAATGAAGCTATATAACATGGCATATCATAAATATTTTAAACGAATTATCGGTGTTATTACCTGAATTAAATTAGTTATAATTATCAAACGCTTAACTCATAAATCATAAACTATCCTTATCCACTTTTCGACACGTAAAAATTATAGTTACTAGTTGAAAAATGACTTAGAAATACATTATGCAATGGACATCGTAATTATACATGGAAAAAATCATTCTCTTGCCAAATGTGATATATTATTACTTTAAATAAGTACTATACAACGTCATTTGCATAACTACTTAGCTATTCGTATATTATTCAACTCTATAATGATTGTCAAAGAATTTCTGCCACTCACTAAAAAGTTGATCAATTGGTATCAGTTTCTGTTTCAATTTATTTTAACACATGTAGGGATCATAGGTGCAACCGTTTTATTGATGATCTCTGAAAATCGCAATTTTCATCGTAAATTGAACGATTTATTTAATTTTTAAGAAATAGTTTTATAATAAAGAATGGGCTTACTTTCGAACAGGTCCTACATCTCCCTTTCGGAGAAGGACGTGCAATCCAATGGTGACTGGTAGCCGTATTCTGCAAATATAAATTACTTATACAATAATAGCATCATTAAACATATATTTTCTAAGCTTATTAATGTTTATAGCTGTATACACTGATTGGTTAAAAACATTCCCCCAGTTTGTAGCACATTAATTAACACTAGTTATCAAGTATTAAACTTTCAATTCTCAAATACAATAATTTTTTGGAAAGGAATTCACAATTTTTCGATCATAGTTCAATATTATATACAAGCAATCTTTTTATTCTGTTATAAAATAGAGTAGTACCACCCATTAAGGTAAGGATGCATTAGTACAGAACTGGTATTAATATATCTTTCTGTAACATTATTTTTTTAGAATTGAAATTAATCAAAGAATCATTCGGAAATTCTATCTCATTTTACAGCTTCATCAACAATCCTAATTCAAAACACTCAAGAATATTTATTTTAACGAAATAGTTTTGAATAACAGCATTACGAGAAAGTTTCATTAAAAAATAATTTATTTCGAAAAAAAATAACAAAGTACAACAATTAATATCATATATAGCAGACGATACTTTTCTATTGTAATAAAGTTACGCAGTCTGAGAACATTGAAAAGTAATTTAAAGGAAATTAGATTCAATTAATTATTATAGATAAGATCTGTAACACGACTACCTTCTAGTTTTTAAAGGTCGACTTTTGAAATTAAATGAATATATGTATTTAATCATTCATACTAATAGTGCAAATAAATTAATAATCTAAATCCTGTAAATTGATTTATACCTTCTAGCTTTCTTTCTGTCTTCGTTTTTATTCACTGTAAAATTAATTTTCTGTGCTTATTTTTATAATAGTTCAAGAATGATATAATGGATAGTAAATTTGGAAGCATTTTCGAATAACCTTTTGCATTAAGTATCTGTTATATACGATAACGAACTGAGAAACACAGAAGAAAAAAACAGATAACAGTTATGTTCAGCAAAAATAATCTCTTCTTAAACACAGTTTTTTATATATTAATCGCAGTTATCTTAATTCTTACTAATTGACAGATTGAATAAAACTAAGCAAATCGAACACTAAAGCAATGCTTTTATCAATTATTTGTTTCTATTCCTCTTTTTTTTGAAAATCTCTTTACTTTTGCATTTTAAATTACTTTAAATGTAAATAAATAATTGTGTTAAATATAAATATTTTATTTTAATTTTTTGCTTTTACTTCTATTTTAAGAATTCCATGAAACTGATAGCAATAATAAAATAGTGAAAAATCATAAATATCACAGTAAATAGTGATAATAAAATAGTGAAAATCCTAATCAAAATATATAGCAGAAATAAAATTAATAGTCTATAAAATTAATAGAGTTAATTAATCGATAAAATTAATAGAATATTAACAAAAAATAATGAAAACAGATAAAAAAACAAAAACCTATTTTTAAAAAAAAAGGTAACATTAATTGTCACCAAAGCTCCACTGACGGGACGCAAAGAGGCGACAAGTGTTACCGATTGTAATTATTGTTTTAACCTAGCAGGAATTTCAAAGGATTAGATGAGCTATCCACTGAACAAAAAAAAACGGGTTTCTCAAAGTTGCCTGCAAGGAAAGTGGAGGTCTAATTCTGAATATAGGGACTAGAAACTATCGTAAATTATACTGAACACAGAAGTCGCCCCGAGCAGATCCAGATCTCTTTCAAAAATAGTCAGAAGAGGAAAATTAACCATTTCGTAACAAAAACTTTATATCTCCTGTACTTCTGTAAGACAATGAAAAGTATTTTTTTTCAGCAACAGTTTTTCAACGTTTTGTGAAGTCTTAGAGATAGAAGAAGTGACGGGACGTCACCCGCGTTCTTTGTAATTTGCAATGACCTTTAGTCCCGGTAGTCAGAATTAGAACCCCCGTTTTCCTTACAAGCAAATTTGAGAGCCCCGTTCTTGGTTCAATGGTGAGTTCATGTAATCCTTTGGATCGACTTTGGAGTTCCAAGGTTAAAACAATAGTTACAATTGGTGACACTTGTCGCCTCATCGGTAGAGCTTTGGCGATAATAAGCGCCCCTTTCGTAGGTCGCTATAAAGAGGTTTCGCATACTGTCACTGGCATTTATTGATTCATATAACTTCAACTTAGCAAAAAACTTGCTGCAAGCCCGATTCTTATTGGATGTCCCCGCAATTCTTCCATAAGGTAAGTTTTCATTGTTACATAACTGTAATAATGATGCTCAACAAAAATATTTATATATTCCCAATGCACAGCTTCCTTTGTTAGAATCTGGGTGCATACAAAGCCAAAATCTCTCGTGAAGCTGTATCATAATACTTTGAACAGCTGCACCATGTATATAAGGTTTGCATAAGTATATTATTTAATAAGTAAAACATTGTTTCATCATTTCAAATAAAAAATATTACATTTTGTATGTCATTCAGCTTAAAGGATATATTCATGAAAATTATGTTAAAAGATATGGTCATTCTTTATTCTTAACTTTCTAATAAAATATTTAGATTTGATTGGAAATTCTAGATTTTTCAAATACATATATAAAAAATAGTAACAAATACAAAGCATTATTTGAGAAAATTAACAAATCAATGGAATTTTTAAAAAATTTCTACCTCTCGATAAGAACCTATATCAGCATCTTGGAATGTTGGCCGACACGAGACTTTCATCTGAAAAAAAGGTTTTAGGCACTTATTATCCACACGAAAATTATTCGATTACGTCAAATTATTCGAAAAGCCACACAAAGATTTAAAATTTATTTCATCGGCTTTAAGCATGTATCTCAGATCATAAGTATATATAAAAAAACAAACCTCATCCAGCATGAATTTAACATGAAATGCTTTTTTTTCTCAAAAATATCATTCAAAAGAATTTTACAAGTATAAATGTTATTTAATTTATTTAATATTCATATAATACACATTCATGTAATATGCCGAATCAAAATAAGACCGATATCAATCGGAATATAAAAACAACGTTCAAAAATGTTCCAGAATATGAATAATATATTAAAACTTGGAGCTTCATGCATAATTCCATGAAAACAAAACAATATTTTTAACCACGTCCTAAAACAATTAAATATTAAATTTAGTTAAAGCTGAGGAAAGTTCACACTACATTTAAATTAATTTCAGTTGTTCAACAGGCTGAATTGTCATAATTTCAGAGAATGCTCTAAAATTCAACCAGAGCGATCATATATCACATTTACAACTAAATAGCGTGTTTATCACAAGTTAACGTAATTAGAGAACTTGATGATTCGGTCTTTGCATTCCAGGACAGAACATTCATTTCATAGTCCAGTAATCTAATGTAAATTGGCGATACATATTAAACACTGAATTGGCGAAATATGTACATTTATGTGATGCATTACAATTTATATAGTTAACCCTACTCAGCAATTTGTTTGGCACTAGCAATGCATGACAAAAGTGAAAATGGATGGTAAAGGTTAAGCACTCTGATTATATTTTGGAACGCTGTTACACCACATAGCGTTGCGGTAAAGGATGAAATGTTTTCTGATTATTCCAAGAAATTAAATACAGCAAATGTTTTTCCCAACTTGTGAAGCATTTTTAATAGAACGTTGAGAAATATTTATTCAAAAGTGAATGAAGAAACAAAAAGTACGTGTTTTGATGAGCAAGTGCATTTTAAATTTAATATGTTGTTATCGAGTTCATGGATTACTCAAAGTGTAATTTAAATAGCCTCAGAAGTCTGAAAGACAGATTTGGTGCTTTGAAGCCGTAGAGAAATTCCTGCAGGTATAAATAAATATGCTGATAATTTCAAGTTTAAAATGAGTCGGTAAAACTGTATTCGAACTTCCTTCAATATTTAACCCTTTTAAAATTAAATTGAATTATCAATAAGTTCCAAACTCCGATTGAAGGTACATAAGAAAAGGACAACACATTTTACTATCTTTCAAAGAATATGCAACATCACCCTCTCTCTTGAATTCCTCCTAACTCATGTTCAAATAATAAAAGTCTTAGTTTACTAAATCACTCGTTCCTATTCAAGCCCTTCTCGATTGTAGTATATATATATATATATATATATATATATATATATACTGAAAATTTATGAAAGAATAATTTAAAATATTTAAAAAGACAAAAATCCAGAAAGAAATGTAACAATGAAAGAAAAATAAATGAAAATATGGAACCCAGCAAGTCAAAAAGCAATATCGGGCTGAGGACCGATTAAGCGAGGTTAAACTAGATTAATGGTACCAACCTTCCCCCTTTGCGACTTGGTAGGCTGAATTAGGAAATCCAAATTGCAAAAGAGTTCATGATTAAAAGATGCAAACAAATTCAGCGATAAAATCTACAAAAATAAAATCTATAATTCCTGGTAGGCTGAATTGGGAAATCCAAATTACAAAAGAGTTCAATGATTAAAAAATTTCAACGATAAAATTTACAAAAATAAAATCTATAATTCTAAAAATATTAACAAATCAAAATATAAAAATTACTTACAAAATTCAAAGAAATGAAGATTCAAATATGTGAGTAGTAAGACG
>BMAW01064220.1:2157573-2186631 GCA_019974015.1 Nephila pilipes | reverse complement strand
AATGAGAAATTAACAACCGGTAGATTTGAAAAAAGCAAACAGTAATATAGTAAATGAGATACTTACAAAAGAATTCGAAAAATATAAATTCAATCAAGAGGGCAGAAAAATAAATTTGTCTTCAACGAAACGAAGTGCTTAGCAGTAGATAGTAAATACACGAAAATCAAAATGTCAGTATCACCAGATAATAAAATTAAAAAATGGAAGCTGTTAACTGTTTGGCTATTGGTTGGTTGTGTACAGTATTAAATTATGTAAGCGAACGTGTGTGTGTGTATTATGTGTGTGATAAATTGAATTTATCCTCTCTTTTTTGAAATAAATATGTTTTCAACACATATCTCTTTAAATTTAAGTAACTTTAATTCCCCTTTAAAGTACTATGACTTCCATTCAAAGAGTCTCGCATATCTTGTTTAACTATTAGCTTCCCGAGCCCTGTTTTTACAGCTGAATTAACACAAATTCCCTTTTCTTTTCCTCTTAAGGGAAATTCCCTTTTCAGAGAATAAAAAAAGCCCTCGGATCCGTGTAAAGGTTCTCTTTTCTCTTATAACATTTGAAGCGGGAATCACGCATTCGGCGGGTTTCTTTGTCAAGACATGGTAATTATCTCTAAATAATAAAATTGCTCTAACATTCTTAAATGAACATGGTAATAAAATGAACAAATTTAATTCAACAATAATGGACTGCACTGTCCTTCCAAATTGAGAAACATAACATCGACGATTATATATATTTGAATAGCTTAACTCTTTTTAACAACTAGATAAAAATGGCATAGTTACGAGTAAATGTAACCACATAAAAAATATTATTTTCAAAAATCAGGGGAAGCTTAACCATTAATATTACCAACACTTTTTTTTCGCTTTTCACTATTGTATTGAGAAATGGAACGCAGACTTTTCCTTCATCATGCATTACGAGATTGAAAAGATAGCCAGATAACAGTTCTCAAAAGGTTTTTGCTGAATCAAACATTCGAAATCGGATTTATAATGAGACACTCACCAGCATGAAAGTGGTGCTTGTTAGTATAAAGGCTGGAATTCGCGAAATGCACGTCATAACTTTTTTTTGGCGCGAAAAAAAGATGATTCATCAAAAACCATTTATCCTGGTGCCTTTTATTCTCCATGAGTTATAGTTTGTGATTCCGGAAACAAAATAAAAACCAGAGAGAGAGAAAAATTGTGAATTTGATTGGAGCTTAAAAATGAGCAGATGTTGGTTGTCCTCCTGTGCGCTTCGCACTCAAGGTCTGCTTATTATATTTATGATGATGTCAATAATTCTCTATTTTTAAAGAGGATTCGCCTTTTAACAGAGCAGCAAAACCGCAGCTGAAGACAAACAGCGTAGAAATAAATTCTCGTGGGAAATTTTTTTTACCTGAAATGTTTACAGTTGAGAGACGTAAATGAATCGGAAGGACGTTGAAATATTCTGAGGTAGAAGGTAAAAGTTGTTCCAAAAGCTGGTGGGAAAAAAAACGTTTTTGTGGTGTTTACTCCCTGGATTTTTATTAACCTTGTGCCGGATAAAAATTACTCTTTAGAGTGAAGTCTGAGTGCATTATATCAATTTTTAATGTGCGCTAACATGTTGTTTTGACAAAATGGCGTCAACAAAAAATATGGGCATTATATATAAAGCATACATTGTGTTAGGCTCAAAATATTGACTTTATAAAAGATTACAATGAAAATAATTGCATTTAGTTTGTGCTTAAGGTTTTTTACATTGCTTCGATATCTTTAATTCAACATTTTATCGTCTGCTTTTATTTTAAAATCCGAACAGAGTATTATTCACGACTTTAAGAATTTATCGTACACTTTTATTTCAATAATTGATTTTTATGGAAAGTCATTTGTTTTAATTCTTTTTGTTGTTAACACTGACAACACATTTGATCTTTAGATTTTTTTTTTGTGTGTGTGTGTGAAAATGAATTTTCATCAGGAATTTGAGGATTTGATGTATTTTTCACGTATTTTCTATTCTCTATAGTAACTGCTCCTGTGAATCCGGTGCTCTTAAGCACTCTTACTTTACGCTAATTATTACTTATTTGGAATAATTTACTATTTCGAGAACTTAACAGAAAAAAGGAAAAAAAAAACGTTATCACTTGTTAAAACGAAATTAGCAAAGCTAATTTCAATTTATTTTGCTTATATCTATTTTTATGTTTGAGATGTTTCTTGCAGAGTGATTTGGATTTTGTAAACGATATGAAAACATTACTAGATAAACATATTATAAGCAAATATTGTCATTTGTTTTTTTCTTCTCGTTTAATGTAAAATAATATTTTTCTCCCTTAACTTTTCAAAAGGCTCGACGAGGTTCAAAATTACGAGGTCCGTCGCCAATAGCCCTCGTGTTGCTTCTAGCGCTACGTTAATAAAAAACTAAATTAAACTTCAAAAGGTTCTTTTGCGGAGACATGAGTGAAAACTATAGAAATTTGTAAGTTTCAGGCATGTCTCTTATTTTTTATAGATATTGATGAATGAATCATTTTTATAATGTAATAAAAATTCGTTTTCAAGATTAGTCCCCCCCCCCAATCCCCCAATAAAAACCTCTATAATTGTTGCACACAGTCGCCAAACAGCCTTTTGAGCATTTGTGCAATCAATGCTTATATTCTGAACAGCGATGTATGAAAAGAAAAAAAGTTACGAAACATCCTTGAGGGGGCTTTGAAACCTTAAATCTCAAAATTATAGATGTTTTGAAAACATTAAATTAGAACCCCATCTTCTCTGAACAGTTTGGGGCCAAACTTTTGACGATACTATCAAAATTCTTAAAGTTTTCTGGAAAAAAAAAATCTGTGAACGCAACATTTTTATTTTTATTTTTCAACTTTAACTTCAATTTTCTCAAAACAAAAAAAAATGTTAGCTTGCATGCAGGATTTCTCAGAAACTATATTTATCACATTATTTTGAAATTTCATACACGTATTGAAAATAAGTGTTTTTATGACTTATTCATCAATTTTTTAAAAAAAAAACTTAATCGTCAGAAAAAATTTATATGAATTTTGATTCAACTTTTTTTTAACATTTCATAATTTTATTTGTAATTGTATTTAAATAAAAAAAAATGGAATTGATTTTTTTTAAAAAGAATGTGTAAGTTTAAAACTGAGCATTTTTCTACTAGGTAACATTAATTTTATAAATTTTAATCATTGTTATACTTCTGAATCCTGAACGTTGTAACATCTGATTTCGTAATTTTAAAAAAATATCCGTTTTATATTTCTTTATGACTCCTTCATATTTTCTAAAGTATATAAAATATGAGAAATTATATATATATATATATATATATATATATATATATATATATATATGAGTGTGTGAATATTATAAGGTAAAAGTTTCAGATTTTTCTGTTTTGCTTCATTGGATCATTTGAAAGATGATGTGCTTTCGCAAACACGGATTTGTTAAGAATCCTGAGACCCTTTAAATCGTTTCAAATTTGTAAGGCGATTGATTATTCAAATGGGAGGATATTTTCAAATGAAAAGAAAACCACAGAGTCAACGTAATACGTTTGAAAAGATTAAGAGACTTGATGGAACTCTATACATTTTACATTTTGGAAATACAAATGATTGTCGAGCATGTTCCAATAGACAAATAATAGCGTTTCATGTTGATGTAAACAAACATCACAACGGATTGATCAACGTGTCCTGAATACTTTTCGCTACTCTTAAAAGACTGTTTTAAAAAACTTGAAACTATGAAAGATTATAAAAATGAATTCAGTAACTGAGGATTTTTATAACTTCAATTTTCATGGATTTGTTTAAACTTTCTTTCTATTAATTCAGATTTACACGTATTTTTTGGTGCATTATTATGCACAACATATAGCTTTGATATGTATAATGATTTAACCACATTTACGTGACTTTTTTTGGTATATATACAGTACACCTGCAATAATCACTCTTGATTGTTAAAGAATTGTGTGACCTAGAATTCGCAATTCACACTTATTCACAAGTAATAAAATTTCGCTTATCTGTCTACAGGCGGCTTTAAACTTTTGATTCTTGATTAAATCAAATTGAAAATTGACTCGTGTAATAAGCCTGGATAATTGAAAAATTGGCTCGTGTAATAAGTCATTATTTGAGCACGAGTGAAGTCTATCGGATCTTTGATCTTGGGAGTCTCGCGTGGCGCTTGGAGCCTTCTATTCTCTCTAGTTTCAACAGGGGTAATTTAATGATTCAATTAATTGTTTATTAACTTGCACTTTAAAGAAACAAGATGGCTACTGGCGATGGACCACGGGCAGGTGACGAAGTTGACACCTTAGCTGGCAACTCCGTCTCGAAAATTGAACACTCCGTCAAAGGTGGACTTGGACCTTGGACAGATTTAACGTGCATCAGCATTACTTCATGCGGATCTTCATTAGCATCATTCATTAGGGTTCGAATCCACGACTCAATGAAGACAAGGTAGGTCATGAGCTGGTGACCATCCCTACAATGTTACCGCGCCCACAATGATTTGATGACAGAATACTTATCAGAGTAAATATTAGTTTGCTAAAAAAATAACTATGATAAACAGAATTCATTACCATCATGCTCATTAAACTTGACCTTTAAAATATTTCATTTCTATAGACTTAATTAGAATTAAATGCATAGAAAAGCAAGAAAGAAAAAAAATGAATTCTCTAGTTATGCATTAGGGTTTCTTGTTAATATATAAAGGTTATATGAGACAATGTCCACGGGATTTTGGAAATAGAGCTAGATAAATAGTGTGAAGCCCCCTTATGGTTCGAAGATATAGTGAAATGAATTACGATATTTACACCATAACATTCTTCTAAGACCAGAAGGCTAGTTGCACTCCCAGGGAGGCCTTCTGTTGCTGCTCCCATGCTACCGATCATCCTCGTAACTTGCTCAAGGTTCAAAATTACGAGGTCCGTCGCCAATAGCTCTACTGTTGCTTCTAGTGCAAAGCTAATGAAACCAATCCAGCTACCGAGCTTTCTACTGATACACGAAAAACTCTCATTCTCCTTCCTCACGGGTGGTATATCTAGCGCCACATAGCCGAAGCTTCTGAATCATTCCCCTGGGGGTTGGGGAAATGCGAACACTACAAATGAGAATACAAATTTTAAAAAATGTAACAATAATTAATCACACACTTTCCATTACATAGGCATACTTAATTTAAGTCTATAGTGAGCCTCCAATTAGCCTTTATTTTCATTTTGAGCTTTAGCGGTCAGAATATCAGAATTTTCAGAGACAAAAAAAAAAAAAAAAAAAAAAAAAAAAAGGAAAGAAACGAGCTGTCAATAAAAAAACGGAATATATGAATACTTTCCTTCTGAGCACATGCACTCTCAAACTACCTATGAGACAACCTGTTTCAATCATTTCCGATATCCTGAATTAAATTATTTCCTACGAAAAATATTACTATCACGACTCACTCTTCATGAAACCCTACTATATATTAATACGACAGATTGACTTTTATTAACTCTGCATTTATTACTATTACATTGACGACGGACTTCGAAATTTTGAGTCACGGTCACGCGTCGAGGATATGCTCGTATATTGACATGAAAAATTCTACAACGTCAGAAGTAGGAGCAACAATACAAAAGAAACGCTATATTTAGATCATTCGCTCAACTATGACTTCATGCATTTTTTTCAATAAAATTATTGCCCTTATCTCAATTCTAACTGCTTGCGCATCAACTACAAACCAGTTGTCAGTAATATTATTGCAATCAGCGGTATGTTTACCCAAAGTAAACAACACGAAGTTAAACCAATTGGCTTTTTTTTTTTTTTTTGAGCTCACGAAAACAGAATGTGAATGCGTGCTCGGTACATTTCCTGGAAAATTGTTTGCTTTCACAAATTAGATTTCCTCAAAATAGCCTCTTCTCGTTTTATTTTAGGATGGAAGGTACACAAAATGATCGATCCTTTTCTGTTTGGGATTCATTAGAAGTGGAAGTCATCTCTGTTTCTGCAGAATAAACCTCAAAATCTATGTATAGGCAAAAACAAAATGGAGCGTAAAAATTGTTGAATAAAGCCTCTTAGCTGATGACGATAGTAATGCCTCATGTTTGATATTATAAACAACATGCTGCTTTTATCCGATTTTGGAAACGGAAGCATGATCTTACTTAATTTGGAATCTGAATATTACAGCTGCAGATGAAGTATAATTACAAAGATGAAATAATTGCGATAATAATGATTTAATAAAATCATATATAAAAAAGTACACCAACGCATATCGGGTACGCTTTGATCAGAAATCATTTTTAAGTTCCCTTTAATCTACGCATTTCGACATTTCTCAAATATTTTGTATTACTAATGACGTACGAAACGCAATCTTTTACTAGCAGTTGTTTATGTAACAACCCTATACTTTCGAATCAGGGGTTTTTCTAATGTAAGAAAAAACTGCGAAACAAAACCAGATTCGGTTGAAGTTTTGAAGAAATGTTTTTATTTATAAAAATAATTAAATTCGTCAAAAGCTTTACTCTCTCTAAGGAGCAACGACCCATTGTATGAGAATTATATTACTGCATTTACTGTTGTTAAAATTCGTTTAATTTTAATTTTTTTCCGTGATGCATAAACCAAAAGCTATTTGTCCCATTGAAATTCCACGAGTTTTTAGACAGCTTCCTGAAGTTAAGACTTATTAGGAAAATAATTAGTGTTATTTCTAGTTATAATACTATGTATAATTACTGCTGTTAAAATTTAACTTTTCTTTCTTGATGTAAAAACTTAGAAGTATTTGTTCCATTAAGATTTGTCGAGTTTTTAGAAGTCTTTCTGGAGTTCGGATTTGACGGGCGAGTGATATTCCCGTCGCATTGGAAAAGAAGATCGATTGACCTTCGATTCGAGCCCTCAGTCATTCGGAGATGATTTGGACCGGAGAAAACTTATTCGGTTGTTTTTTTGTGGCGTTCTCATAAACTAGACCCAAAAGGATTCGCCGTCGGGCTAGTTATTAAGGCTTTTTAACATCTGCCGTCGTTGTTGAAGAGAGCCGCCACATACGCGACCACACTTCACAAGTTCGTTAACAGTCTTCTTTACATCAGGACAAAATCCTCGTTAAAGACAGTTGGACCAGTGAAAAAGATCAAGCAACATTTCTGTTTCCCATGAAATTTGACAAACCAAAAGTATCCTTACACCAGATCCTGCAATTTTGCAGGTAGAATTTCCTATCTCGGCTCAGTGACAGTAACTGAGTTTCTTAATTAAGCGATCCATCCAAAAGAAAGTATTATGTCCAGTGGTTTTGGATGAGGCGTGGCCAATTTCATTTCACACAAAACTTCGAAGAGAAAGAACATCAGAGATCTACTGAACATTTGACTAGGACATATTCGATGACTTTGTATTACTTTTTTAGCTTGTGACTAGACCAAAAAAATGTTATATTTTCAAAGCAAAGGTGAATTCGGCAAGCACTTAATTTAAATATGTAAATATAAGCCTTAACAATTTATATTAATTACGATAAATTCCAAAGATGATTACGACCCAGTATAAAACTCGAAACTTTCATCAACGAATGAGCCAAAGGTGAAGTCTTTTCCATAACACGAATAAATATTTTGGGGGAAAAATACGTTAGTACATGTTTATATGAAATTAGCAAAGCCAATATCCGTTTTTTTAAATGCCTGGTGTTTGAATCTATAACTGTTTGTCATATTAAAATCGCAAAGCAAAAAATAATTGGTTCGATAAATAAGCTCTGGCAATCAAGAACCTGAAGAAAATAGAGTACTCCAGATTTACTAAAAATTTCAAAATAGTTAACACACTCATTATTTTTAAATTATTTCTAAGAGAGTAAGAGAAACTGCCTCTCGTTAGTAAATGAGTGAGGCGTGTTGTAAATGCGTTGGCACTGACTACACGTGTTGTAAATATTTTAAATATAACTTTCTATTGTTCATTACGCTATATACAAAATAGTTGGCAACCGGCCTATGATATGCGTATCGTCGCCAGAACAAAAACAAGTATGGGTAGAAAGAAACAAAAAAAACATTTTAATTCAGAGAAACCGAAACAAAGACAGAAACACAAAGCAATGGCATAATTTTAATTTAAATACTTTCATCACAATAAAACAAGCATGGCATTTGTTTTTTCTGATAAATGTCATTCGGAATTACTCACGGAAACAAATAAAAATATGTCATGATCCAGATTGTTTAAATTCGAAAGCTGTAAAAGAATTTTTTTTTATCATTCCGGATATTTTTGTCGTGATTATTTTTCACATAACTGTCAAGAAAGGTCTTGTTTAAGTGTTTTAGAATCGACATTAGCTTTCATAAGTATTCACACAGCCAAATTAAATATTAAAATCTAGAATATCTTCCAAGAAGTTGTTTTGAAAAGATTGTAGCAGGCCTACTTAATTTCAAATGTACTTATGGACTTTTCTTGGATGTTACTTGATACAAACAACTCAATTCTCATTATGCAAATCAAAGTTCACGTATAAATTGAAGGAGACAGAGGATAACCTTCTTTGGCTTTTTCGCCATAAAAAAGCAGAAGTTTTGTGGAAAAAAAAGAGGGGAAGCTTAAAGATAGTAGATGAGTAAATAATTAAGATTATGATAATAGGAAGATCGTCAGTGCGTTGTACGCGGAAGTATTGTAGCGTATTTAGCAGATTTGGTGAGATTAGAAACAATCAGAGGAGGTACTCGCTTGTTATTCCGGTAAGAAAATTCTTCGGTAGATTATCAAAGTTCTTAGTACTTGAGGAAAGGCTATTAACAATGGAGAGCATTCCCCTTATTTGAGAAGTAAATAATGATATTTTGGATACAACTGATTACTTTAATTAATTAGTCTGTGCTTAAACTTTCGTGAAATTTCGTATTTAGATTTTGTGATTGACATAGATTTTGATTTGTGTAATTTAGATTTTGTCTGACAGCATATAGGATAACGTCACTAGGTTTTAGTTAAAAATGTTGCATTTCTTTATTTCTACTCTCTTGCGTCATACTAGTATTAAATTATAACTTAATGTCCTAGCACAGATCTATGTCTGGTAAAATAAAATAGTCAAAGTATTTTTCAAAGCCCTTATTTATTTTTGTTATATAAGGGCTTATGCTGTTTGGGAAAAATATGGAGAATACAAAATTGCAGTTTTTAAGAGAAAGTTTCTCAGAAGTATTCTCGAAGGCGTCAAAGAAGACGGCCTTTAATAAAAACATTTTAATTTTCTAATTTATAGAATTTTTAATGAGTCTGATATCATTAAATGTATTAAAGCGAAACGAACAAACTGGACTTCTTATATTATTGGAATGGATAAAAAAAATCCACTAAAGAAGATTTTTGTTGCAAAATCCTTTACTAGTCGGAAAAGAGGAAGACCCAAACTACGGTGGCTTGATTCTGTTGAATCAGATTTTAAGGTGATTGGAGAGTGGAGCTGGCATGGCCAAGGCAAAATTAAGGTTATCTTGGAGGAATCTTCAAAAGAAGGCCTTGGCCCACCCTGGGCTGTTGAGTTAAATACGATGTTGATCATTCATGCTTATTAGGAACGAGATGGAGTATTAAACCAAACTTTACGGCTTCAACAAACGGAGCCGGATATTCTCTTATGCAATATTGCATTGTGTTTCACACATGCACAAGAATATTCCTCGCACAGTTCGGTTCCTTCTCACCCACGCTCCTTCCAGTAACTTCAGCATCACTTATGTATCCATTTTTCGCTATCACTCCATCGCACTTTTTTAGTCAGACTAATTGACTAATCACGTTTCATTTGATTGGTTGGAAGTTTTATTTTCGGTAATAATGAATTATAAAGTGTCTCAATTAAAGAACCGGAATAGATCATCGTTACAAGTTTGGTAGCACATGTATTATTACTTTATCAAACCATCAATTACATGAAATAAAACGTGGATAAACTATCAACAATGTATCTACTTTAGATATTCATTTTATCTTAGCTTCAATTTAGTACAGAAATTTTTTCTTCAAATATATAATAAGCAACTCTAATTAATAAAAACTTATCAGACAAAAAAAAAATAACAATTCAGTTCCAAGACAAAATTGAGTGGGAAATAAACTGACTAATTTAACAAATTTATATTATTCAAAAATCAAAAAATGTAAGGAATTTTTCAATCATTTACTGGCTCTTACTTTTTAAACTGACTTGCCTTTGGAAGAATGCCAGTTCTGATAACATCTGTTTACAATCAGTCGTATATAAGGTTAAAAAACTTCTCGTTATGTAAGAATTACTTTTAACAGTTTTCAGCTTCTTGTATTTCTTCTATTGCTCAAAAATTCTCTGTTAAAAATGAAAGACGGTACTCAAATTTAAGGCTACATTCAACGATTGTAAAATAAAATTTAGTTCAAAAATCAGATTCAACTTTTGTTCGAGACAAAAAAAAAAGCAGCAATGTTTCCAAAAGAATGTTCTTCCTGGATCTAATAAAATTGTTTATCATTTCCGCTAGAAAAATTAAGTGCCCCTTTCCAACGTAATCATCTTGAATTTTAACTTTTTTTTATCGTTTTTAAAATGCATGTAATTTAAGAAAATTGCCGCAGTAGCCCAAAGGTCAAGATCACGAACACGCGTCGGGCATTGTTTTTATCGAGTCGCAGGTTCAAAGCCTGAGGCCACGAAAGACACCCCAATAAGCGAGACTGATGCACGTTAACTCTGGCGAGGTCCCAAATCCTGCCATTGCCGTCGTTTGGAAGTTTGGAGAGGGAGGTGCCAGCTCAATTAGCATCCTTGTCACTTGACCGAGGATCTACATTGCGAGGTTCGTTCCCAATAGCTATTGCGTTTCTTCTCAGTGCAACATTAATAAACATTCAATCAATCAATCAAAGAGTTCAAGAAAATAATTGAACAAGATTATTCATAATAATTTAATAATGGTATAAGCAAATTTGAATAATAATAAATATAATGTAAGCTTATTTTTCTGATTTAAAGTTATTTCTTGATTTATTATTTACATTGGCCTACAATAAATGAGTACAAAATCGTACATTTTTGGTGGTATATATATATATATATATCCTTTTATCTGAACGATGGAAAGATAATTGACCCATTTAAGTGCTATCAAGAATAACATTATTTTTTTAAAAAAATACTTATGTATCATACAAAGCATTTTTAGATATCTAAATTAAATATTCACAAAAAAAAGTTAATTACAATCGGATATAACAACATTTGGAATACAGTTGCTCTTTTGAAAATTTTTTTACAAATTTTAGAAGCTAGATTATCGTTAAATGTTATTAGTTTTTAATGATTATCCGTTTCGCATATCAATGTCATATTAGCTACGTAAAATTCAAATTCCACTTATTCAATACGACAATATTAACGGTCCTTCTTTACGGAAGTGAGTTTTGGATACTCACTAAATTTCAAGAACTAAAAATTAAATGCTTTTCAAGTTACTTGCCTGAGACAGATTCTTAAAATATATATTGGACAGGTAAATTTCAAATTTTGAATTGAATAATAAAGCATCTGGAAAACCATATTTCCGCCAAAATTTTTTAAAAAAGACATTGGACATAGATTAGATAAATTCCTAGGATGCAATCAGTTGATAACACAAGAAATTTTCTTGACATGAGCATCAGATGGAAGAAGGAAGACCGACGGCCACCTGGCGCCGTACTTATGAATATACTTTATATACTTATGAATGTGAAAAAGTACCTCACCCTTTATTTGTTTTAAAAAATAAATCAATATACTTCTACATGTGATCATTTGCCGCACGCAGAGTATACAGACAATATTCAATTTCAAACTAAATGTTTATGTAGAATTGCTGAGGTTACTGATGAAATTGCTACTGTAATTGTGGTATTCAATTCCTTTAAAGAATTACTTCTTGGGGAAAAACTTTATTTTTGACGTAGCCCCGTAAACATTTCGAAAGGGAATAATGTCTGGTGAACGTTGGAGCCATGATATTAGACCATCAAGTCCAATCCACTCATTTGGGAAATCACATTCAATGCTTCCTTGACATGTAAGCTCCAGTGAGATGGAGCACTGTCGTGTTGAAAAATAGTCAATAAATACATATGTTGAAGTTGTGGAAAAGCAGATTGTTCCAGCATATCGAGATAAACTTCTGGTACTGTATTTTCAACAAAAAAGAGAGGATTGATAATCCGATCGTGTAACACGCCAAACCAAACATTTACTTCTGAACCTTCACGGATAAACTCCCTCACATGATGGGGATCTTCCAAGTCTCAGTTCTTGCGTTACGACTAATAACATTTCCACATACATGGAATGCAGCTTCATCTGAGGAAAAAATGCAATTTAAAAATTGAGAACCGTTCTCAATATATTGTAACATAGCCATATCAGCTTCCTATCTCATTGGCTTATCATTCGGTTGTAGGTGTTGCACCATTTAAACGTTGTGAGCATGCAAAAAAAATTTCTATAAAAAAAAAGTTATCATAGATCAAGAAATCTCAGTCATTGATATATCCTGATCGGATTCGTATGGCTGTTAGCAAGTTGTTTGAGTATTGTTTCCATTTCCTGATCTGAAACACCTTTACGAGCATCAACGGATTATTTCCGTACTTTTTGTTGGCAAAAATTTAACACGCTATCCTTTTAACATTGTACCCTTTGAGAGAGCTTTATGAAAATCCCTTCTGAATTTCTTTTAGGTTAAAATCACTGACTGATATTGAGTAAACCACAGAACAACGTGCTCCTTTACTTGAAGAAACGCTATTTTTCGTTTCGGCCGAAGTAACAAGGTGTGCATGTTTGTAGTCTCCGCCTCATGAATTCATCGTAAAATAAAGACATAAAGTAGTCGTTTTATGGGAATGAAATAGTCGATAATAATTATCGATTTTTTATGGTTTCTGTTGATGTACCCTTTTCAACGGGACACACCATACTACTAGAACTGACGTTTTCTGTAATGAATATGACTGATAATTTTAAATCCTTCGTTAGCATTTTTGATGAAGTGAATATAAGAATGTGTCCAGAATTTTTTTAAACTAAAATCTTCCTTTCAAGTTATTTTTTTCTCAAAACTTTAGAGAATTAGATGGATTGGTTTTATTAACGTTTCACTAGAAGCAATACGAGGGCTATTGGTGACGGACCTCGTAATTTTTAACCACGGTCAAATGAAGAGGACCACGCCTAAGCTGGTACTTTTCTCATCTAACTTTCATGCCACGCCAACGGAAGAACTTTGAGCCTCGATAGATTTAGCATGCATAAGCTCCAGCTGTACGGCGGATCTTTTGTGGCATCAAGGCTCGAACCTACAACTCGACAAAAACCGGCGACTGCGTGTCCGCGACCCTGACCACTAGGCTACCGTGACCACTTAGAAAATTAGAGGTATAATCTTGAGGACCATGTTATGCTCTCGATTAAGGTAGATAGAGATTCAATAAGCGAAAACTATCCAAATAACGAATACCTTCCTAGATTTCAGTAAGTTTATTTAGACATTATAATTAAGGACACAACAAATTTAAGGACAAACATGAAGGGTTAACATAACAATACGAAGTTACATTAATCTCTGGGAGATTATCATGTTTACATATTTGGTCCTCAGCATGGACTGATGAGTAATAGCGCTCCAGTAGTCATCACTCCTTCGGCGGCTGCTAGGTGGCGCGCTTGAAAGCAGGGCGATTACAGAAGTTAGTAGCATATCTCGATGCTTACTCGCATAATATTATAAATGTGACCCATAAAGTATCATTTTCGATAACAGATGCCGCTGTTGAATCCTGTTGATGTTTATCATTATTTGCTGCCATCTGTAAAGGGCTCAAAACAAATTCGATTCAACTTTACAGGTTAGTTTTAATTGCTGTTGCGTCGAGTAGTTTTTGTCTATGATACCTGGACTCATCACGTACACCGAAATCTAAGCAACAGTAGATGGGTACTTCAAAGAAGGCGAAGACGCTCTCATAGGCCGGTAAAATTATGCTGACGATTCATGCGAAGAGTGTCATTCTCATGGACTTCGTAGAAAAAGAAAATAATGATCAATGGACATATTACAGTATGTTATCCCGTTTCTAATATAGGTATTTGTTAAACCATCCTCTTAATAACTTCATAAATCTTTCGCTGAGAAAAACTAAATTATAAAATTTCGGTGTGAAAACTATTTTAAAATAATCTAAAACATTGCTTTATGGAAATAACTTCCCGTCCATCACTCTGAGTCCTAGATGTCACGTTTAGCTTAAAATGCAATATCGAAAAATTCCATTCATTTCTCAGAAATGACGTTCAATATTAGTTTTGAATTAATGATTCTTTCAAAAGATTGACACATAGAAAGGAAATATAGCTTAAAATCTTATACTTTCTTAGTTTTATTTTTTTCAATTGCTGCTTTGAAACGATACAAAAGAAACAAAATTTAGCTCCATAAAAAGAATTTATTTTCACATATCAGTACACAATCCAAGCAGTTTTGAACTATATTGCAAAATATTTCGATTTTATCAAGCACAATCTCTCTCGACAAAAACAGATGCTTAGAGAATTAGTTAAAGAAAAAGTATCGAGGATAAAAACGAATTAAATTTTGTTTTACTCATGCCTAATTCTTTAGATATATTATTTAAAAAAGATTACTGAACAGAAGTCAAATTTAATGTATTTCGTATACTTATAGCATATGGGCCTCAATGTTATTGATCAAAAAAAAAAATTACGATTTAAATCGTTTATTTTTCAACTCGTAAACGTTTTCGCCATTCCCTCCGGTGGCAGAGATCGGTTGGCTTTGGGTTATGGGAGCAAGTTGGAATTATCAATCTTTTGATCAGAACAAATCTTGTCAGTCGTGTTTATTGCGATGTCTTTCCGACCAACAGAGAATTTTCTTTCGGGTCAATTAATAAGGCGTTTTTCTTCTGTCGAAGTTGTCCAAGAGAGCAGCCACTTGCTTCAATTCCAGTATTGCGTTGAAATGAAAAGGGGACTTTCTGGACAATAATTTTAGGGAAAATTGTTTTAAAAAATGGTTCCATTAATTCAAATGAGTATCTCGAATCCTTGATGATACAATTTTTTTTCTTGTATTGTCGTTTGTACACCAAACGATTAATATTTTTTTCAAGAAGTAAAAAATTTAAGAATATCAAAAAAAGTAATACCAGTGTGAAAAATATGAAATATTAAATATAGTTACGAAAACACACTATTTGTAACTTGTTAGGATCTTAACATTTTTGGATTTCTCATGACACAAAATCCTTAAATTCAAAATTTAACGGGAGGGAATACTACCATAGTTCAGGAGACGGTTCAATTTTGAAATTATGATCAGAAATCAGTTTCAGAAGATACGCAAGTGTGTATATCTCAGTTATTGCAAGTGTGTAAATCATAGTTATTGCAAGTGTGTAAATGTTAGTTATTGCAAGTGTGTAAATCTTAGTCCAATCATCATAAGTTATTAAGAAACTGAAAATAGTATGTACCGTTTGCATGTAAATAATCTACTGTATGGCCTCTTTTCTCAAATATCTCTGTCACTAATGATCGAATTCGAATAGAATTTGAAACATAAGTTATTTATCCTATTTGCAAGCTTCCTCAATACAAATTGATATCCATAATGGAAAAACTCCTTTTTTAGAAGTTAATCAAATATGTTAATTAATTTTGTTAATCAGTATATCAACACCATAATTTTTTCCCCTTTGAGTCATCAACATGGAAATAATTTTGTCCAACTGCGAATCACGAAAGCTATTAAGGTTTACTTATTTTCTTCACGACTTGAACCTTATAGACAAAATATAAATTATTATTTGGATATAGAGAGAACATAATCATATGTTCAGTTATTTACTAACATCACTCTAATAACCAACACGAGGGCTATTGGCGACGCATATCGTAATTAAGAGTCTCGGTCAAGCTACGAGGATGGCTCCTGAACAGGAGTCCCCTTTTCCAAGCTCCTACACCAAGCCAAAGAGAGGACTTGGAACCTCGACAGATTTAACATGCATCAAATTGCTACACGGCAAGTCCTTAGAGGCAACAGGACTGAATCCCCGCTTCGACGGAAATAATACAAGCCGTAATCTAAAGACCGTGACCACTTGGATATCAGGACCATAAAGCAATCACAGGGTCCCATACCTTGTATTCCTCTTAATTTAAAGAGAAAATAATTAAAAAAATTTATCATTTCCAAAATTATTAGTAGTATTTATATCATTTTGTAAATGTTCAATACACTAACTATTGATGATAAGATATTTTATTAATATCTACAAAATTTAAATTTTTTTAAAGCTTTTATTGACAAACGACAGTAACAGGTACTTTTTCCCGTTTAGTCCATTATCACGAAGTTTTAATATTGTACGCTATCAAATCGTACATCTGAATGAACTTTTGCAGTCGTAAATCGTAAAACTCAGCAAAATGTGAGTGTGTCTGAATTTTTTAAAAAATTCATTCTACAGCCCTTGATCAGTATAAATTGTAAATGAAATTTCATCAATTATAACATTCGTTCGTTTTTAAAGATGAGAAATGTTCGTGAACAAAAATGGCTGGAACCAATCATGACATTTATTTACTTTTTAACTTGAATAAAAACGAATTCCGATATTTTTTTCCCCAAAAAAGTTCATTGTTTCGACAACAATCTTATTTTACTAATGTGAAAACAAACTTTAAAAAAAAAAGTTCAATTCCTAAAATAAATTCGTTTAGTTCTTTTTTTATATCCGATTTCCCTCATTATTCATGAACCAGATTTTGTTCTATTTCGGCTCGTAGTTCATGGAATATTTCACACAAAAAGCGCATACATTACACTTAGTTTCGGACACCCATACAACTTTATCAGAATGCATTTACTTTTTAAAGATTTCTCCAAAACAAAGAGGGTTTTAAAAATACTTTCTTCTTGGCATGCTTCAAGTATAATTCGTTGCGTAACATCTTTTTCAGGCTTTTATGTTTTAATATAATGGGTATCTGTCGCCAAGAAGATTGAAAAATACCGAGATTTCTTGCCAATTCCACATTTCGGCGATAATTAGATTAAGATCAATCGCCAACCGTAATAACTCCATCCCCCAACAACCATTATGTTCAAGATTATACAAAATAAATATTTAGAATAGTGATGCTTGGTTTTTAAATCAATTAATTTTAATAGAATTTGTTAGATGTATAAGAAATATCTCAGTCGCATTTTGGACATCTAAATGCTTCATAAATTTAATATAGTGAGATTTAATAGTCTTTTAATTTTCAATACATATGGCTACGTGAATTTATTCAATATTTTTTTTATTTCGCAGTTTGAATTACTTTTCTGAATTTAGCACTTTTTAAAAGCATTAAACTGAATTCAATTATAATCAGCAGCAATTTATAGACTAACTTTGCATTTTAGTGTGTTCTGTTTTTTGTCCGAGTCTTTCTCTGTCGGTATATGGTGTGCGCTTATGTTTTGTGTATTTTGTGCTTGTTTGTGTGTTGTATATATATATATATGATTGAAAAATTGATTTTAAAGAACTATATATTTTTAATTATCATTTAAGAAAATATATTTATACATCATAAATTCAAATGTTGCAATGATTAAGCTGAATTAAAATACTTACAATTAGTAAATTTCTTGGCTCTTTTTTTATTTTTTAGTTAGAACATATTTACAACTTATATCATTCTTTTTTCATTCATGCCCCTGTGATTTATCGTTGCTATTTCATCATTATTTAAATAATTGTTGTTGTGAATGGACAATAAATTATTGTAGATATACAGTAACATAATAACTGAAAACAAATATGACATTAAAATATCAATTCTAAAGAAAATACTGATCTATGGCTTATTTGCTTCTCTTACAAATACAAGAAACAATTAGTTGGCTGACTTTTGTACAAAATATATCAGCAAATAAATTACTTAAAACAAATATAACCTTAAAATATCAATTAGAAGAAAATACCACTCACAAAATACATCACTCATCAGTTGCTTGTTTATCAAGTACAAAAATAAACCAAAATGTTGATTAATTTTTGTTAAAAATCCATCAATTTATTTTGTACGGTAAAATACAATGATCAATCAGTTAATTGATTTTGATTTATAAAAAAACATGTGTTTACAAGGCAATGCATGTTTCTCACTAATATTTATCTAATGAACTAAATACAAGGTACAATTCAATTAAAGTATGAATTCTTTCATAACTATTCTCAAGTGCAATTTTTTTTAAAATCAAAATAAAGGAATATAATTGCTCGATCAACATTCAATGATAAATTTAGATAAAAAATTACGAGAAACTTATTCTGTTAAGAAAAGAATTATATGTAAAGAATTATTATTATTTTTTTAATTTTAAATCAATAATACTTACATTTAATTTAAAATATATTCAATTTAATAATTCACTGTTTGCTTTAATTCTAATATCTAAAAAGAATACTACTGTCTACTTTATTTTACGTTTGCTTTAATTCTAATATCTAAAAAGAATTATATAGTCTACTTTATTTTATCGTTTGCTTTAATTTTAATATCTAAAAAGAATTATATAGTCTACTTTATTTTATCGTTTGCTTTAATTCTAATATTTAAAAGAATACTATTGTCTATTTCAATATTTTAAAGCATTTGCTTTAATTTCTAACAGAATACTATTGTCTACAATAATTTAAAGCGTTTGTTTTAATTTTAATGCTTAATTTAATAATGGAGTTTTTTTTCGCATAATCGTTTATTTTATTTTTTTGTTAAAAGTTGGCATTGTTTTTAATCTAAAAATGCTTGTGTGTTTGTATTTTAAGAGAAAATGTTGATAGAATAAAAAATGCGGTAATATACGCGTAGAAGTAATAATTTTATTTTGTAATTTTCAGATCATGATTCAAGATAGAATTATTTTTACGTGATATGGAATTACCAGATTATACAAATCAATTTAGAATTCAACACTTACCAAACATACGTTGCTCGATACATAACACAAGTCACCTGATGCTGAAGATCGGCACCAAAGATGTACACTATTTTTGGCATCAGCCTAGAAATAAATAAATTTTATTAACAATAAGTATTCACTCGCCTTAGAACGAGATTTAAAACTTATAAGTGGATTTAGAAATGTAAATTAATTGAGTTGTTTATAACTGAATTTACTCGACCTACTTTTAAAAATCGTTCCTGAAATTTTCATAAGTAGAAAATTAAAAAAAATATATTAAAGACTTGTTTATATGGAAATAGGAAGGAAAAACAAACTTACACAACACCTTCAGTTAGCACAAAGCAGTATTCATAAAACAATGTATTTGAATACCGAATTTCTCATATTTTATAATCGTAAACGTAACCGTTCTTAAAACATATCGCATTCATTCTTGCATAAGTATACTTTTTAACTGGAATAAATTTAAGTGTACAATTGCAGCTATATTTACTTGATTTCAGTGTAATCAACAAATGAATTAATTTCGCGTTAATAATTTTATTCTAAAAACGTCATATTAATATTTTGGAAACAAATAAAGTATCCTGAATTAAAAATAGTAGACTCTTTAAACTAGTCTCTTAGTACAAGAAATGACTCATAGTCATTTGTCATGTCGAGTTCGTTTCTAATTTTCCTCTTTACTATTGTTGGCTGGTTATTAGTTTGAAATAAACATAGATCTAGTTCACACAAAGGGGCCTATTGGCGACATATCTCGTAATTTTGAATCACGGCCAAGTGATGAGGATGGCACATGATTTGATACTTTGGTCTCCTAGCTTCTGTATGCGTGGAGATTTAGAGAGCCTATTGAGTTTGACGTGCAATAGACGCTCTTTAACCAAACTCTTAGCAGAAGAAATGATAGAGATTTTTTTTGTAGCACCGAGTGTGTCTCTAGCCTTCATTTTTACTATTGTTGGCTGGTTATCACTTTGAAATATATGTAAATCTAGAGCAATTGTTGGCGACATATCTCGTAATTTTGAATTTAGATGTCAAGAGATGAGAATCGATACTTTGGTCTCTTTGCTTCTGCTTACGTCGGGAGTATTTAGAGATCCCATTGAGTTTGACTTTCACAAGTTTCTATTTTTTCACATAAAGTTTTTGTTCAAAGAACAGGTTTCGAACCCATGATTTAACTTTTGCATCGCCGATATTCAAAGTCGCGTCCTTAGTCACTGGACTGTCAAGGACCCCTGTTTTTTGATAAAATGTTTATTCAGTAGAGAAGGCGATATGTTGAGTGAACTTTGTTCCACTTTTCATACGTGAATATTTTTCTGCTCAATTTTTGTCACGCAGGTGTGTGTTTCAAGTAATTTATCTTGACGGTAACGATAGATTAATTGTATCAGCTAGCAGCCGGTGATGTTTCAACCGAGAGGCACATTCCAATCCTGATTTTGCAAAAGAAATGCTGAGTAGAGAGGTTGAAGCATGTTCAATTTGTTGGGAATGAAAGCCCCCACTTTGGCGAGGCGTGGGTATGGAGACAGAAATACTAGATCATGCGTCGATCTCGTCTTCTGAACTTGGTTCAAGATTACAAGGAAGACCGGAGACTTGAAGAACGCTCCAACTTCTAATTTGCGAGAGAGTGTTCTCTGAGTATAATAATAATAAATAACTTTTAAACTTAAGGAAAGTAATACGGTGTCTGTCTAGAATAAGTAATAATAATAATAATAATAATAATAATAATATATATATATATATATATATATACCAATTCCTTCCTTCAGTTGACATTAAACTTCAAGTCTTTAACAAACAGCACCTAAACATACTCCCTGTCCAATAATGGATTTTTCATAACACACTTAAATGAGTTTAAATTAAGAAAATACTCCCCACTGTCCTTGTGGTGCTGTTAAAGCTTCAACCAATCACGTCTTTATATTGCCTGTACCATGGATTGTCTACGTCTATAGCACGGATTTCCCGTTTGGAAAACCAATCATTAGCTAGAGGTAACCGAGGATTAAAAATGTAATCATTGGATCTATATTCATAGACTCAAAGAATCGATATAAAATAATATAATGAATGTCTGTGAGGCCCAGTACTCATAACTGATCATATTTAGGTCTGTGAAGTTTCGTTCAAGTAATTTAAAAGAATCTTCCTACAGGAAATCTCTTCCGGGGACCGGAAGGAAGGCTCCAATACCTAGTTCGTGATCGAAGGTTCTCCGAATATAATAATAAATCATTTAGCTTAAATTGATCATTTATTTATTGTTCTAAGGATCTCGTGTTGACTTTAATTAAATAACATAAATAACAGGCAGTGGTAGAAGAAATTATACTTGAAATATAATTATTTTTTAAATTTTCATTATCTTGAAATTTTATTTAAATTAATACAGTAGTTAAACATTGAAAATTATTAAAAATAACTTACACCCCAATCTGGTATCATAGAATTTCGTTTCACTATCCTTTCTCCTTCATTTTCATCCTCCGATGTCGCTTTTCTGAAATGGAAATATATCTTGCATAAGCAATCAATTTTTAAATTAATTTCACAGAGGAAGGATCGCATTTAAATACTGTGTAAACTTATATTCATAATCCTTGAAACGAATGTAACATACATATTTACAAACAAATACATTTATAAGTAGAAATATATATAAACATGATATAAATACATATATATACACACAAATACCCAAAATATATACACAAATACCCAAAATATATACACAAATACACAAAATATACAAGCAAATACACAAAATATACAAGCAAATACACAAAATATACACACAAATATACAAAATATTCACACAAATACACAAAATGTACACACACTTATATATACACATATGCATAAACACATATATACATATATATATTAGTACACATACAAATACGTATAATAATTGTAAATAAACATATGCAATATTTTAGATGATTAGTTTAGTGTTCAGATTGGTATTTCGTAGTTAAATTACTATGTTTACCTTCATTATTTCTGCGGTTGAATTTCTGAAATTGCCGATTTTTGGTTTGTTACTATATTTTTTGAATGTTTCCTTTTTTTCTAAATTTTGTTATTCCATCACCTAGATTTATTTTAAAGTATTTGGTTCTTTAATAGTTTGTTTTGAATTTTGAGGTTTCAGGGTTAAAAATTTTAAATTGTATAACTATTAAAGTAAATCTTTATTTCATTTACTAAATATTAATTTAATTATTAGTGATTTTTTTTAAATCTTTAGTATTTTCTCATAATTTCTTTGCTTTAGATTTGGATATTCTTAGATTCTTATAGGTTTGTGTAATGTACTATTTGTGTATTGTTTATGTATAAATCTATACGTATATATACATTCACGTGAATAAAAAAAACCTCATATATATATATATATATATATATATATATATATATATATATATATACATTAATTACAAATATTCACACATACACAAATAGTATCTGATTCAGAAAAGTTAGACAAGGGTACATTTTTTTTCTTTAAAAAATTCATAAGATTTGACTATGTTTGTTTATTTTGTTTATTATTCATGCTTACTTGGTCCTCAATCTAAAAATAAACAAAATATTAATTGAAGAATCAAATTCAAGTTGTGAACCAAAAACGTGCAGAACAATTGATTGATTGGATATAAAGTAACAAAGGCTATCATCCCCTTACTGTACAATAGATTGATTGATCCTGTACCCTGTTGCAGCAACTTTGTAACATTCTTTTAAATATGGTTGGGATTTTCTGTTCAAGTATGTTTTTTTTTTCTGCCTGTGCGTGAAATTATAAGAGGACACATGTGTCACCGCGTCCATCTCCTGAATCCGCCACTGTACATATATATATATATATATATATATATATATATATATAATTTACACAATTACGCACATACGAACACACACACACACACATATATATATAATACTATACATGAGTAGGTCTGTCAAAAAATAATCACTGCATGTATTGAGTAACATAACAACGAAAAAAATATTATTGATTACCTGTATATCAGTAATATTTTTTTCACTATTATATTATATGAAACTGCGGTATTTTAAGAAAAAAATTATACCTATATTTCATGATATAATATTAAAAATATTTTGGGTAGCATATCTTAAAAATTAAATCATATATTGAGGTTTTGAGTTAATGAATCATATTAAGTAGATTTAGTTATATATAATAGTAATGGATTAACTCCAAAATCTGTTTAAAAAAATTTATTTAAAATTAAAACTGAATAAAAAAAATTATATTTGCTTACGCTAAAATCGGTGAGATATCTGTCCTTGTTAAATTGATTTTATAAACATAATCTAAAATAAATGGTATTCATAGATAATTTAATTGAAAAGTTTGGAAACGTTTAATTCCTTAGCATTAAAAACAAACTTTTTGTGATGCAGTTTAACACTTTAAACAAACTTCTTGTGTTACAATTCTTCAATGATATTTCAAATTACTTGAGACATTTCAATAATTAAAGCATCCAGGCTAATTCATTTATTATATAGGTTTCATTCCAACAAACTTTGGCAAACTTTTCTCTCTCAAATCTTAAATTCTTCTCATAAACTTAGCTTTTTATTAAATATATTTTTTCGGCTTTGTCCAAGCTGCATTGTTAAGCCCTTTTGTGAACGATGGAAGGAATGTCATCAATACGACAAGCACGTTCAAGAATGTAGATTGATTATTGCACACACTCAGCTACGCCGTTCAAACTAGGTCAGAACGTGAATTTGAAAATTCTTGTTCTTTTTTTTAGAGGGGTATAAAAAGCATGCGACAAAACATAAGAAGACCGTTATAAAAAATTATTAATATAGTTGAAAGAAATGAATTTTGATGAGTACGGTAATTAATGTTCAAAAAGATATGAATATTTCTTGTTTCGAAGTCTTAAAAATAAATATATGAAATATGATACATTAAGGCTTCTGTCTACCAGCCATTTTGATTTCGGGATTGTAATGTTAATCCTATGGAATTTCTACAACCGTTTGAAGATCTATACCGTTTCATACCTATTTGAATGAAAAAAGGTGCATCCAAAACATCAAAAAATAATGAAAGTTTCTTTGCGGAATCACATTTTCCCTCTGATTTTTCTATTTAAATTATTCATTTACTGGTTTTACCGTCTTTAAAAATAATCCAAAATATTTCCAAAAATCGGGGAGAAAATGTAATTCCGCAGAAACTAATTATTTTTTATTCTTTCGAATGTACTTTTTTGCATTAGATAAATTAGTATAAAATAGTAAAATAGTATACATTTGTAAGACATTATAGATTTACAAATGGTAGTAGATATCTTATAAGATTAACAATTACGATCACGAAATCAAAATGGTTGGTAGCCGTGAGTCTTAAACCTGACTGATGCATTTTTATGGTGAATCTATCAGATTGTTTTCCGTTCTAGAAAATACTCCAATAACAGAATAAGTTTATGTGGAGGTACGATATTTACCCACTAATATCAATAAATCTTTAAAATCTAGAGCCGTTTAAACTAACTGATACGTTAGAATGTTTTAAATGTTGAAATTTTTTTATTTTGCAGTTAAAAAATAACGGATTTGCTGATTCCATAAATGTGCTATTTATGAGAATACGATATATATACAATGGCTCAATAAAGAAGTCAGACAGTGGTTTTCTCCCAGTTCAGCCTATATTTTGATGTTTAAAAATACATAGTATGACAAAACCAGTATAATTAAAAATCAGAATAAGTTTTATCTACAATTAGTATGATAAAAAGAACTGAAAAATTAATTTCATATAGTGAAAATATATAAACACTAAAAATATTCCCAAAATAAATTCAAAAACGAACTCGGACACTTCGAGTTCAAAAACAAATATGATAAACATAAGAGCACTCAGGATTTTGTCGGTAGATTTTTATGTTTTGTTAAGGCTCTCAGTCTTTTAGGCATTGACTCTACAAGTTTTTTACGAACATTTGGATCTATTTTAGACCACTCAAGTCGGGGTGTATTTTTGTGTCCATCTTTGTCTTTTTAGGGTGTATTTTTAAATTTATTTTCAAATATGTCCATACATTTTAAAAATCATATTTAGGTCAAGTGATTATGGAGGTGTTTTTAACACATGTGGGCATTTATACAAAAGCTATGAGCGCACAATATTTGCTGAATGTTTTGGACCATTCACTTGATAAAAACTCAAAACCTCTTCAATCCCCAATTGATCGGCGCTTTCTAGTAAATATTCTTTCATAAAGGTTAAATACTTTGTGTGGTCCAATATGCCATCAATTATGGAAAGTTTTTCTGGACCACTGGTATACATGTAGCCCCAAACCACGATAGAGTAGTCACCATGTTTTACAGAAGCTCTTAAATTTTGCTCTTGAAGCTCTTGATTTGTTTTTCGCCATACATAACATTTACCACCTGAGTGAAACATATTAAATTTGCTTTCATCAAATTCAAATAAAATAGTTTTCCAATATGAAAAGTCTTAATATTTATAAGTTTTTGCGAACTTCATTCTTTTCAATCTGTAGCATTTATTTATAAATGGCTTTTTACGAGTCACTTTTCCATGTAAATTGTTTCTACGTAAAATCAGTCTTATTGTTTCTGAATCAACAGTTTTATGAAGATACTGTGACACTTCATTGGTTAGTTTAGGAACACTAAGTTTAGCATTTAAAATGCATTGTCTTACGATGCTTCGTTCCTCTTTGTTCAAAAACACTTTTAGTCTTCTAGATTTGTGCTTATTTTCAATTGATTTTGATATTTTGAAACGTTTAATTATATCAAACACTATAGAATGAGATCTATTTACAACATTACTGATTTTTCGAATCGATTTTCCTTCTTTATGATACTTTAAAACGAATTTTCTTACTTCTATTGACGTCTATCCTCTTTGCCTTCCCATTTGAAACTTCTGATTTTTACTAAACTCACAATAATGAATAAGAAATCTAGCTTCAAATGCGAAATTTAAATCACAAATAATACCAAGGTGGGAAATCTCACTTTTAATTACCGATAAAATGGACAATATCGCCTCCTGTCCTAGTTCTTTACTGACTCTTTTTTTTATTTCGTTAACTTTTTTCTTTTTAGCTGAAATCAAATTTTATTTATTTATTTTGTTTTTGAAAAAAAATTAGCTGAGAACTCGTTTTAAGAAAATATATACATTAGAAAAATTATACTTTTTTTTTAACTATTTATTTCAGGCGATTAAATACAATGACATAGTGTCCGGCTTCTTTATTGAGCCACTGTATATAGAAGGCCAAAAATTGAATTTTTAAACTGTAAACAGTCGTGCGACGCCGCAGAGAAAATAGACTGAATATGTGCATTTTTCAAACTGTAGTTCATTATGAAAGTTTATTGTCTTTGGTAAGCACAGGTGATTCGCTCCTGAGAAATCCTAGTGATCCTACTCTATTTTTCACTCCCTTTCTTAACAACTAATTTGTGTCTTTTTCCATTTTTTCGAATGATTAGGTCACAGTTATACCATGTTTCGACCAGCGTAGCCATATCTGAGTCTTGCGCCGTTAAACTTCACAATCCCTCACATTTCCATACAGTGATTATAAATTTTTTCTAATAAACTCTCGCACAATTTAAATGTTATAGAACATTTGTATACATATTATGGGAAATATGAATCATATAACATTAAAAATAACTGAAACGTCTTCAACAAGGAAAAATAAGCTCATTTCATGCCAAGTTTGTGACATTGGGCTATTCGCGATTTTCTCTTCGCTGACCTTGGAGACTTTCATTGAGACTGATTGCATAAAATAACAATTTCTTCCCAACCCAAATGAAACGTGATTATGTTAATTAGATGCAGGTGGAAATAAAGTGAAATGATTCAGATATAATGATGTATAAGTAAGGAGAAATTTAGACGAAATATAGGGTAAGTCTGGATATAGGTACAGAAAGTAACGGATATTATTATCAGGAGTGGCAACTATCGACTATTGGTGATATTGAAGGGTTGTCAAACTATTTCAACTGAGAAGCCTCGATAAGATAATTTATTCTCAATGATAATTAAATCGGTTCGCTAGGATTGAGATCAGAAGAGAGCCACTCTATATTATAGTAACCGATAAATAAATATTTAAGTTGGATTAGTCTTGAGTTTCTTTGGACTATTTATTGTCGCTTAAAGTTTATTGTATTAAATTGAATGATGGCACAAGAGTCAGACTGAAGCGAGGTACCATTACAAGTTTAAATAATCCTCACTTTTAAAAATTAAAAGCAATTGAAGTTATATTTCCGCTTTGAGTATCTGTACATTTATGCGTCTATTTATGCGAAGAAAATCAGGTTTATGAATGTGAATATTTATGTATGATAAATTATTAATTATCAAATGCTGTATTTATTTTTGTATGGGTCATGTACTTACCTTTAGGAACATCTTGCGAAAATTCTATTGAATTTATAACTTCGAAATTTTGAAGAGTGCACATATAATATTCTATACATGAAATTTAATTATAATTTCAAAAATTTAATTTGATAAAATTGAAAATATTTTAAATGCTATGATTAAAATTTATCAAAATTTTATATAAATATTGTGCTATTTTTAAAATTTATGAATGCTTAACAGAGAGAGAGAGAGAAACATTATGATCACTGTACAGAAAATAATTTTATTTTCGCAATTTTCAAATTGTTAGTGCTATGAATAACGTGGGTACTTACAAATTGATTATAAATTGTTTATTAATGTCGCTCCGACAAGCAACACAAAGACTATTGGTGATAGACATCTTAATTTCGAACTTTGGTCAAGTGACGAGTACGACATTTGAACTAGCACTTCTCTCTCTAAACTTTGACATCCCGCCAATGTGAGGATCTTGAGCAGATTTAACGTGAATTAGCCCCGCTACACGGACAGTCTTTAATGGTATCAGGGCTCAAATTCACGATTGGACAAAAACAACGCTGGCTAAGAATCCGCGATCATACCCACTAGGCTACTGCGAAATGTATCAGAATCCTTTAATAAAACCATATTTTCAGAAAACTACAAATATAAAAATAATTCACTAAAGTAGGGCACGGCTGTTTACAATTTTAAAAACCAATTTGGAATCAGCAAAGCACCTTTTGTGTTTTAACAAGAAATTTAAAAATTGCAAAATTTGAAGTTTTTTAGTACCACATTTACCTTAAGAATTCAATTTTATTAAATTTAATTTTTGAAATTATGTTCGGTGTATGGAATGTTACATTTATAAGTACGCTGAAATTTTTTAAGCTATAAATACAGTGGAATTTAAAATTAGTGGAATAAATTAGTGGAATACTAAAGGTAAGTATAAACGACTTACAAATGTAAATATAATTATTTATTATTATTTGTTCCTGGATAATTTTTTATGTACATAAAGATAATAATTACTATCGTGAAAATAATTTATGCATGTGTGGGTGTGGAGATGATTTAGTGATAAAGGAAAAAAAAATAAAAGAAAATGGAGATAAGGAACAGTTGACAAGGAAGAGGGCCGAAAAAAAGAAAAGTTCGCTATGGCGCTCAGAGGCACATCATCAGTGTTTACAAAAGACGCACAGAAGGAGGGGCATAAGAAATAATTAATATTCGAGTGCGTAGGAGTCCATTCAAAAAAGTGCCATGGTACGAATGGACTGTTTTTTTAATTTTCAGAAATCCAGTACTCTTTGGGGATCAAAATTCGTAATTTCCCCCTCTCCTCCAAAAACAATAACGAAGGTTTCTACGGAATTACATTACCTTCCCGATTTTAAAATCTATTTCAAATATTTTTAAGGACAAGAAAGTCCATAAACGAATTATTTAAATAG
>BMAW01064220.1:2121454-2157563 GCA_019974015.1 Nephila pilipes | reverse complement strand
AAATATTTTTAAGGACAAGAAAGTCCATAAACGAATTATTTAAATAGAAGTAAAAATATTTTTAAACTCATACGCAAAAATATTTTTAATATCAAAAATATAATTCCGCAAAAACTTTTCTGATGCACTTTTTTGTATTTAATTAGAAAAAATAGTCTAGATTTGGAGAGGAAAGTAGAAATTGTATAGGATTAACATAAAATTCAGAAAATCAAAATGTCTGATAGACGGCAGCTTTAAGATAAAAGAGTGCTTTAACATATCTTAAAAATCTATGGGGGGGGGAATGCTTTTAACACGTGTTATATGACATCAAATTCAGTAAAAAATTGCCTCAATGCAAATATATAATTTTTGATCTAAAGTATCTTTTTTTTTATTTTTCGTAATAAAGTATTTCAAAATATTTGACTCTATCATAAGTGAAATAATTATTATTCTTTTATATTCATTTATTAATGAGAAGCATAAAAACATTAAATACATTTATAAGCATTTGAAATACTTATTATTATACAGATTTTCAAAAGTATGCTATATTAATATGTCTTCGTAAAAACTTTTATGACTTAGAAATTTCTTTTAGAATGTTAAAAGAAAAATTGTTAACATAGTCCAGTAGTTAGTAAAAATTGTCAAGAGATCATTCGTTGTTAATAACACAAAAATTTGATTAGAAATTTTTCAAGTGAGCTTTTTATTTGTCTTTATTTTTTATTTGTTTGTAAAACAAATTTCACTAGTATTTAATTTCGAATTTTATGAACGGAACACCACTAAACGATTAATTGTAAGAAAAATATAATAAAGAAATAAACTTTTTGTAGTAACATAGAACATATTGAACTTTTGACGTCACTCCGTCTGTGACACAGACATTCACAGAGCAGAAATTTCTTAAAAACACAACGAATTTACTTTAACTAGCAACAAAGTAATAGTAGACTAGAGATACAGTTACTAAACATTCTTACAACATGACTTTTCGTGTAATTCGCCGTATATTTTTAAAAGGACGGATATTACATTCTGTTACACAAGCCTAGTCTACTATCTCATTCTAATTTAACCCTCCTGCTGGGATTTTTAAATTTCGAATTAAAAGTTGTCTTTGACAACATTAACATGTCAGAAAACTATTTCTCAATATAGTAAATTTAACAAATTCTCCCTATCATTATCAACGCTTCATTGCATTTGTTTTAAGAACATAGACTTGTGCCCGTTTAAAGGGCTTAAGGCATTGGTCATTCTTGGAATAATTTTCCAAGTCATGATTGGGAAATCCTTTTAATGTAGGAAGTTGCATTAGATTATCTGTAGTACAATAAGTATGTATTAATTTATACAGAATGGATTAAAATCACATTCTGAAGATTAAAATTAGATGCAAGGTAAAGCTTCTGTAAGTTGATTACTCGAGGGCATTAAAATTGCATTCAAGATATTTTAATCTCATATAATTTAATGTGAAGTTGTTTTCTTAGGTCACTATTCTTGCCTGGGTTTATCCGTAATGAACTCGTTTTTAAAAAATAAATTATAATGATGAAAATTTTCTATTAAAATTCTTGGTTGATTAAAGTAAAACTCATATAAAAAGTGACTTTTTTTTTTACCGATCGGTTGACTGCTTGCTGTGTTTCACATATATTTTGGAATCTACAAAATGTTTGAAAATACAGTTAAATCACTCATTAATTTAGGACATTGTGAAGTTGAAATTTTTGTCTCGAGTCTTGAAACCATTACATCTTAAATCGGCTTCCTTTTCGAACTTTGTGCCCAAATAGAAGAGAATACCTATTACTTTGTTTTCTTTAATTCATTCTCTAAAATCATTTCTTCTTTTTTGATTCCTTCTTCGATTCTTGAATTCAAACGATTGTATTATTGTAGTGAATACCCATTTTTTTACAACACACACTTTGTTTTCTTTAATTCATTCCTTCAAACAATTTCATCTTAGTCTGACATCTTTTTCGGCTTTTGTGTCGAAATGATTTTGATAGGGTCGTGAATAGCCCCATTATTTTATCTTTCAATAGTTCATTCTTTTAATTTTTTCGAACTCCTTTGTATAATATTAAATCTGACTAAGAGATGCATAAAATAGACGAAGAATATATATATATATATATATATATATATATATATGCTAACACCCGTGATTTAGCTTAAACAAAGTCTTAAGAATTCTCGACATAAATCCGGAAATATATTATACTTAATTTAGCATATATTATATTAATTGATAATGAGAAAAAAGTTTGCAAAAAAAAAAAAAAAAAAAAAAAAAAAAATTGAAATTGGCCCTGCTGATTTTTTTAACATGTGCTAATGTTTTTTTTCTTCTATTAAGTTCTCGAAAAAGTAATTATTCAAAATCAATATTAACTAGCATAACGTGATCGTACTTCCGAATCACAGACTCCAAAGAACTCTCAAGAACAGAAAATACTTTCTTCATATTCTTTATGTATTTTTATTTACACAAGCAAAAAACATTCGAAAGTACAAAAACATTGCTAATGTTGTACAGTAAAAAGAATAAATGTAGACGATTCTGCATACGAATCGACTATTAAAATAAATAAGAACGATAAATTATTAAAGTAAATAATATTATTCTGTACGAGTATTAAAATAAGAACAGATGTTAAAATATTAAATTTAGCAGCAGATTAATTATGTTAGCAGTATAAACATACCTTAAGAGCAAACTTAATGTAATTATTATAATCATAAATTATTATAATATTAATCTTTTGAACCTAACATCTTGTATCTTTTATTTTATTCCCTACCATTTTTCTTGACGCCATTTTCTCGAATCAACAACATGTTAGCACATATTAACAATATTCACCCTTGAAGTCGATTAATTAAATTATTAGGAATGAATTATAAAAAGGTAAATTACTATTATATGGCAAAAAAGGAGCAACGTGGCATATATATCAAATTTAATTGAATGTTATATATGGTTCATGCCAAGCTTCTATAAAATTTAGATCAATTTTAAGTTGTCTTTCTTTTCCATTCAAGAGCCAGAATCAAATTCGTGACATATTTTCAGTCAGCAGAAAGTCCCGATTTTCACATTAATTTGTGGCATTGTAACACATTAATCCTTTTATTAGACCGTGTCTTTAAAATATAGAAACACTCCTCAAATACGGAATATTTCCTTTACCACATTCGCAGCCATCTTCGAGAATATTCATATTTGCAAGTGTAGTTAACTTGCAGCTACGAGATACTTATTATCGATCACTTGGCCTTGATAACAGAGTAGAAGTATTGCCACAGCACATATGCATGTATTGTTTAAATGTTTGGCGTGCAAGAGGAGACTAAACAATACACTTGGCGCGCTGAAATGATCATTTACTTCTCAAGAGTAAATACGATAATTAAATGTTTAAAACGCAAAGCTATACCTATTTACGATGTAACAGCGTCAAACCTGTTATTATGTGCTCCCTTTTTGAGCGGAGTTCTTTTTAGCGATTTCTTCAAAGCAGTGCGGATAATAAGTCAGTTTCTTGCAATCGATACCAAAAAATAGAGGAAACCCATTTTCTTGCAATCGATTCCAATTCTAAAAGAATTTTTTTAAATTACAAATTAAACTTCGATATTGTATGTCTGGTTACGAGACATAGAAGTGGCTACCCAAACAACCATAGACTCGAAAACTGACCATCGACTCCATTAATCGCCGAAAATGTCAACTCTGAACAGGTATGACTGTATCATCTTCAAATGACCAAAGTGATTTTGAACCAAATGTCCTAGAGAAAATCCGCGGTCTTTGATTACGAAGAATAATTTAATAAATATTATGTACAAATTTAAGTTTCCTTTCGTATAATATTTAATGTATAAGCAAATTAAACATTTAATAATGAATGAATGTGTAAATGAATTTTTCCCCTGTTTCGATGGATTTGCTTTAGTTTTATTAACGGCGCAACCAAGAGCAATACGAAAGCTATTGGCGGCGGACCTCTCAATTTTGAACCTCGATCAAGTGACGATGATGGCATCTGAACTGGAACCCCCTTCTCCTACCTTCCACACCAAGCAAACAGGAGGACTTTGAGCCTCAACAGATTTAACATGCATCAGCCTTGTTTGGAAAAACATTTTCTGTGATTATGATTACTTTTTAACGTCGCACTGAGAATCAATACGAGGGCTATTGGCAGAGTACCCAAGGGGACCGAGCTCACCCAAAGGGTTTAGAGCTGCAAACCGGACCCCCGGGAAACAGAGGGCTATTGGCGACGGTTCTCGTAAATTTGAGTCCAGGTCAAGTGACGAGGAAGATGCTTGACCTAGCCTCTTTTTCCCCAAACTTCCACACCACGCCAATGGAAGGGTTTGACACATGGTCGAGATCAGACGTGCATCAGCCGTCCTGCTACACAGCGAATCTTTAATGGCTTCAGGACCAGAATCCTCGACTCGAAGAAAACAACACCAGCCGCGATTCAGCAACTATGATCACTGAACTACCGCGGCCAACCGTAGAAAGAAGGTTCTCGAGACAGATGTGCACGCGATATTGGTGAAAGAAAATGTTCAGTGATCATCTGAGGATATGTAACTTGGACTCAGTTTACAATTGTTATTTCGTCACACAGTCGTTTTAATGTTTTCTGTTATTTAGATGAGTAGAAATTTTAATTATACGCAAGTTAGCAAACTCCAGCTTCACATTCATAACAATAGTAGCTTTATGATCATTCTATAGAATAAAACTAATTTGATTTCTTGACAAGACATTTATTGAAATTCGATAGCAAAGAACCTTATTAGCGAAGCGGGGTATAACATAATTTCATATAATGTTGGGTTTCTTTGATATCTTCTCACTTCGATCACGAACGTACAACAAGCTACTCGAGCAGGAATTTTTGCGAACATGTGAGAAGTAGGAGAGTATTTGTTTATTATTCTAATATGTCAACTTCGAATATAATCGTGTGAACTTATTCAATGCTAAAAATACACCGCTATATCTATATTTAAATTATAAAACTATTAAAAGTATGAAAATGCAGATTTTGATCGGTGTGAACAAACACACTGTATCGGCTTTGGCAGCGAAAGTGTAAACTTATAAAGTTAAATACCTGTTTAGTAAAACGGTATCGAAGACATTATAGAGAACATGTTTTACACGAAATAATATGAACTAATTCAGAAAGAAATGAGTTTATTAAAATACGCTTCTCTGTGTAGGACACTAAATCAGAATAAAAATGTCGAAATTGGGACCTTTTTTCTATTCGAAAAGGCATTCCGATTTAGCATCCTATTCTTTAACATTACACGAAAATATAGCCTGATGGGCAACATTAGTTTTGGAAGCTTCAATGAAAATATTACCAAAATTACCGTTCATATACACTGCTCAAAAAATTAGGACAGAAAGCAAAGAAATGAAAAAAACCTTGAAAGACAGTCATACAGGGGGATAAAATGCAATACAGGAAGAGTTCAATGCGATAGAGGAAGAAAATTCTATGGAAGTTTTAATTCTTTGAAACGATAGAAAGAACATGAAAAGATACTTCAGAGCAATAGTTTGGCGCATGTAAATGACAATAAAAGCATTGTTTGGAAATGATGCAAGATGTTTAATGTGGCTTGTAGTCTCCTCTAACGGCTAAGACTGCTGTTTTGCATTGATTTGATGAGGTTATTGATAAGGCTTTAAACAATACTATTTTACTCCTGAAGAAATCTCCACTTCCTAGACAGTAATAGAAGGAATTAGTCTCCCTGCTATGTGTCGTCGGAATATGTCCCAAACATCCTCTACAGGATTTAGGTTAATTGGACACGATGGCCATTCCATATGCTATATTCTTCAGCACAAGACGAGATGTATGAAGTCTGGTATTATTATCCATTAAAAGAAAGGAATCACCAATGGCTGCAGCATAAGGTAAGACTTGAGGTCTCCGCTTCTCGTCTGCAATGCAGATCTGTATACCCACCTATGCTACTTCCAGGCATACCATTAATCCATCTTGACACTAATGGAATCTTTCCCGGGGGGGGATGAGGGTTCGATGGGTTATTTCGAGTGCCCATTTCTCACCACACCAAAATACATCGGGTGTCACACTCCATACTGAATAGGGACTTGTCAATAAACGGCACTTGACTCCAACCACGTTGCATTCAATATCAGTGTTTAACAGCCCACATTCTTCGAACCGCAAGATGTCTTGAGGCCAATGGAATACACAACAATAGCTTACGTGCATAAAACCCTCCCTGATGAAGCCTGTTTCGGATTGAGTGTCTTGACACCCTTCGTCTTGTTACCTTCTTGTTGTCTTTGTAGGTGAGCAGCATTGCCTGTTCTGTCTCGATGAGCCATTAATAAGATATATCAGTCATCAGTTGCTGTGGTGACTCATGGACGTCCTTGTTCTGGTTGACGTCTATCATTCCCTTTTTTTGGAATCAATTCCGCAGCCTTCAAATGGCGCTTCTTGTCACTCCATTAGTATCCACTAAACTTCTTTGTGTTTGTCTGGATTCTAGCTCTAAATAATACTCCAAGTCATGGATTCTAATAAATCAGATTCTTGTGACATTTTCAAGTCACCATTTCTTATAACGAAAGTTGAACAACTGATTTACACAACCGAGAAAGCGAAGAAAGAAGCTTCTGCGAAATCATGATAATTGTAGTCATGATCGTTGATCTGCATAAGAAGTTTTCTTCTACTATTTTCTGCTACACTTCAAATTATGGGTGTTTTATTAGTTATCGGTGTAAGCATTTGAATATTTTTAATCCCTTAATCTTTTTAGTAATATTCTATTAAATTACTTCTCAAAAAGTTTAAGTTATGAATATTAATTTTAATATTAGAGTAAGCTCCCTTTAATCCGGGGTGCTCGGAACCATGGTCGTTCTGGATTAGTAAGCGTCAGAATAGTTTTAACATAGACATCAAAGATAAATTAGTCTAGATAAAAGTTTAAACGCTTTAAAACATATATTTGGTATACGCGCATTTCCAGTCTGTGTAAATGATATAAATATGCGACAAAGTATTTCATCTCTCATACTAGCAACTGCAAAATTAAATTCGAGATTGAGCATTAATTTTTCTGAATTAATAAAAACGTAGCACTGAAGAAAATTTAATGCAGTTCAATAATAGGAAAAGCAAGTTGTGACAAACTATTCTTGCAAAATGTTTACAGTTATTTTTATTAGAACTTGAAGAACACCAGCAGGGCTTCAGGAACATTTTATTTTACAGTTCACTGTTTGAATGCAATTGTAGTATGATGCAAATGCAATATGTAACCCACTAAAAAAAGAAATACACGCCTAAAACCAAACTAACAATTACGATAACCATTGGAAACAAATGCGAGCAGCGCTGTGCCGCGACCTGGTGGTCAAGGGCAACAAACTCCGGAACCCACACAAAAATATCCGAATGAGAATGCTTCAATCGGTGCCGAATTATAGAATGAGCAGAACCATCGAATCCTGGATTAAAGAAAGATCCCTGCATTTAATTTTAATCAGTACTGAAATGGTAATGATGTCATGGAAACAAGAAAAACAGAAATTAATATTTTAATTGCACTAGAAAGATATCATTGGTAAGAACTTTTTTATGATAGCTAAATAAACACAATGTTAGAGCAGATACTTCTGTGATTAACTGTAGTTGTTCTGTCTAAAAGGTTTTCATAAGAAGGATTTGGAGAGCTTCAATATTTTTCAACAATTTATTAATGACTGCGACGGACACACACAGAAAGACAAATAGTTCAAATCAAAAGGTGGAGTGAATTATCGTTCTAGATAGCAGTTCGAATTCGACGCATTCGCAGCATCGCCATGTTCTCAAGTTCTGTTTTTTTCCTCCGAATTCGACTGGCGTTGCCAATCGCAGTTTATTAAACTATACAAAAATAATTGAGCTCCCGCGACAACAGTTTCACTTATAATATACTTAAAGACGGTAAAGTAATACTGTTTTTTATTCAATCTAAAATAAATAAAAGTACGCTGATAGAAAAGAATGAATAAATTCTTCAGAATTAAATACCGACTTACAGAACATGAAAATCAGAAGCACATGTAATAGTTCAGGATGCCTAGCATGGCCATACTAAACCGAAGTTATCCCTTACCCTAATGTAAGACGAAGATTATGAGGAAAAATTGATAATGATGGCATAATTTAAAATTCTTGTAAGAATTTTAATTATTAATAGTTTTCCTATCACTATTTGTCGTAGTTGTTATTTTGTCTAAGTCATTTACAGTAGTATTATAATATAAACATTGTACAATTTTGCCCATACTGTTAGAAGTAAAAAGAAATCGTTTATGATTAATAATCTTTATTCTTATTCTTTAATTTAAATTAAGAAAGTAAATTTCTTGTAATAATATTTATATGATTATGCATCTTTTCGCCTCATCACTCAATTTATATTCTCTATTAAAAAAACCTAAATTTGAATGAAACATTTGTTATTTGATTTTTCCTCCAGAAGATCATAAACGTTATCAGTTGTTGTCAGAAGTTCCTTTGATACACATATATTAAGCATTAAAACTTCTACTTTTGACAAAAAAGCTCGAAACTCTGATTTGCCTAAAAAGCTTATAATTTCGATTAGGTAATCTTACACACTAATTCGTCACTGTAACTAAAGCTATTAAAATATGTGGTTTAATAAAAATGTCAAATATTTTACATTTGTATAAAAATAATGTGCTTTTGTATACTGCATGATTTTATAGTTATAATACATGCAACATTTGATCTATTTCAATAAATAGCTAAATCTGTTTAATTAATTGTGTTGACTGGACCAAAAGACTAGATATCTGCCAAAGAAGACTGACAGCTCTTTTTTTCTCGGTATAACCGTTCTAAACTCCACAAGTGTAGCAAATTAGCGTCGTTATTTATATTAAGAGACATAATTACTCAATAAAGATTGGTTCTGAAAATACATTAGCAATCTATTTGAACTTTAACAAATAACATTAGAATAATTTCGCAATGTGAAGCACTGACCTCTTCATGATCTTGAGCAAAAATTATAATTTAGATTTCTACCTATCTTTAATAACAGCGAATTATAAGGTTGAATATATTGGATCCGAATCCAACAGATTTCTTTAGACTGGATCCGAAACTGGCAAATACTCTTAGAATATTACCTCTCAATTTATCTTCCTCGTATAATGTTTCTCAATTATGCATAGTGATTCTGTACTAATTTCTTTCTACCTCCTGTACTCATTATTTAATACCTCCAATCTATCTCATTCATTACATTTTTTACATGCGAAGGTGGCTCAAAGAGTCCTTGTATTTTAAGACAAATGGCATCATTAAGGTAAATTATTGTTGCCATTGGGTGCTGCCATCTGTTAAACAGAGCAGAAGCAAATTTGACATTGATCCATATGTTTTTTTTATTTAGTAGTATTTTGCTACCAAATAAAAATTTGATTGCAGCCGCGTTGAGGTGTCATCATCGTTATGCATATGGAATTAAGCAAAAGTCAAAACATTGGGTTGCTTTGATTACGAAGATTTATCTGTTATTGCAATTATTTAGTGTTTCTTTAGAATATTATTACTGTTTGTTTAGTACAATTAATACTTCTCTCTTATCTATATTATTATTAGTTTCAAAAAGCATATTTTACTTGTTATGGGATTTTCTTAAGACTTGATTATACTATATACGTTGGAATTTCATTTAAGAGATTAAAAAGTAAGAATCTAATAAAGATAGATGAGAAAATTTACACACCAAATTTTGCATCCAATTTAGCAAAGAATTCGATGTGTTTTACAGTTGAACATAGATTTCAAAAGGGTTTCAGGTTTATATGAAAGTGAAATAAAATTTTTCAAAAAGTTGATCCACAAAATCCATAACCTACACAAACTTTTGACGACATTGAGTTTAAAAAAATATCACTTTTACAGCTTCTTAACTTTGCAACTACACGCTAATAAGGTAGAGGGAATTTTCTGCGTGTGGGGAGGAAATCAATTTAGGAAATATTTAGTACGAATACATATTCGAAAAAATATATCTAGATACTTACGGGGATGCCATGGCATACGCAGGCGTACGAAATTCTTCGACAGTGTGTGGCCAAGCAGTGAAATGAAGAACTTTCGAGGCTTCTTAGTTTGTCAGGTGCATTTTACCTATACAGATTTTTTTTTTTTTTCATTTCTAAGGCTTCTGTCTTTAGTCGAGTATCAATCTCAAATCGGGGGTGAATTTTATTGGTTAAACACTTTTTACTGTCTGCTTTATTCTGTCCTATTCTTCGGGGTTATGTAAAAAAAGTAATTTTGCTGCTCTTTGCTATTTTGTACGTCTTCCGAATTTATTTTATTATGTTGCAGAATATATTAAACGTGAAATGAGACCTTTTATTTTTTTTAAGCTGCCTTTAGAAATCTTTGTATGAATAAAATTTTAATAAAGTATTGATTTTTTCTCCTTTTAATACATTAAGAATTTATTAGATATATTTTTAAGAAAATTATTTAATATTCCTTAAAAAAAATTTACTCCGCTTAGGATTTTAGACTAAAATATTTTTAGATTTTCTGGAAAGATGTTATAATAAGTAAAATGAAGTAAGTCGAATACTGAAAAATATTGTATGTGATATTTCGAAAGAAAAACTGTTACCCAGCAAATCAAATTATGTATTTGGAACTTAGAATTGAAATTAAATTAAACTAATTTTACAGTGCAATATGCTTCCACATTCTATTTTCTGGATATTTTCAACCAATGAACTTATTCATAAAATTGGAAAAGAAAAGAAATTATACGTCCTGAATATGTGAAAAGTTTAAAATATTTAACTCACTAAAAATTCATTGCGATTGCAAAAAACAGTGAAAATGTAGTTTGAAATAAGTTTAAAGATACGAATTAATGAGATAAGACACTTTATAAACATCAATATACCGTGCAAAAAGATCCCAGAAATCGATAAATATTGATCAATTACTTTACATATTGAAGCATATTTAATATTAACATAAAAAAAATGTTAATGTGTTAAAATTATTTATAAAAGGAAAAATAATTTTTGAAATAAAAAATGTCACTATTTTCATTCCATATACTCGTAAAGTAAAAATATTCTATGTCATCTCTTAAAATAAGTAAACATGTGTGATATCTGCTTGGTTATAATTGAACACCCACACTTACATGAAATATGTTCTAAATTTAAGTTATTTGGATAATATTTCACATAATTTTTATTAAGATTTTGAAAAATTACATTTGATCAGTATTTCGAATTTGATGAAACATTTCAAAATAATAATCATTTTATAATTAATCTCACATCAAAATATATTCCTGGTATAGAATAGTTGTAACATCTTTTATTTTTAAGATTTCTTTCAAAGTAGTCACGATACACAAAGTCGTATTTGAATGCTTCTTCATGGAGTCATGCATTTTTTGTAACTGAAAATAACATTCGATTGATTAAATGCATTAAGTATAAATTTAGTGATAATAATGTAAGAAAAATGTTCGTGTAAACACATTTATAATTTAACTATTGAAATCCATATATTAAATAAAATACAGATGACATTTAAAACAAAAATTTAATAAATGTTAAAATTTAAAGAATACCATCACAAAATGAAAAAAAAAATGTTTTTTTTTATCTCTCTCTTTTTTGTTCTCTTGAAACATGTATCGAGTATTCTGTATTCAAAAACAGTCTGACAAATTTTAAAAACAATGCTCATTTATTATTCCTTTTAATAGCAGTATTCATTTGCAAAAACGTATATTTAATATCGTTCTAAGCAACGAACTTAATTTTTTTTTTACTTTTTCTCTCTCTGTTTTTATTCCCAACTAACTAGAAACACTTACTATTTTTGTAACTACTATTTTCGCTACAAATAAATGGTCAAAACGAGAAATTCAGATCGTAATTATAAGCTGAACACAAAAGAAAAAGCAGTTATTATCTAGCAGATTTTACTGTTTCCTTTTTTTTTTTCATTTTAGTACATGTACTGTTTATAAAAAAAACTTGCATTACCAAGCTGATACTCATTTAACAAAATTTATGAGAGAGAAACAAAATAGTAAAAACAACTCAATGAAGTAAAATATTAAAAAAAACGAAAGAAAATTTTTAAATAATAAAATAAATTTTTATAATCTAACAGCAACTGACTTTGCTTTTTGCTATAATATAAAAATTTATAAAGCAAACATGAGAGATGTTTTTTTTTTCGAAAATAAACATTTGAGTTCTGAGCCATCTTAAATTTTTATAATTGTCTGTAGTTTTTCGTCGTTTTAACTTTTTAATCATTCTCTAAAGTTATAAAAGTTTGTAAGTGTTGATCAGATTTTGAGATTTTTCAAACTAAAATAAGTATTTAAAAAAAATGTCAGTTTATTTAAATATTAAGAATTTTTATGTTTAAAAAATTGGATTCATATAATATTTTGTATGAAATATTCCCCCCTTATTTAAAACATATTTAAGAAATAATTAAAATTCTATATTTTATTATTTCCCCTTATTTAAAACATATTTAAGAAATAATTATAAATATCTATTTTCTGTACAACGATTTGGCAAAATTATTTTATCCCTCCTTGAATAAAAAAAATCGAAGATAAAGCTTCCATTAAAAATTATTAAAATTAAGAAAAGCTGCAAGATCTCATTTTACGAAAACAATTTTATAGCAAAATTTATTTATATCCCAATCTACTAAATCTTAAGTAAAAATAATTTTAAAAATGAATTTTTGGAAAGATCCTTAGTTAATAATAGTTCATCTCCTTTAATATTTTCCCTTATTAAATATGTTATAAAACAACGTAGATTGTAAAATTCCAAAAACATTCTGCATTATTAATCATAAAATATCTAATTAATAGTTGGTTATATAATTTATCCTGGATTTTGTATGTAGCATCAATATTATTTAAACTCATTTCAGTAAATTCCGAATACATTTATTTTTTCTTCTCATAAAATAAGCTATAAAAAATGTAAATCACATAATACCAAAACCATTTTGTACTATAAATCCCCCCTAAAAAACTAAATTATAGTTCATTATATATTTCATTCAGAACTGCTTGTATTACTGTAATCTCATTTCGGTAAATTCGGAATTAATCTCTCTATTCTTCTTTTTAAAAAAAATTATAAAAACAATGCAAATCATCAAATATAGAAACCATAGTGGACGATTAATTACGGAAAAAGTAAATAAATATTTTATTAAATTATCTAACCCGAACTCTTGTAGTACTGGCATTCTTTAATCTCATTTCAGTAAATTCCGAATTTTTTCACGATCTACCGAAACTCCACATCGCACACTTCAAATCCACCGAAATAAACCTTTCCCCGAACTTTGTGAGTCAAGGAACGGAGCGGGAACAAAACCTAATGATTTTCCACCGCTGTAATCTAGCTGCATTAAGATCCATCAAACGAAATGGGAAATGTTCCAATGCTGTTGTTACTCGTTGTCGCCTTTGTAATCGGAGAGAAAGCTTAGAAGCCATCCACTGCCTTTAAACACTTATAGCGGCTGCAACACATAGTGTGCTCTGCAAGTCCATCCAGCAATTAATGTGAGCGACAGCGGCGAGTAAATCGGAATAAAAAAGAAAAGGAATCCAAAGGGAAAAGTCCTGTGTATTTGGAGATAAGCCAGAGCGTGTAAATATATTTAGACCGACATCAAAAATATCCTTTCACTCCCGTGGGCTGAGTTTCGAAAACGCAAATCTTCGCCAGGCCTCGATCTGATCATTCCATGGCGGATTCGAAACAGGAAGGGTCCTCTTGATCGTACGGTTCAGACTTTGACAGGGAAATGTTTTGATGGTTCATAAGCGATCGGCAACGTGTGACAGTTCCTCTGATGGCGAGAATAACATTGGTTGGAACGAGTTGGCCCGAAATCAATTTCTACCTGCGAACTGTGCAAGAAAAAGCCTTAGGCTGTGGATTCCCGAGGAGTAGTGGTTCTGGGAAAGAAGATACACACGATGCGTAAATTTTATTTCTAGAATGTGATACTCAAGGCAAATGTTTACATCAATATCAGGAATATCTCTCTCTGTGTGGCGTTCTTTTGCGGAATCTCTGCGCACTTGTGACGTGGTTTTTCTGTGTAATGTCAAAGTTTCGATATAGGAATACAGTCTCGGATTATAAGCAAACAAGTTACTTGTGCATATATCGGATATCCCTGAAAAACCACCTTTCCTCGTATAGTTGTGTTTGAAAGTTTTTTTATTCTTCTCAAATTAAAAAATATATATTTATTTATTTAAGCACGAAAGAGCACTGTGATATTTTAAATATTTTTAACTTCAAATATGTGCAATAGCTTAAGAATATGAAATTGGGCTCATATTCCAGATTTCTCTGAAGAGTATATGAAAAGGTTTAGCATACTATCTTCATTAACCACTATCGTTAGTGTATGCCTCCATATAGCAACGGAGCGGTAAGTCCATTGCATAAACCATCGATGCGTCGTGGTGGACCACCGGGCGCTGGGACCACGACACCCTTGGCGCTTCAGAGATCAGAGTTCGAAGATTTCGCCAATGCTTACCGTCCCACGCTAGATGTACCCCGAAGAGAACCAGAACCCCCTAAGCAGGTAGAAGACCCTAAAGTTGATTTCGGACGCTCTATCAAAAAACTCATAAAACGACCACAAGGCTCACCTGGTGTCCAAACCAAGAACAAGAAAACAGTACAAAGGACGCCAACTCTAGCCGCTTCTTCAAGTGGTCATCAAGAACGCGAAAGAAGTGTCACCAGTGATGTCAGACCAATATCAGAAAAGAAACCCAAAAGACCACTGTCGGCAAACATCGAAACGACTTTGCTACCACCTCAACCAAAAACTAGCATAGGTCCAGCAATGATGCCTCCACTGGACGCCAACTTAATCAAACCTGAAGTTCCTCTACCTCCGCAGCAATCGCCGGTACTGGCATCTGCTCCAAAAACTGCCAAACAGCCTGTTAAGGTGCCTAAAAACGAAACTGAAGACTACCTTAAGTCTGTGACTGAAAGTGCTGCTGTACTGCCTGTGGTTGTCCACGTTCCAACTGTTCCTAAGCCCAACCAGGTAAAAAAGAAAGTGTCAATCCAGGAGGATAACAGGAGGTCAGGAACCGAAGGCTCCTCTGACGCCCACTGCCTAATTATATCCGGAAACAACATTGGTCGGTTCCTGCCACCCCGCCACGTGAGTAGAGAGAAAAAAAATTGAGCGTCATATGCTTATTTAAATCTATTCCTATATACCTCGTTTTTGAAGCAGGTGTAGTAGTTATTACTTTTTTTGCTCGTTTTTTGGCAGTGGCATGATGAACGTAAATGTCATTTATGCTCGTAAATGAAACTTAAAATACTTTAATTAGGCATCCCCTTGGATTAATTTTGATTGCGGAACAAGTTATTATTTTTCAGATTGCTAGCATTCTTGTATATTTTGAAACTTGCATAAGGAGTTAACAATAAATAATAAGCGAAATATTCTGCATACCGTACAAGGTTATCACGAAATATATTTTTAAAAAATTCCGTTATGCTTTGCTTGAGTGTATTGACAATATATTTAATTTAATATGATGTCAGATAAATGATATTTATCACTCTCTGAATTAAGCTACGCGATTTCAAACTTTCTGAACAGTTTCAACTTTGGGGTATAATTATAAGGCTTCTGCTTCATTAAATAATTTTCATTTGAATCGAGTTGGTGTCATTTCTTAATACTACTAAATTAAAATATTAAAGCAATTTTTTCCTCTACAGAAGGATGGAAGATCAACAAGTATTCCTGGTATCAAACATTCAGATTCTACAAAAAAATGGCTGTGAGGGGTGAAAGTAAAATAGTCAAAATTGAATGTATTTAAAGTAATTAAATTGAATTAATTTGAAAAATTAAAAAAATTTTATTATAAATAAAATTCATAGTTAGAACTTCATTTAATATTGAGAAACATCGAATGGGTTTTCATATAATATTAATTTAATACTGAATCTCATTGCTTATGTTTGTAAGATGGAGAGTAGTTAAAGCTTTAAACTTCAATGCATCCCATGTATGTAACACGCTTTTCCCATTTTAAAGAAAGGGACAGTATTTAAACTACATTATTTCTATTTTTTCAATATTTCATTTTGCTCTCTCTCTTGAGATTTTCTATGTTTTTGGATAACTTTCTTTTTAACTAGGTTATAATTTTTAATTAATGTCATTATGTTTTTAATTAAAATTAGTATGCGTAAGTTTATTTCTGTAAATTTTAGATTTTTTTTCATTATAATATTTTGTATATTATATTTTTAATTTAGGATCATATTTTTAATTTGATTGATTTGGTTATTCTGATAATTTACTGCTTTTTCAATTAATTTAGTAATTTTTGTAATTTTTTAGCTTTGATAAAAAAAATTAATATTTGTTTTTAGAAGTTATAATTTGTAATTTTCGAATGATTTTAAATAATTTAAAATTATGCCTCAATAGCATTAATAATTATATATTACGCTATGCTGTAGAAGAGCAAATTCAACTCTTAATAATATGTGAATCCAGTCAAAATTTTTCTTCGGTTGACATAATATAATATAAATATATTTAAAATATTCAAATTAGAGTAATGCAGTTGATAAGGCAATATGGTTAAACTTTTTAAATCGACTTCTTTGCAATTAAAAACTTTCTATGTTGATGAAATGTAAAGGACACAATGAATTTAATTTGGACTAATATTACAAACACACATTAAAATATAGCTTACTCGTATAAGTAGCCATGGATATTTAGTTTATCTCTCAAATTTCAGCTTAACGCAGTAATTACACAATTATCTGTGAAACAGGCATTTTAAAAGCAAACCTTTATCATTTTTTTTAGAAAAAGGGTATTTTTTAACACATTTTTTTAAAAAGAATACTAGGCCTAGATTAAATTTTTGAAATATTCATTATCTTTGATTCAATCAAAAAATAGAAGTAACATACTTCAATAAGATGTTAATTGATTCGGAAACAGAAAAACAATTTGTATTACTTCTCCCCAAATATTCTGGAATTTAAAAACTAAAAATACTTTTAACTGGGGCTTTTGCACCAATTCCAAAATACGCTGAAATATCATTAGAGTTCTTAAGCCTATTCGATATTTAAAATACATTTCGAGTAAACTTGCATATAAATTGTAAGTAACAATATGTTTTTTTTTATAATGTAGTTAGTGAATATATTGACCTAATTTCTATGAACTTCAAAATTTATTTATAATCCATTAAAGAATTAAAAGTTTTATTTTAGTGGCAATCAAAGCAAACTTTAGTGTTTCTGAGATTGAATACAGATTTTTTTTACATATATCTTTCTAAGAATTGATATTTAGATTGACTACTATTATTTAGCGTAATTTATCTCTATTTTTCCCAAAATCCTTCATGATAAAACAAATCAAATTTAAAATAATTTTTCTTCAATGAACTTTTATATTTTATTAAGTTTTTTGTGAAAGTCATATTTTAGATGTATCGCATTTTATCATATTTATATTTTGTTAATAATATTTTTTGTTTCAATGTAGGAAATACATAATCAACAATTTAAAGAAATATGAAATTAATTAATATGAAACTTCAAAAATCATAATTTAAAAAAATTTCTGAACTATCATCGATTCTTTGACAGTATTAAATTTTAAGTATATTTAATTCCAATTTCAAATCGACTCGAAAATCAAGTTATATTTCCTCATAATTTTGAAAAACTGCAAGTTTCGAAAGTTACCTGAAAAATATTTATTCATACAGAAAAAAAGGGAAAACTTTTTAATATATAGTTAATGAGAACAAAAGGATTTTATAATAAGTTCCGTTTTTAATTATTAGCATTTTCAAAATATTATCAAAGAATTTTTGCCAATGTCCTTTTATGATGATTTTAATTAGAGTAAATTATTTTATTTTATAGATATTTTCAACTCATATAGATATACTTAGATATTTTTCAACTCATTTTAAATGTTTTCCATGTGTTTTAGCACTTTCTCCGAAAAATCATTATTTTTTGGAAAATATCTCTCAACTGCATCATAAGATGAACTGATTTATTTAAAGCAAAAATGTGACTTGATTTTTTTTCTTTTTTTCTAAACCTTTATTTGGAGAATTCAAAATGGATAAAAAAAATTTAAAAATTTTTTCTTTAAAATCAAGTTTTACTAAGATACTTAGATAATTACCTATAAATTAAGTACCTGAATTACCTACCTTATATAAGATCCAAAGAAATATTAACGCTTCAAGTGTTTATAAATTATACATTATTTTACATTTAAATAAATTATTTTTATACTTTTTGTCCATCCTTAAATAAAAGTGTAATTAAAAAAATTTAACATATAATTATTTATAGTATGAACTTATTTTAATTTCAGATATGAAATTTAAGAATTTAGAAGAAAAAAGCAATTATGTGAGCTATACGGGTGTGCAAAATTTCAATTGATTTGGACATTGTTAAGTGTAAGGTCCAGACCCCTATATCTCCCCCCCCCCAAGTTCGCCATTGCTTGAGCATATCATAGGCAGTGGTATGAAAGGCAGTGGGTTGAACTTCCAGTACAAATTTTGTATTGGAAAGGCATGCATACACATGAACATATCAAGCTAAACAAAATCTTGTCAAAACAAAAACGGTATAAAAAAAATGCCTTTAACGTTAATTTGTAACTTCACCAGCGACTAAAATTATTATTACAATATAAGATTCTCGGTTTTGCTTCAGCTTTAATATATTTTAATTAAATTGATAAAATATTTTATTTCTGGTTTACTTTTTTGCTTTCAATAAAATGTTTGAAAACTATTGCGTGTAATATGTCTTTTATTTTGAAATACGCTGAATTGTGAAACGATCGCTTCTAAAATTTATTTTGTAGAATATTTCTCTGACGTTATTTTTTTTTTCGTGATAAATAACGTTTTCTACCTTTCAACTAATAATCTGAATTTTTATCAAATGATAAATAATGATTAATAAATAATCCAAACAATTGCTTTTATTATACATAATATTAAACTGATTGAGATTCAAGAGATTATATGTAGAATTGTTTCGTTCAATATTTGCTTTTTTATTGACTTAAATTATGCTAATTCGTTTTAAATTTAATTCAAATTCTGATAAATTTTATTTCATTATCTTTAATATTTTGTTTACTTTATAATAAATGTAATTGAATTAAAATCTTTACATTTTATTTAATTATATTCATTGTGAGTTATTTCTGATAAAGTTTATATTATTGTTAAGTTTTACTAATAAGTACTATTTGCAAGAACATTTATTTATTAATTTACATGTATAAAGTCTTATCGACGAGTAAATATAAGATATATTTGCAATTTATGCAAACTAATAAACCTTTAAAAACTCTTCGAGGAAGACCAAAATGTTACTATAATTCATTTGAGAGCTATTTTACGAAAGAAAAATAATTCGTACAAGATAGAACATTAAAAATGTTCTAATTTTAATTTATTTTTTATTTTAGTATTTTTTCAACGTAGAATACAGTTTTGGTCTGGAAGTAATCTTTGTCTCTGAAGGATTTAAAATAAGAACATATCTTTAAAAAATGTTAATTTTACATTGCTTTTTATGTGTTCTAAATGCTTACAGATTTACTGTATATTTTTTGGATGAAAAATTCGTAATTTGTTGAAACATTATTAAAATTCTTTTTTCGTATATATAATTCCATTTATATAACAATATACGGACTACGAATAATATTATTAATTATTATAAATTTAATGAATTAATTATTATAGATTTGATGAACAAATATCGTTTTGAGGAAATAATGTGATGAAATTTTCTATTGAAGTTTCTCAGATATTATTTTGAAAGCATTTTATGTGTGGTTTTAAAAGAGAGTTAAAGATTTTCAGATTATTTCATATAGAAATGCATAATTTGTAAAAAAAAATTCTTTTTCTTGTTTAATTTCTTATGAAAAATGGATAATTAGCTACATTTCTGAGAAGGTCAGAAATTCTTCAATTAGAAATAAAAGTAATTTTTTTACGCTTTTTTTCAATTCTATAAAATTTTTATTCTTTTTTCTAGTAAGATTATTGTATTTTTCTTGTCGATTGTAAAAAAAAAATTTAATTTTACTTTGTATACATAATATTCAAGCAGAAATCTTCATTCTTTGAAAGAGTCTATGGTACGAATTTTAATATCTTTGAAATCATCAGGGTACAACCTTTACTTTCGTTAACCGAATGTTTGTTCAATAATATTAATAGCTTCTTTAATCCACAGCGTTGTCATTTTTTCTAAATTTCTTAAAATAATGATTATTATGATTTTTAGAAAAAAATAAATTTAAAGATAAATAAACCTTTCACGTTGAAGAAATATAAAAGTATTACAGAGCTTCATCGATCGATGTTTAACAATGAATCGAGAGCCATAAAAAATCAGAATGCATTTCTTTTCTGCAGTTTTGTAATTATTAATATATTATTGATTTATATAATTATTCATCGTTAATGCATAATAACACCAAATTTTGAACAAGTTAAAAATAATGCTTTATTAAACATATTCAAGAAAAATATAATTGTTTAATTTTTCTTTCCTTTAGTTTGTATTCAAGTATTTGAAATCAAAAAATTTCAAAATTTTATTCTTGTTTCTAAAAATAAGTAATATAATGCTAAAAAAATTAAGGTACTTTTCCTTCTAGAAATTTCAAGCTATTTTTGGAAAAAATTATTTGTTGTTAAAAATATGAAATATTTTTCAAAATTGCCCTTTGTTGAAAATTATCCCTCAAAAAAATTTATTAATTTCTGAACATAGCAGCAACGCTATTTGAAAGGTTTATGTACAGGAACAACTGCAATGTTAAAATTTATTGATCTGTTTAGAATGTCTTGCCGTTCTTTTGTACTAAGCTGTTTGAAACTTCTCTGACTGATGAACGTCGAGAAACCTAATGAATGTAGGTTGAAAACATTAAAAGAAAAGTTTTAAAAAAGATACACTTATGTTTCTTATTCAGTTACTTTTACCTTCGCAAGACGCCATCACGTAACCAATTTTCAGTTCTAAAAAGAATAATATATATTTTTCTTTATTTTTAATACATCGCAATTTTTGAATGTGTTGCAAATGCATTAAGGCTGTTTCGCCTAACATTTCAGTAACTGCGTCTAGGAAAATGAGTTTATTTTGTGATGTTTGTTTAAATAATTCTCACTTTTTTAAATTGAAAGCTTTGAAAGTAAGATTTAATACAAAGTATCTATATATTTGTTCATCTGTGTATGTAAAGAAAATCACATTTATAAAAATAAGTAATTATGTATGAGCAATTAATAATCGATAATTGTGTATTGACATTTGTGTATACATATATAAGTAGTGTACTTAACTTTAGATGGATCTTGCATAAAATCTAAAGCAGTTATAACTTTAAAACTTTGCAGAGTGCTTATAAACATAACATTATATACAATAAACATAATTATAATTTCAAAAGTTAATTTAATAAATTTAAATTTTAAGAAAGTTCATACTTCAGTTTCCTCTAATTTTTATTCGAATATTAAGTCATGTCTAAAATTTGTGAGAGCTTATTTGAACAAAATTATGTTTATTGTATAGGAAGTAACTTCGTTTCATAATGTATAAAATATTATCATTATGAATAAAGTAGTGTTTTTTGTTTGTTTGTTTGGAAAGAGTACCAAAATCCTAAAATACCACATTTTTGAGGAAAATGCAAATACAGGTATTTTTCTGTATGGCGTGGCTCTTGGGTTTACTATATCAAAATTCAATTTTCGAACATTATATGTATCAAATTCTCATGAATAATACTTTTACAGAATCGGATAAGTGCTTTCAATTGCCTTACTGTAAAATAAAAAAAGCTAAATTTGAAGCATATTAGATCCTCAGTTATCTTAAGCAATAGGATTCAAAACTGGAACATTCTTATGAGAAAAAAATACATTCCAATGTTATTATAAATACGTGTTTTTTTTTTATTCCCTGTTTTTCACGCAGTCTTCTTAAAATTTTGAAATATTCAATTAAATAAGCTGCTTTCCACATTGCCATTCGAAGTTAAAAAAATCTATTATCATATAAAGTGCAGATGACAATATATGGAAATCAGTTTATACAGAAAAATTTAGACCAATAATAAAACAGAAATAAGTAACATGATCGTTAGATAACACGTTGTTCTCTATAGGGTAATGAAATTGGAATCTGATTATTGATGGAACATTCATGTGACTAAAAAACTGTTCCGAGCGTAAGTCTGTAAAGGGTTCTCACGCTTCACTTCCTTGTAACTAACGTCTAAGTATAATTGAATTGGGAGCCTCGCTTTATGCTTTTTGTAAATTAGCATTACTATATAATAAATGAAGTGAAGGAGAAACAGAGTATTTGGAGGTATTAGAGAGATCAGAGATAAAAGGAGATAGAGGAAAAGTGGCGATACTGATTATTACACAAAACTTGTGAGAGCAAGTGTGAGGTGGTGACAGGTATACACTCTTAAAATTGACTGTCTGTTAATGGCAACGTGTTAATTTTCGAATATTTAAGATCTAAGTTTATATATATATATATATATATATATATATATATATATATATATATATGCACTCTTGTTATGATTCCATTTCTTTGAACTCTTTTGTACCTATTTTCTTTTTATTACTTGTATTATATCTATATGTTTTTTCTGGTCTACTGAACGTTAACGTCACATTCTTTTATTATTATTTATTTTTGCGTGTGTGTATGCGTGTTATTGATATGAAAACCTTAAGACTTGAGCAATGCTATTACATTAAATTCTGTTTGAATATAGTGAATCTTTTCCTCTTCGGAATTACTAAGCTTTATTCAAACTTTGTTTCAGTAATGTTGTTCAAGTACTTTCTATCCTTTTGTCAAAACTGAAAATCCGATAGGGCTCGCTTACAGTTTCTTACTCATTGGCGGTTGGCCTGCGACTGAGTTTCTGAAAGCAAGAAAGCATTCATGAATCTTAGCACCTATCATTCTAGCTTCAAGCCATTACGCACGAAAAACTCTGATTTTTCTTGTATAATCTAAAAAATTTATTTGCAAGCAGAGTCTTTGTAATTTTTTTTTAAAGAATTTTATTAAGTTATTTCGTTTCTATAATTTTTTAAACATGTTTCAACCATTTTGTTATTTTAATGATATATTATTTTAATTAGATATTATATAGTAGTACCTCTCGTAAGGATACCTCCATTTAAGGGACAAAATTTCAGGTCCGATGGGATCCCTTATTGGGAGATACAACTGCATATATGTATGAATACATGCATATATATATATATATATATATATGCATTATTTAAAGTGTCACTCTTTCTTAATGTTTCAGAGTCTATTCAACTCATTTTGGATTTTGCTAATCTTTAGACGTTATACATCTTTATAGGTGATATTAAATCTTCCTTTGAATCTATTATATTTAGAGTTTCAATATAAGGACGTTAATATTTTCAATGGTTAGAATTCCTGAATTTCTTTTTGTCTAAATTCTTCCTTTAATAATTGACAGATTGAAAATAGTTTTAATTAATTAAACTGAACTTGAGTTGTTATATAAAAAAAATTGCATATGTTGTTAACTAAAAACATTATTCTTCAACGTTATTGTTCATTAGAAATCTTACGCTCGGTGACATTTTTCTGTGTTCGTGAAATGGAATAAACTGTCAAGAATAAGAGTTTATTTTAAATAGAACCTGTAATATTTAAGAAAAATACATTTTATTATTTTATTCTACTATTTGCTTGTTATTAATTCAAGTAATTCTATTTTTTTATTATTTTATTTTATCATTTGCTGCATATGAATTCAAACAACTCCATATTGTTAAGTATGAATTCACATTCCTATAAATTCTTAATTTACAACATCGACCATTCAAAGCTCTTATAAATTTGGAACAATAAATGAACTTTTTTAGAAAAGATTTCATATATTCTTATATAAATTTAATAATAGCTTAAGTTGTCGATATAATTTGTATTAATTATAAGATATATATTTAATAATGATATAGAACTAATATTTATTTATTTCATTTTCGAAATATCTACTGAACGTAGTCTGAGCACCCATTCTATAAAAAATTATGTTTGCAAAATCTGTAAATGATAATAAAATTTGAGCTCTTTATTCAAAAATTATAATAATATTGCAAAAGATTTTCTTCATTTGGTTACAAATAATCTCATTGACATAAAAATTTGCTCACCTAGAAGTAAGAGTGGGATTGTTAGATAACTAGGCACGAAGATACGTGACAGACAGATACGTAAGTAATTAGAAATGCAATGTGATTGCGCATTGCATAATGCCACCAGAGGGCGTTGAACTTCGTTCTTGGATTAAAAAACATGTGTATTTAATCTGTTGCGGAGGGACGCTTTTTAACTAGAAATGCCATTATGCCACCATCAGAGACAATATAAGCAGCTGTCAGAGTTCGAGAGGGGAATAATCATAGGGATGATGGAAACCGGTTGATCAGATCGGCGATTACCTCCCACCTAGGCCGTTCTGACTTTACTGTGAGGAGGTGATGGGATCAGTGTACAAGAGAGAAGTCTGTTACATTGCGACTAGGTTCAAGATACACTCGACAGACCGATAATCAAGACCATCACATCATACAACATGCACGCATAACGCCAACTGTCTTATTGTTGACCATCCATACACAGACAGCACCTTCACTACGGGCCTCTGCGTCAGTCTGTACCATCGCAAGGTGCCTGGCTGAAGGACAAATGCTATCACGGTCCCATTAAGTGTACTGCTATTGACACCCACTCACCGTCTCTTCAGTTTGGATAGGTGTCGTGCTCGAAGATATTGGACTGCAACTGAATGCAATCATGTAATCTTTAGCGACTAATCCATATTCAATTTGGGCAGTGATAACAAGCGTGTCCGTGTATGGAGGCCCCGTGGTGAACGTCTCAATCCTACCTTCGTTATACAGCGGCAAACAGCTCCTACAACAGGTGAGATGGTATGGGTTGCTATTGCATACTACACACTGTCCCCCCTAATATTGATCCACGACACCATGACAGCCCAGAGGAACGCATTCGTGACATTCTTCAGCCTCATGTGCTTCCACTCATTACAGGGCTCCCAGGTGCCTTTTTTTCAATAAGACAATGCTCGCCCACACACAGCAAGTTTCACAGGACTGCCTCCGCTACATTTCCACCTTTCCCTGGACTACTCGATGCCCAAATTTGTCACCATTAGAGCATATCTAGAATCTTTTAGGACGGCAAGTTGGACAACCTACGAGTTTTTTCGAGTCAAAGGCGCGTTTACAGCAACTGTAAAACGAGATATTGCAGGACATCATATGGGACTTATAGTTATGCCTCAAGGCTCGACCGTATCATATCATCCATTCATGCTAGAAGTGGCCAAACAGAGTACTAAAACCTCAATTCATTTTTTCCGTAAATAAATGATCATTTTGCTTTTATTTTGTAATCACTTACTTACATGAACGTTGTACTTACGTATATAGAATTTCGTTTTATTCTGACAACTCTTTCTAGGAGGACAACTTTTTATGGCAATGAGTGTAATTCCCATCTAAAATTTTCACTTTTTATCGTACAATTATGTGCAGTTAAAAATATCTGTTAAAGTTTTATAGACATTTAAAAAGGAAAAAAAAATCTATAAAGTTTACGTATATCTCTTTTTTCTAATAACTTTTTACTATATTTGCTAAAATATTTTGGTACGAAAGAGTGTGTTTTGATAATGAAGATGAGTAATAGTTCTATCCCCCCCAAAAAAAAAAAAAAAAAAAAAAAAGATATTCTCGAGAAAATTTGAGCATTCCAAAATTTACTTATAATCTGACATATTTCGATATATTTCTAAAGAAAAAATATAACTGTGTGAAATGTGAAGTATTGAGAATAAAATTTAACAAATAAAAATTGGTAAACACTATAAATGCTGATACCGAATAAAATTGATGAAATAAATATTCCTATTTAACAGATAATACAAATCACATGGGAAATAAAGCATAGATTTATTTCTTATTATACAAACGAAAAACAAAAGCTTATTAAATATATATATTTCTTTGCTGTAATCAGAGATTTAGTCGAAACTTTCGAATCATTTACATAAATAGATCTCAAGATTTAAGAATTAGATCTTCTTGGAGGATTGGAACATGAATTCTGAATACTTTTTTTCTGATTGAAAAATCTGATAACATATGCATCAAAATTATTGTTCATATTGCATCAAAATTTAATGTTGTATCTTTATTTACTGTTTCTAAATTTTAAGAACCGTGGTATCAATCTTAATCTTATGGTCCTGTGATTAAGACTACTATTTTAATGACTTACGAATGACTTCTCTAACAGAGCTCCAGTCCTCATTGCGCCAAAGACTGCCAAGTGATATAAGAGATACTTCAGAGTAAACATGTGTAATTCTTAGAGGTGTATCAAACTGTTACTTTTAAGTTATAGTCTCTTACTTATTATAGTTCCTGTAACGTAATAGGTTTTTCAATATTCTTTTACTTTCAGAATATATATTCCTCTATCCTATTTCATTCAGAACAATTCCTATTCCTATTTCTCTACCACAATATATATTCATATATTCTATTACATTCAAAATATATATTCCTATTTCTTATCAAATTCAGATTACATATTCTTGTTTCTACTTCTTATTAAATTCATAATAAATGTTCTTATTCTTATTTCATTCAAAAAATATATTTCCTATATCCAATTATATTCAGAACACATATTTTCCTAAATTTTATCACATTTAGAATACATATTCCTACCCTATTACCTTTAAAATATATATTCCTATAAAACCACATCATGTCAAAAAAAGATGCACCAGAAAAAAAGCAAAGTACGCAAACGCAAATTAAGAAACGATTTCGTCTCTGTTAGATATGCAAATGATTAAAGTGTCAGTCGCGTCAGTACCAATGATGTCAGAAAACACGTGACTTATCGTACCACTAAGGAACCTTTAAAAGGTTCTCCTTTAGAGTGTGATTTTGATTCTAACTGGTGTGCTTGGGCTTAATTTATCGCTTTGAAACTTAGAATGCTTTGAGAATGCACCGACTGCCTTTTGAGCAGTTGGATTCCTTTGTGAAGTGTCGCAATTTCAAGATTCCTGAAAGGAGAATTGTCTTTCCGTCGGATTGCACGTCATTTCAGTCGCGAAGATGTTACAGTGCCACTTTTTTGATGGAATTGAGTAACAAGGAAGTTTATGACAAGTAAGCTCAGTCAGAGCTACGCGGACATCAAGTAGGGAAGATCGAAAAATTGTCCTGCAAGTGCGAAGCATACTAACTACCACAATTCCGGACATAATTCCAACAGTGACACCCTCTCAGAATCATCACGTATGTGCCAATAGCAGACAGCTGCGAACTTCTAGATTGCTTGCAAGGCGACCATTACGGAAATTGTCTCTGATACCAGAGCATCATCGCAGGAGACTGCAATGGTGTGAAAGAACAGGATGGAGCTTTTCGGAATGACAGCGAGTCATCTTTAGTGATGAATCCAACTTTTGTTTAGTCAGGATGCTCATCATATCTCTGACCGAGTTGCCTCCACACACGGTTGGAGGCAAATCGGTCAGCGATATGATGAACGATTTGTTGTCATTCTTCATATATTTAGACAGTAAGGTATAATGGTATGGGATACGATTTCGCACAATATCTGATCACTGTTGGTCTTCATCAGAGTCGCTTTGATATCCCAATGGTATTTTAGTGCGCTCCTTCGATTGGTGACTATTTCCTTTGCGAATTTCCATCCATAGCCTCTATTTCGACGATACAATAGCGCTACCATCATATCATATCATCAAAGTATCGTAGCGCTACCATCTCAAAAGCTTGCCTCGCAGCCATAGACTATATTCGTGGTCAGCAGCATTGCTAGACCTATCAACCATAGAAAACGTATAGAGCGCAATAGGCTGTTCTGATTAGAATCTACCGCTATCCCAAAGTATTCAAGATCTACATGCCAAAGAAAAATCTGTATGGGATGTACTGAGTTAAGACACCGTTCAATGCATCTACGACTCTATGCTACAGCGTGTGGCAGAATGCATTATAAATAATGGCAGTCCAACATCCTATTGATAGTTGTAATGATTTTGTATTTTGATCTCTAATTTTTTCATACCCACACTAAGTTTTAGCCATTTCTTTTGATGCTGATGAATATATTTACTTACTCTCAAAAATCATTTCCATTTGACTAGTCTTTCTAGGTGCAACTGTTTTTTTTTTTTTTTTGACGATGAGTATATTACATTTTAATGAACTAAATTATATTATTTTTAATTATATAATTTTAATCATATTATTTCTTAATAATAAGAATAAGATTTTTATTCATATTATTTCTTTACTATAATTTTGTTTTTTATTCTAGTACCTTATTAGTTCTGGATTATATTTCACTAACTTAATTCTTTTTATAATATATATAAAGTTGTAGATTTAAATTACTCAAGTTGTATTAATAAGAAGAGTTTCGAGTTAAGTTTTTACAAGAATATATACAATTAATAGGGTTTTATGGAATATGTTAATGTCGGAACGGGGTTCCAAACACATAATATTATTATTTATCTTATTACAAAAAAATAACAGGAGTAACTTTTGTCTCCAATTTTTTTCACTCGGAATAACACCTTGAGCTTAAAGATTCATTATGTTAATGTTAGACTATAGCTTTGTTTATTCAAAAAAAATAGTGTTTCTATACGAATAAGTTTTAATTAGCTTCTTATTAATATTAGAATTAAATTTTAATTCCTAGTTGCTTCATGTCTAGAGTTGTATTGTTTTCCCCTTTGGATCCTATTTTCAAAAACTAAGCAAAAAGTTTTTAAAAAAAATCACATTTTTCTGTAAGTAAAATGTTTTTCAACGTAAAGTAACTCTCACTTCTTTAGTCTCTGCTTTTCGAACACTTGTTTGTTCGACTATATTTGGATATGACAAGGAGGCACAAAATCAAGTGATCGCAGCGTCAAGTGTTGGCTCGACAGAGCTCATTGTCTGCGATTGTTTCAGTAATACAAGGTTCTCTACTTGTTCCGTCCTGGCAATGAATTCTACTCAACGATTTACAGAAAGATTAAAGTTTTAGTTACTAGAGCATTCACTTGTCATCAACTTGTTATTGTTTTCGTATTATGGAAAATAATTTTGATTTCATTATAATTCAACATTTCTTTTTCTTTTGAAATCGATGATTATATTCCATTGTATATGATTATTCAGGATCAGTGGTTCCCAAACATTTTCGATCTTATTGAAAAGGAGAATTTTTACCATACAGAAGAAACCTGAAAAACCAGAAAGCGTAATAATAAAATTCATATATTCTTACAAAAATTTTACTGAACGATTTAATCGTTTTTTATAATTCAATTTAATTTTAATCGATAGCATAGAAATTCTAATAAAAGAATGTACGATATTTTGACAGAATCGTCCTCTGTTAACTAAGATTGAGCAAAGTACATTTCTAATTAATAAAAAAGTAATTAAAATTAATAAAAATGCTTTTTTTGCCTTGACGAAATTTGTGAAAAAGTTCTTGTAATTATTATTTTTAGAATAGAATTTGATATTAAACTGTTATTCCGCATGATATATTTCAAAACAATGTTTCTAAAAATAGAAATATGTATGCAACTTTTCTAGAAAGGTATTAGAACATTCACTTGTCATCTTCTCGTTGTTGTTTCGTATTGCGAAAAAGATTTTGATAAAATTCTAACTTTAATTTGTGTTTTACATATATTTCATTGTTGCTAGTATCCATAAATATTTGATTTATTTTTTTTTTATTTTATTTTCGTTTGAAATGGATGGTTATATTCCATTATATATAATTATTCTGGATCAGTGACTCCCAAATATTTGCTATCCGTGGCCCTCTTTTCTAACCAAGACGTTCCCTATATTTAGTGAAAGTATGAATATTATAAGTAACATGCAATGTGAAATGAAACACGTATAACACCAGAAAAAAAATGTAAGGGACATATTATGAACAACTTAAGCTACATTATTGAACAAGCTCATCATATTTAAAATATTTTCACTTTTTCAAAGTCTGGTTAAGAGTGTTCTTTCCCTTCCTGTACACTAACATCGTTTATTACAGTTCAATAAAACCAATTAATCTTTAAAAATAAAAGAATCACTTAACTATTCATCTGAACGAGAGCTTATGCCGAACCGAAAAATTTAAAAAATATAGCAAAAATAATTAAACTAAAATCAAAATTTTAAATTAAAAAACTAGTTAATTGATAATTACTAATATCACCATGGTACTTAGATCGCCGGGGAGCACATTTTGAGAATACTGCTGTAGATCATTCATGATTCAAAAAACAGTACACAAATTGTGTTCAGTACTTTGAATTATTTTATTCATTATGCAAAATGACTTATAAAAGATATTTCGAACATTCGATCATTTTTCTAAGTGAATGGTATTACTATATTACTAACTCAAAATGAATTGTAGATTTCAAAGAAACTGAAATACATTTTCATAAACATTGTGAAATTCCTTGTTGAGTTTCAGTATGTATGTTCATAAGTAAAATGGATAATTTAAAAATTATATCGATGTTACTTAATTACATCTGTTACAAACATTATTGTTATTAGCAACTACTGAACAATCACTTAGTAACTTCCGGCTATTCTTGATTTTTTCTTCACTGACCCTGGGGACTTCTTAGTAATTTGAATTCCATAAAACTACAATGTCTTCGGAACCAAAAATGAAATGTGATTGGGTAAATTAGAGGAAGTCAGAAAAATGAATTGAATTGAGATAATGATTTATGAATGAAATAGAATTGAAAGAAAATGAAGAGGGAAAGAAGATATCGACTTGCTGATAGTTATCAGTCAATTAGATTGAAATATCGCCATTAGTCTTTTGCGTTGAATCGAATTCTAGTTAAATTGCGAAGATAAAAAAAAAACAGTTGTTAGAGAGAAGCATTTGGATCCTAACAAGTGATTAGGTTAGAACAGATTTCATCATTAGAACTTAATCTAAAATTGAAGAATTAAGTGGGATTTCGAGAGAGAGAGAGCGACCTCATCCATTCTTCAGTGATTATTCATGTGTTTTATCTTGCACAAACGTTTCTTCAATTGGTATTCAATAATTACTGACTAGTTAATTAGATTGAAGGAGAGCAGTATAATTAAATAATGAATAACGAGTTTACAAAGTCTGAGATGTTTTTAATATCCTTAAAATTAAAGAGTATGTCTAATAAATTGCACACATGAAAAAAATAATAAATTACAGAAATTTCAATATTCAATAATTAAAAAGTAATAATAATAAAATGAAAAGAATACAGTAGAAATGGAGTTTTTCCGATTCTCGGAAATCTTTTGCCAAATTCCTTTATTTGTAGGCGTATTCGTAGTTCCGTTTTAGTTTTGACGAAGCTATGTGTTTAAACTTATAGTAAAATTCTTTATCATTAAAGAAAAAATGAACTTTCATTAAAATGTAAAGTTTATTAATTACAGAATTATTAATTATTAATTAGTTTTTAATTATCAATCTTTAAACACTCCTTAAAGTTAATTAACTGAGCTTGAATCTAATCTTTAACTGAATCCTATACACTTCAGTTAAATTCCAAGAAATTGTACGCATGTGATTTTGTTCAGAGAATATTTCACAAAAATATTGCAAATATACGCTCATAATTTCATAGAAATTTATTCACAAAAGTTATCGGCATCGGTTTATATTACTCCTAAGGGTTTATCTTCTTCAGGTAAGTACGGGATTTACAACCAGAAGTATTCGAGAACGTTTTCTCGTCTCCAACGAGGTTTACTGTTTTTATTAAACACAAGAGTCACCCACTCGGGAAATCCTAGCTATCTGTTTTTATTAATGTGGGTTTTATTTAACTCACATTGTGACTTTGTCTGGGTCAAAATTTTAAAAGCTTTTTTCTCACATTTTAAAGCTCTTAATTAAGCTGAAATTTTCTATACACGATTGTTTTGGATGAAAATATTATAAAGAATTATAATTAATAAAAATTAATTGATTAAAACTAATTATGGGAAGAATTAAATTTTACACCAAATTTCTTAACAAGTTACCAAACGGTCGCCAAGGTGAAGGGTTCATTACTTAAATTCTCTTTTGTTAACTATTATTTTGTAAAAAAAAATTAATGAAAAATAAGTTTTTTATTTTTTATTTTTATTGAAGTTTGAAAGGACACCCATGTTCAAAAAACTATTTTTTACCGGTGTTGTTTTATTTTGACCTTTCTTCCAGTCAACTAATAGTAACCTTTCTTCTGTCACCTTTCATCTTATGCCTTGATTCCGAATTTGCATTTGAAACCATAATTTACATCAGTGGCTCCCAAGGTGTCGGTATCTCCCACAGGTGGGCGTCTATAACATATAAGGGAGACACTGCCACCGTCCTCTCCAATACTCTCAAAAATGAGCTGAAAATCCTGAACAAGGCTCCCGTCTACCCGCCATTTTGATTTCGTCTGCTTATTGTTATACCTATGGAATTTCGACTTTAATTCTCACCTCTGTATTATTTGATCCATTTGAACGCAATAAAGTGCATATGAAAGAGCAAAAAATAATGAGTGCTTCTGTAGATTTCTTTTCCTTCCGATTTTTAAGAATATTTTTACCCCTATTATAATTATTCGTTTACGAGTTTTCCGGATATTAAAAATTATTATTATTATTTATTTATTTTTGAATATTAAAAGGGAAAAAGTAATTCCACAGAAGCATTTATTATTTGTTGCTCTTTCAGATGCACTTTATTGCAAATAGATCAAATAGTAAATAAAGATGTGAGAATTAAAGTCGAAATTCCAAAGGATCAACATTATGTCCACGAAATCAAAATGGTGGGTAGATGGGAGCTTTAATGCTAAAATTCATCGAACATTTTTCACCAAATAGTTCTAAAAGTGTTTTATGCCAGATCCGTTCCCATTAAAAATAGGTATTGGAACATTACAACATATAATGATTGCCCTTCATTACTCTGCTTTTGCACCATATCTTGATAATATATATTAACCAATAAGGACTAAACTCCAATTGAAGACAAGTAAGAAGAACCAAAGTGTTTTATTATTAGTCAACGATGGACAGTTAAAGTCGCTCCCCCTCGAGACCCGAATTAACTTAGCAATATAACTTAGGATATATTACTAAGATCTTAGATATCCATGTTACTTGTATTATTCAATACTTCATAAACAGTTGATTCTGATCTTAATACTTATATTGTAAAATCTATTTCAATTCACAAAACTAATAGAAGAGTTTCAATCCAAAAAGCTATATACCTTCTTCTTCCCTTCATTTTATTCCATTTATACAGCATTATCTTTAAATTACTTCACTACACTTCTATCTGCATCTAATTTACTTAATCAAGTTTCATTTCGATTGAGAATAAATTGTAATTTTCTGAAATTAAAAATTTGATATAAAGTTAGTGAAGAGATAATCTCGAATAACCAACGTCACGAATTTTGCTCTCAATATTCATTTGACTAATACATGAACAAATCGCAGCATGAGCGGTGTATCATACGGAGCGCTACAATGCGTTGCTCTTAAATTCCGGCTCTATCGAGAAATCTTATATTTAAAAGTTTGGATAGATCACTAGAACGTCAAAGCTCCTTCCAAAAAGCCACCACGAATTTTTGAGAGTAATGTTAATCCTATGGAGTTCCCTACTTTACTTCTGGAGCTAGATTATTGCTTTTAATTTTGTGGAGTAATAGGAGTTGGAAAGAGTGAAAAAAATGTATGATTTGCGTGAATACTTCCTTTTTCTGACTTTCAGAATTCAAAACTACATTAATATTTTCGAGAACGGAAGTCGGTTATTCCAGAAAAGGGGACAATTAGGAATTTTTAGAAAGGAGAGGAATGCCATAAAAGGTTGGAAATCCATGATTCACATGATATACTAGATTACTATTACATTAACAAATGTTTGGCGTAACTTACCCAAATCCCTTGTGCCAATAAAACCAACCAACGATCTATGTTACTTTATCCCATTTCCAGTTGCATTAGAATTCATTTGTGAATAGATTAATCATACATATAATCATGAGAGCTACAACTCTTTCTTAACCAGCTTAATGGAGAGATAAACATTATCTTGTTAGCTTAGCTTCCACAGAACATCTAACTATAATTCAGAAAATAAGCTAGGGTCATTTAGACCTATGATGTTTAATGAATGGATATGGTAATTATATCGATATATTTATAACGAAATAGCGTCGTTAGGAGTATTAGACATAATTATTCAATACGATCAGAATAAAATGTGCTTAACCAGTCTTTGAATAATTACTATCAAAGTAAATTAACTTTATGCAAAGCTCTATATCACTCTGTTCACCTAAATATTATAATAAAGGTGTATATATATACACCTTTATTATATATATATATGTGTGCGTGCGTGCGTGCGTGTGTGCATGTGATTCATAAGATAATAAAGAAAATAAAAATCTACTTATCTTTGCAGCTCTAATGAGATCACTTCCAATAACTGGATCCGATCCAGGAAGACCACTAACCACATAATCCGATTCAGGTGATCGTGCTATGATTACCCTCTTAGAGTTACTCTAACCATCTAATATTCGAATGATTTCCTTTATACCTTCTCAATATTCTAATTTATATGAAGGGGTATCGAAAGGTTTTAGTTATTAAAAAAAATATCTGAAATATCTGGATAAAATTTATTCTGCGTAAAGTATCCGAATATGTTAATAAAATCGAATTTGGGAAAATTATTTTCATTTATTCATTAAAATATTTGAAATTTTCTTTTTTCATAGCCATCTTCCATTTATAGTTAGGATACAGGGAAATGAAGTTATAAACATTTTAAAGCTCCCGTCTACCCGCCATTTTGATTTTGTCAGCTTATTGTTAATCCTATAGAATTTCTACTTTTGCTCTCAAATTTTTACTATTTGATCTTTTTGAATGCAATAAAGTGCATCTGAAGGAGCAAAAAATAATGAAGGCTTTGGTGGAATTATTTTTTCCCTCCGATTTTCAAAAATATTTTTATTCCTATTTTAATGATTCGTTTGCGAGTTTTCCGGTTTTTAAAAAATATTTTAAATTATTTTTAGAAATCGGCTGAAAAAGTAATTGAACAGATGTCTTCATTATTTTTGGCTCTTTTGCATACACTTTGTTGTATTCAAATAGATCAAATAGTAAAGATATAAGAATGAAAGTCGAAATTCCACAGGATTAACATTAGGCTGATGAAATCAAATGGTTCTTAATATATCTCTCAGACGATCCCCCTCCCCCCCTAAATAAAAGTTACTATTTCATAACCGTAAGTTGAAGTCATTTATAAATATTTATTTTCTTCTTCGATTTTTAAGAATATTTACTGCCTTTATTTTTTTAAAAAAAAACTTTTAAAATGTATTAAAATTCATTTTGGGAAATCTGGAATCACATTTTGTAGTAAAATTTCCAAAATATCAGTGGGAAGATTAAACACTGTTTACTACTTTGCTGAGCTACATCGTTTGAAGTGGGTTTTTTTTTTCCATTTTATTTCTGTTTAAATTGTATATAATAACTTTTTAGGTTAACATTTTTTTTTTATTTTAACCATGCCTAGTTCGAATAATAAACGTCAATTTAAGAAAAGAAAATTCCATGGAAATCGTCATTCTTCTTGTAAAACAACTGAGACTATCAGAGT